>JAJOZX010002328.1:0-247500 GCA_023014485.1 Bathynomus jamesi | reverse complement strand
ATAATGTTTATACTACATAACACCACAAACCTTATTACTAAAGAATCTACCATACATTGAATACGAAAGATGTCCAAATACTAAGAACGTGATTCAGTGTACAAAGTATGGGAAACGTAAAGAGAATAAAGTTATTTTATGACGTCATAGTGTATAAGTCATTATTAGAAAAGATGAATTGGAGAAATACAGTAATGAATAAAGAAGTATAAATCGAAATTCTATCCAAAACTCAGTTAGGCGATTTTGGTTTCTTATGTAAAAATGGACATTCGAACATAAAAACTATACGAACATAAGTACTGCATGAAGACAATGAATCCATATAATGATGGTGTAGGAATTGTTCATTGTTCACTTTTTACAAATATAATATATATTACAGTTAACAAAAATAAAATAAAATAAGTTACAGGCCTAAATTACTTTAAAAATAGATTACAGTTACAAATTTATATTTAATTTGAGGATTTATTGGGCTGTCCAGAATAGGATGATATATATATATATATATATATATATATATATATATAGTAGTAGTGGTAATAATAATAATAATAATAATAATAACAATAACATTAATTTCACGCTTACTTAAGGGGAAATTAATCGCTGGGGTATTGACAACTATTTGTGGGTATTCTAATGACGCGATCTAGAAGTTATAAGAAATAATATCTAATGATTGGATAATGAAGTTGGATTAGAATTGGTTTTTGGGGAGCCAACCAAACAAAAAGAGACTGGGGACCACTGATCTATTGCCTTTAGGGTTGCTAAACGTTCCGCATTTGAACCCAAAATCAAGCATTATTAAGCATTGTTTTAATAAAAAATTTCTAATTTTGCTTGTTGTAACCGTTGGCGAAAGTTAATTAAAAATTTCTGGAGATAAAATTCCAGTAAATACGGTTAGATTTTACGTGATAAGTTTTCTTTTTGAAGTGAAATTTACCCACACACAAAGTGTTCATTTATTTTCCTGTAATAATATGATTGTTCATTCATTTATTATATATTTTTTCTTCTTAAATGAACTTGAAAATTCACAGAATATTATTTCTAGTTAACTGTGAAAATAAAATTATTATATATATATATATATATATATATATGTGTGTGTGTGTGTGCACGAGTTGTTCATTCGTTTATTTTATTTATATATATATATATATATATATATATATACAAGCGCATCCTTTCCCACTGTTACTCGTGATTTAGCATGAATTGCGATATTAATAATAATAATAAAAATAGGAATTATGTAATAAAGTGATTTATTTTAGTTGTGTAAAGAGAGTGTGTTTAAATTCTAATTATTTATTTAATAAACAGAATTTCTTTTTAAGTAAATTGTTGGAATTAAGGAGAAGATTCATCTGTTGTGGTAACGAATTAAAATAAATGGCAGTACCTGACAACTATCATATAAATTAAAATATATGGTGGTATTTAGCAACCAAATGGCTGAATAATATATGAATTAATTTAATAAATATTGCTATCTGGCAACTCAATCTTCTAGGCTGACTAATATATGAATTAATTAAATATATAGCACAAACTGGCAACTCAGCCTTCTATTGGCTGATGAATTACATACATGGCGCTATTTGGCAACTCAGCCAACTGGCGGATTAGAGGTCTATAAAAGAGCGGGAGGCGGACGACGGAGTCATACAAGCTCGGCTCCCAGCCGAGCAAGGATCTCTGGTCCTTTTCTTTTTGGCTTTTTGGCCCTTTGGGTGGTGAGGAAACCCCTTCTCTCCCATAGAGGCCTCTTAGGTTAGGTATGCCCCTTTGGGTGGAATAGCTTGGGGGAGAACTCCGCCTCCAAGTTGCATGCCCCTTGCAATCCCATTTTGGGGCTGGCAACAAAGGTTGGCTCTCTCTCTCTCTCTCTCTCTCTCTGCCCCTTTGGGGGATTTTTTTTTCTTTTTTTTGCAACAAAGGGGGTGGGGGTGGCATTATTGCAACAAAGGGAGGGGAGGGGTGACACTTGCAACATTACGTAATATTATGCAACATTGCACTCTCCCTTTTTGACCCCATACTACTGTAGTCCCTCTTGGAAAGGGAGGCAGCAAAAACAATAGCAGGATTAGCATTAACAGGCTAATTATAATGGCTTGGGATATATTAAAGAAACGGTTTGGTAAGCAAGAGATCTTAATTAGAAGCCACCTCCATGAACTTTTAGTTATACCTCCTGTTAATCATCCCAATAGTGTCAAGGAGTTACGACAGTTATATGATGAATTTGAAGTGAGAACTAGGTCCCTGAACAACTTGGGTGTAGGAATGGAAAGGTATGGTGTAATGTTGGTTACTATACTGGAGTCTAAATTGCCTAGCTCAATTTTGCTTGAATTAAGTAGGGAACACTCTACAGAACATGTGTACATCCCCCTTCAGCAGATGTTAAGTCTTTTAGGCACAGAATTAGCAAGACGAGAGGGAATTGAGTTTGCACAGTGGGATGTTAAACAAGGGGACAAAGGCAGGCACAACACCAAAGTTTCTACAAAAAAGAATAGCCCAGGTACGATGTCAGCTCTACATGCATCCTCTGAGAATAAGTTAAAGGGAATCAAGGAATGCATATTTTGCAAAGGCAACCACAGTCATATAAATGTGAGGTGGCTGAGGCTTTACCTGTTGAGGAGAGAAAGGACAGGGTAACTAAGTCCACAGCATGTTTTAAATGTTTTTGAAAGGTCACAGAGCAAGGTTTTGTAAGTTTAAAATTTTGTGCAAAAAATGCCATGGCCGGCATCAGCCATTATTGTGTGAAAACACTCTTTGTAGGCCTACCCCAGAAGTAGAGACATCAGTGGCACATGTCACTGCTATGGAAGGGAGTAAAAGTAAAGGGGGATTATTGCAAACAGCTGCAGCATTATTAATTGGGAATGATGGAGAAGCTACTGTAAGAGTGTTATTTGATAGTGGTAGCCAGTGTAGCTTTATTAAGACCAGAATTTCCAGAAAATTAAAGTTTAAAGAACTTAAGAGGGAAAATTTAAGAATTTCTGGGTTTGGGGATTCCGTTCAAAACCGAACCAAAGTTAAGAAGGTAGAAGTTCCGGTTAAGTGGTTGTTACCACAAAGTCCCACTATCAAGGTCCAAGCTGTAGAGATTGAGGAACTTTGTGCTCCAGTCACTACTTGTTTAGATATGGCATGTGTCCAAGAATTGCAAGTTAAAGGAATTAATTTGGGCAATAATAAGTTTGAAGGAACAGAAGATATTAGTGTTTTGATTGGAGCTGACTATTATTGGGACTTCATTACTAGTAACATTGTTCGCACATCTCGAGGTCTGGTAGCTATTGAAAGTAAGCTAGGCTGGATGTTACATGGTAGCTGTTGCAATGAAATGGAGGTTAAAGCTCTTTTTGTTAAGATTGAGGAGAACAGCCATGGTTTGGAAAGGCATTTGAAAGCGTTTTGGGAACTTGAATCCATTGGCATAAAGGACAAACAGGAGAAGCAGGCAAATACAGTGAACAGTGATGTTTTAGAGCAATTTGAAAAAGAGATTGGGTTTAGAGATGGTGGCTATGAAGTTGGCCTCCCTTGGAAGGATTCTTGCAAACCCAGTTCAAACCTTCACCTAACTAATAGGAGGTTGGAGACTTCATTGCACAGGCTAAAAAAATGAGTTATTAAATGAATACAATGAGGCCATCCTAAGCTATGTAAAGGAGGGCTATGCTGAAAGGGTGCAAGGTGAGCTGTGAGCCAGGAGGCACATTATCTGCCACACCATGCAGTAGCACGGCGAGACAAAACTACCACCAAACTGAGGTAGTTTTTGATGGCTCAGCCAAGGACAAAGGTGGTGTGTCCTTGAATGACTGTTTGGATGCTGGGCCAAATTTAAATGCAGATTTATTTTCCTTGTTATTGAGATTCAGGTTTGGTAGAGTAGCATTGACTGCAGATGTGAAGCAAGCCTTTTTGCGGATAAAGTTAAAACCAGAAGACAGAGATGCAGTAAGGTATCTGTGGGTGGATACGAAAGACTTGTTGGAAAATGAACCGAAGGTTCAAGCATATAGAATGAAGTCAGTGTTGTTTGGCTTCAGCTCTAGTCCATTTCTGTTGGTAGCTACTATGCAGTATTGTTTTAAGAAATTTTCTGAAGTCTATCCTAACACTATTGAACACATAAGGAAAAATTTTTATGTTGATGATTTGCTGTGTTCCGTGGATAATACAGAAATGGCTAAACAGATATTCATGGAAGCTAGAGCTATAATGAGGGAGGCCTGGCATGGAGCTTAGAAAATGGCAGACCAATCATTCTCAGTTACAACAGTTTATGAGTCAGTCCTGTGTAGTACCTGATGCAGCAGAAAGTATTGAGGATTCTGGTATTAAGGAGTTGTGGGCAATAGACACAAAGGTGCAAGGCATTGTTTGGCAGTAAGGAGAGGATTTGTTTACCTTCAATAGGAAATCTTTAGTAGAGCTGGCTGTGATAAAGTAAAAAATTTGGTTTCAGCGCCTCTGGGAAATTGGACTTGGTTGGGACCATGAGTTATCTGTGATCATATGGTGGTAAGGTGGAAATATTGGTTCAAAGAATTGGCACATCTTGGAGACATTGAAATCCCAAGATGGTACTTTCGAGAGTTGAACAATAGTCCAGACAATTTGGAGCTGCTTATCTTTTGTGATGCAAGTGAGGAAGCCTATGCAACTTGTATTTATATAAGAGGCACATTCGAAGAGGAAGTAAGTTGCAGGTTGTTTGCTGCAAAGAGCAGAGTAGCACCTTTGAAAAGGCTTTCTATTCCAAGGTTGGAATTGATGGGTGCAGTTATTGCTAATCGGCTTGCAGTTACAGTACAAAAGTCTTTGGTCCTTTATGAAATTCCAAGCTATTACTGGACAGACTCCACTATAGTTTGGCACTGGTTAAAAAGCCAGGCAAGGAAATGGGAACCATTTGTTGACAATAGGGTGGAGGAAATTGAAATACACATAGATCCAAAGCATTGGAAGCATTGTCCAGGCACCCAAAACCCCGCTGATTTACCAACACGAGGAATTTCAGTGAAAGATCTTGCACACTCAAGTTTGTGGTGGAATGGGCCAGAGTGGCTAAAACTTGGAAGTGAAATCTGGCCTTCTAATCAGCCTATTGTAGGAGAATGCCAGGTTGAAGAAGAATGGGTGAGTGAGATGAGAAAATGCACTGTGAACAGTTGTCAAGTTATGCAGCAGGACCCCATATTGAGGGTTGAGGACATTAGCAGTCTGAAAAGGTTGTTAAGAGTGACAGCATGGGTATATAGATTTACAGACATCATTAAGGAGAAACAAGAAGGGAAGGAATTCTGAACAGTGAGGAGATTCAGCAAGCCAGGCAATACTGGGTGGTATATGTGCAGAGGGAAAAATTTGGTGGAGAGAAAATTGCTCACCAGCAGTCCATTACAGGTTCTACCAACGCGTTCTGCTCTCAAGGGTTTGGATGTGTTTTTGGATCAGGATTTATTGAGAGTAGGAGGTAAACTACAGTTTTCTGGGCTTCTAGAGGAGAAAAGACATCCAATTTTGCTACTTTCTGTGGGGGCACTTTGTGGAACTTTTGATCCTGGATACATCATAAGTTGTTACATGCTGGAGTTAGAGAAGTGATAATAGAGATCAGACAACAGTTTTGATTCCCAAAATTAGACAAGTAGTAAAAAAGGTCTTGCATAAATGTGTGGTTTGCAAGCGTTGGAGTGCAAAGCCTTATCATGAAAAGGTGGCTCCACTTCCAAGAAAACGGTGTGTATTATTCAGGGCCGGATTTAGGAGTGGACAAAGTGGGCAGCTGCCCATGGGCCTCCACATCTTGGGGGCCTCCACATATTGACAAGCCATTATCAAAATAGAAAAAACCCGAAACTAGAAAAACCCGATAGATGATCAACAAAAAAACACGCGCATCCAATACCACTGTAGTACATAAACTTTTACCAATTACTATTTGTTGTGTACTGATTATTATTTTGTTTTTATTACTCTTTTAGGCCTACTCTCACTATAATGGAATACCCGAGTAACCCGAGGCTTTCATTTTTTGCAGAAATGAGTGGAATGGACAGACACAAGAGTGCACGATGTTTTGAAAGTGTATGTATGTTAATTATATTATGAATCTTATGGATGACTTCAATGACTTCAATTATGTCTTCCCCTAAGGTAGGGGGGCCTCCACATGGAGGCTGCCCAGGGCGTCCACACGTCTAAATCCGGCTCTGTGTCTATACTGCCCCATTTGATGTAGTGGGAGTAGACTTTGCATGTCCAGTCTATGTGTATGAGCAAGGGGAGTCTAACAAAGGTTATAGATGTCTTTTCACATGTGCTACCACCAGAGCAATCCATTTGGAGTTTGTAAGCAACTTAAGTAGTGATGTATTTCTTTTGGCCTTTAAAAGGTTTGTGAACAGAAGGGGTTTCCCAAATAAAATCATATCGGATAATGCAAAAACCTTCAAAAGGGCTGCAAAGGAACTCCAAGAAGTTTGGTTCTTGCTGGATTCCAATCCTACTTTTCACATCATGGGGTACAGTGGGAGTTTATTGTTGAGAGAGAACCATGGTGGGGAGGATTTTGGGAAAGGCTAGTGAGGAGTGTAAAGTGTCCGTTAAAGAAACTTTTAGCTAATGCTCATTTGTGCAAAGAAGAATTCTGCACTGTTTTGTGTGAAGTAGAAGCAATGGTGGACAGTAGGCCTATCACCTTTGTTTATAACAGTATGCAGGATGCAGAGCCATTGACACCAAATCATTTTCTTTGTGGTAAACGATTAACATCAAGCCCCAGTGTGCCAGAAGACTTATAGCCTATCCAGAGCACTCAAGAAGAGTTAACCAGAAGGTTCAAGTATCTTGAAGAGCTACAAGATCAGTTATGGAAGAGGTGGCAGATGGAATACTTGCCAGAAGTCAATTATTACCCATCAGGCAGTGTAAAGGGCTCCATTGCAAATTGTATCAAGGTGGGAGAAGTGGTAATGATTGGGGATGAAAGACCAAGGCAATGCTGGAAGCTTGGCATAATTGAAGAGTTGTTTGTTGGCAAAGACAATTTAGTTAGGTCTGCACTGGTAAAGACTTCAGGAGGAAAATTAAAGAGACCTGTACAAAAACTCTATGCTTTAGAAATCAGTAAAAACACGGATAGTCAAGATGAAACATTTGAGTTACAGCCTCATGGAGAAGGCCTGGCTAAACTTGCAGAAGGTAATGAAGCAATGCCTCTTCGGTTGGGAGTGTTAGAAAATCTAGAAGAGGAAGAGCCATTGTTGTCCCAAGGCGATATGATGACTAAGCTGATTGATACAGCATTGCTTGCATATATTACGTTAAAGTGTATATACATTCGTGAGCTGGAGCCGGTTCGCGCGAATCGGTTGTTAAAATTGTGAAGCATTTTAGAACCGGTTGTTAAAAATTGTTACGAAAACCAAATATTGTTATAAAATGATCTTAAAACCGAATAATCTTATAAAACGGTGTACAAAATAAAACGGTGTACAACATAATAATCTTGAAGCTATTTTGTAATTACGACCTAATTAGTAATAACTAATATACTTAAATATTCTTCATATTTTCTTCTTTTCAAATTTATTTTAAAATTATTTTTTTTATTAAGTACGAGTACAACTCCTAATGACATTTTATATAGGGAACCGGTTGTTAAGATTTTGGCAGCTCATCACTGTGTGTATATATCTCCATGTCATGATTGTAAGGTCAGTGAAAAATTCACTTAATTTAGAGCTAGCATTTTTGGGCTCTTGTGGCATCATTGTTTGGGCACTCTTGTGGCATAATTTTTTTGGGGCACTGCGCGTCCTTCCTACTCGTTTGTCAAATAATATACAAATAATATTAATATATAAATAATGTAACACTAATAATAACACTAATAATAATGAACTAATAATAGCCACAATGACAACCTTGTCTGCAAAGAGACAGACAAGAATACTGTAAGTGATATTTCAGAGAAAAAGAATAATAAAAATGGCAAAAATTAATAATTAATATACATATGCTATATAGGCCCAGTAACCTGTGGATGATAAATTACAGTTGATTCTCATTATGGGATTGTGTTAAGTTGAATGGGAAAACTAAGGAAGTATGTAGGCCACCTGCTAAGAAAATACATGAAACATAATAGGCTTATATTATAAAGTAAAATATACTAAGAAAATTAATAGGCAGGCCTATGCCTCTTCAATATAATAGAGCTGAGGTTAATCTAAACAAAGGCTACGGTAGGCCTCAGCTAGGCTAGAGTTACAATTTGGCTTTTGTAGGCCACCTGCTAAGAAAATACATGAAACATAATAGGCTTATATTATAAAGTAAAATATACTAAGAAAATTAATAGGCAGGGCTATGCCTCTTCAATATAATAGAGCTGAGGTTAATCTAAAACAAAGGCTACGGTAGGCCTCAGCTAGGCTAGAGTTACAATTTGGCTTTTGCCTAGATAGACCTAACTTAGCCTAAGGTAATTTATTGTATGAATTGTACAGTATTATTTATAGTATGAATCTTACAGTACTAATCACAAACACTATAAGGCTTGTTAATCTCTGCAGTATGCGGTATTGCATACAGATATGCAATAGTAAAGAATATAAACATTATAAATAGGAACTTACCACGAAGAACCTTTGCTTGCTGGCGCCGTGTTTTCAAATAATAAAATGTGTAAACGCGGCGTCCTTTGTGTTGTTGTACATAAGCTTGTTTTTACTATACAATTTTACCAACAAGCCAAAATAATCCTTAAAAGCCAATTCATGTCTAGTCACACCACACTGAATGCTTAAGAATTAAATTTGATCACTGGACATGTTTAACTTGTATTTATTTATTTATTTAGATTTAAATATTTCACTCATGCCAATTTGTGGCAGTTTTCACTAATAAAAAAATAATCTTGTGGTGCAAGGCACTACAAGTACTGCCCCCCAAAAACATGGTTGTCAGGGGTAAAAAAAAAAAAAAAAAAACACTTAAATGTCAAAGCGCACTGGCTTACGAATGACTCTTCCAGAACGAGTCATTGTTTGCTTTTGGACGGCAATATCCTGCAGCACTGGTTCTGAAGGCATGGATGGTGCTACAGGTGCAGTAGGGACATTGGGTGAAGGGGATTCTTGGTGCCTGTGCAATGGGGCCACTGGCTGGTTCGAAGACAGTTGGTTGCGATAATGAAGGAGAATTGGAAGAGGGATGATAGATTGTTGTACCCTCGGATGAGGTGGTGGTACATAGGATTTAGGAAGGGTAGATTGCTGTACCTGTATATGAGATGAAGGTACAGAAGATTGAGGAGGGATAGGTTGCTGTACCTGTATTTGAGGTGGAGGTACAGAAGATTGAGGGAGGATAGGATCTTTTGTTGGAGAAAAATCAAGGTATGCTGGTTTCAAGCGGTCCACAGAAACGGTTTCACGCTTGCCCACCTTGTCAATGATGAAAGTTTTGGGTCTACGGTCTAGCACAAGGAAGGGACCATCATAGGGACAGTGAAGAGGGTAGCGGTGAGCATCATGTCTCAAGAAAACATGTGTGCAAGTTTGTAAATCAGGGGAAACGAAGGTAGTTTGTGAAGTGGAAGTTCTAGGTGCTGTGGGACGAATTTGCTTCATAACAGAGCGTAATGTCTTGACATACGAAGCAGGATCACATGTGGGGTTAATGGGTGTAGGTGTGAAAAAATTCTCCGGGTAACCGGAGTGTGGTACCGTAAACTAATTCTGCTGCAGAGCATGCAAGATCAGTCTTCAGAGCAGTACGAATTCCGAGTAGGATTAGGGGTAGCCTGTCCACCCATGTAGTAGATGGATCAGTGGCTCGCAAGGAACTTTTAAGTTGACGATGGAAGCGTTCTACCACCCCATTGGATTGCGGGTGATAGCTTGTTGTTCTGATGCGCTCAGTCCCAAGAAGGAGCATGAGTTCCTTCCATAAGGCCGATTCAAACTGGGCACCTCTGTCTGTGCAAATGGTTGCAGGTATTCCAAAACGGGAAACCCAACATGAAACAAAGGCATGAGCTACTGCAGAAGCAGTACAAGAAGTCAAAGGAACAGCTTCTGGCCATCTTGTGAACCTATCAATGACAGTGAGAAGATAGGTATAACCTCGAGAAGAATAGAGGGGGCCGACTATGTCTAGATGTATGGCCTCAAAACGAGCCTTCGGCAAAGGAAATGTACCAATTTCTGACTTTGTGTGTTGGTGAACTTTGGCACGCTGACATTGAAGGCAAGATCGAGTCCAATTGCGGATATCTTTGTTCATACTTGGCCATACAAACCTAGTTGCAATTAATTTTTGGGTGGCCTTAATTCCCGGGTGAGAAAGGGAATGGAGTTTAGCAAAAACAGCTCTTCGCAGCCCTTGTGGGACCAAAGGTCGAATATGCTCAGTCGAGACGTCACAAAATTTGTAAGTCTGACTGGGGTTCAACTGGTAAAGAGCGGACTTGCAACGAAGTGGGTGAATTAATAAGAGCTTGGAGGTCTGTATCCGTGGACTGAGCCTTAGCCATCTCTGAAAGGTTGATGTGAGAGTGTCCAGGGTCAGAAATTGCTGAGATGCGAGACAGCGCATCTGGCACAACATTCAAAGAACATGAAATGTGTCGAATGTCTGAAGTAAATTGAAGAATAAAATCAAGGTATCTTCTCTCAGTAGGAGCATGAGAGTCTGATTGAGAATGGAGAGCAAATATTAACGGACGATGATCCGTAAAAATGCTAAAGTCACGTCCTTCCAGGAATGACCTGAAATGACGGATGGAGAGGTATATCGCCAGCAACTCTCGTCCGAAAGTGCTGTACCTCATTTGTGAAGGTGAGAGCTTGCGTGAAAAGAATGCGAGAGGTTCCCAAACGCCTGAAACAAGCTGCTGGAGCACTCCTGACACGGCAACGTCAGAGGCATCAGTGGCTAAGTTCAGAGGAGCTTCTGGTTGAGGGTGAACAAGGCATGTAGCTTGTGCTATAGCCTCTTTTGCTTGTGAAAAAGCAATGGTAGCTTCGGGGTTCCACAAAACTACAGTGGATCTGCCCCTTTTTGATTGGCGAAGAAGAGAGGTTATGGGTGCAAGAATGTTTGCACACTGAGGAATGAAGCGATGGTAGAAGTTTACCATCCCTAAGAAGCGGCGAAGTTGCTTTTGAGTTTGCGGTTGTGGGAAAGACCTTATCACAGATACTTTATTTTCGAGAGGAGAGATGCCCTTCGAAGTAACCTTGTGTCCTAAGAAGGTGAGTTCATCTACAGCAAAGACACATTTTTCAGGGTTTAGCAATACACCATATTCTGCCAACCGAGAAAAAACTAAGCGTAAATGTTGAATATGTTCTGAGGGAGAAGAACTTGCGATGAGAATGTCATCGACATATGTGAAAGTGAAGGAGAGACCTCTCAACACTTCATCAATGAAGCGTTGAAAAGTTTGGGCCGCATTACGCAGTCCGTATGGCATTTTTGTCATTTCAAGTAACCCAAAAGGGGTTGTTATAGCAGTTTTATGTATGTCTTCAGGGTGTACAGGAATTTGATGAAAGGCTCGCACCAAGTCAAGGCGTGAAAATACTGTGGTGCCATGGAGAGCAGAAGTAAAATCGTGTAAGTGAGGAAGGGGATAGCGATCTGGAATCGTGTTGTCATTCAAAGCACGATAATCTCCACATGGACGCCAGTCTCCAGGTGTATGTTTTGGGACCATGTGTAAAGCAGAGGCATACGGGCTACTTGAAGGCCGTATAATACCGAGTTCGAGCATGTGTTCAAACTCTCGTCTCACAATTGCAAGACGATCTGGAGCTAAGCGACGTGGGCGGGTGAAAACAGGTGAGCCTACCGTATCAATACGGTGGACAACAGAGTGTTTAATAGGGGTATCCTTAGAACAGGGTTGAGTAAGGGAAGAAAATTCATTTAGGAGCTGCTCTATAGCAGGTGAGCACTGTGGCAGAGAACTTGCCAATAATGAAGAGGGGTGCGCGGTAGAAGAACCAATTACTGAAAGATGTGTGGCATTATCAATTAATTGTGCTCTACGAACATCAACTAATAAATCATTAGCAGAAAGAAAATCAGAGCCTAACATTGGGGGTACATCCGCGACAAGAAATATCCAGCGGAAAACACGTCTAAGTCCAAGAGAAACTGAAATAGAACGACGTCCATAAGTGTGAATAGATGAAGAATTAGCTGCACGTAAAATGAAAGGAGAAGGTCCGTTTGCACGGTCTGCGGCTGTTGCAGGAATAACACTGTATTGAGCTCCAGTGTCAATAAGGAATGCATAGCCTGAAAGTGGATCATGCAAGGTGAACGTTGGACCAGGTGGTGCAGTAGTTTGTGAATCATTAAATTTTTGTGGAGGAAGGTTAGTATTGCTGTGGGAAGGAGTTTGTGTTGTATTTGAAGGATTAGTTGTAGGTATTAAATTAGTTGTGGTTGAATAAGTAGGTTGCAATTCTTTAACTTTACTTCCATACGTATGTGTTGGTTTGACAGTGTTAAATGAGGTAGTTGAGTGCGTAGTAATAGGTTGTTGATTATTTGTGGTAAAGGTTGGGTTGGTTGAGCTAGAGTAATACTTAGTTAAAATTGAGGTAGAATTAGATGGAGTAGTGGTAGGGTTAGTTGAAGAAAGGATAGGTTGAGAGGCTTGAGAGGCTGTAGCGTCAGACGCCTGTGACACCAGCCTAGTTAGTTTAAAGGAGGATTAGGAGTCCATGGACAAGGTGTGAGACAGCGCGTTGCACGATCTTTAAACTTTTCATGATACCAGCAAGGGGGGGTATGGACAGTAGACTGAGGCAAGGAAATAGGTTGAGAATGAGGCTGAGTAGTGGGGATTGAGGATGAGGTAAGGCTAATAGATTTGAATTAGGAGCAACCAACTGACCTGTTTGCGGTGGCTGTGGTTGTAGTAGAACGAGGCGTTGTCCAGGTTCATATTGGGAGACTCTATTTAGACCAGAGGGTCGTCCTCGTCTTGAAGAACTTCTCTCTCGTTCCCTGTTGTTAGCTAGCTCTATTCGGAGAGCTTTAAATTCATCTTTAATTGTTTGTAGAATTTCGTTGGTACTTTAAGACATTGTGCGGCCAGACTCTGAGTGTCGTCTGCGTGACACCGATTTGGGGTTTGATGGGTTGGTTATCTATTGGCCAAGGTGGATTTCAATCATCATCTTATCAGCTGTTTTGGCCATAGTGAGGAGGTCTGTTATCATCTGGCATACAACGAGAATTGGTCGTTAGGGCAGTAGGAGACCATTGAGGAAGCGGCGTCGCATTAAGGGTGAGTTTTTATCGTCTTCATTGGTCTGTCCCAGCCAGGTCTTGCAGATGCCCCAGGAAGGCTGTTGGCGTTTTGATCCCCCAAACTTGGTCTTGAGTAGAGCATTGAGTCGCTCTTCTTCTGATTGGCCGAGTCTCTTGACTAACTCGCTGAGGAGGCCCTCATAAGCTTGGTCAGACGGAGGCAATAGAGTCACATCCCGCACTACTTTGTATACTAGTGTAGGCAGAGGTTCTTTGTGATAAGGAACTTGGTTCGTGGGTCCGTAATTCCTTTTATCGCGAAATAATCCCGCAGTTGACTCACAAAGATTCCGGCTCTTCAGCGGTGAATTGTGGAGTGGTGCTGATACATTGTTAGAAGGTCTGTTATAGGTGGTGAATTTGGAGTACCACCGTTGGATGATCCTAGGTTGTTGTTTTGTGGTCATTGTGGGCTATTATTTTGTTACAAGGTACAAAAAAAATAAAAATGTGTCAAAAACTGACAAGATTCAAACAAATGTTGTTGATTAAATAATGGCTTCAGGTAAGCTTCGTTGAGTATGAGACTCAATGGAGTTATGAATGCCAATACAAAAAGTTACGTAAACATTTTTTTTTTTATGATGTAGCCCAATATTAGCAGAAAAATAGTCTGCGTATAGGCTGTTTGCAAAATATAAGTATTTGCACAAAAAAAAACTTTAGAAAACGCTGATTTTATAAAAGGCAAAATAAAAGGAATATTTTGCAATAGATACACTTCCAGTACAGTGAGTGCTTAGTACTAGTGAATTTAATAAAATTATAGATGCAGACTGAATATATTTGACAAAAAATTGAGAAAAAACTTTTAGAATTTTTTTTGCATAAATTACGTGTTTGGTCACTCCAAGAGTCACCAATTGTAGGTCTGTTTTATTATTACTGACCTTTACAAGTTTACGTAGATAATTAACTAAATGCCAGGTCACCAGCGCCCAAATACTAGATTGTCATCCGCACTGCGGCGCAAAAATTAATTTTAATAAAAAGGGAAGGCTGATTATAAAATCATCAATATGAATTTTGTATTTTATTGACACAATTATAAATTATATGCAACAATTATTTATAAATGCAAAGGGGATTTTTACCCGTAACAACTTTGACATATAAATGCGGAATTAATAATGGCACCGTTTAGCTAATATATAACAGTCTGCAACTAATACTGATAAACAACTAATGGCTAATATTAATATACAAATAATTATCGTGCAAATATTACAAATAATATTAATATATAAATAATGTAACACTAATAATAACACTAATAATAATAACTAATAATAGCCACAATGACAACCTTGTCTGCAAAGAGACAGACAAGAATACTGTAAGTGATATTTCAGAGAAAAAGAATAAAAATGCAAAAATTAATAATTAATATACATATGCTATATAGGCCCAGTAACCTGTGGATGATAAATTACAGTTGATTCTCATTATGGGATTGTGTTAAGTTGAATGGGAAAACTAAGGAAGTATGTAGGCCACCTGCTAAGAAAATACATGAAACATAATAGGCTTATATTATAAAGTAAAATATACTAAGAAAATTAATAGGCAGGCCTATGCCTCTTCAATATAATAGAGCTGAGGTTAATCTAAACAAAGGCTACGGTAGGCCTCAGCTAGGCTAGAGTACAATTTGGCTTTTGTAGGCCACCTGCTAAGAAAATACATGAAACATAATAGGCTTATATTATAAAGTAAAATATACTAAGAAAATTAATAGGCAGGCCTATGCCTCTTCAATATAATAGAGCTGAGGTTAATCTAAAACAAAGGCTACGGTAGGCCTCAGCTAGGCTAGAGTTACAATTTGGCTTTTGCCTAGATAGACCTAACTTAGCCTAAGGTAATTTATTGTATGAATTGTACAGTATTATTTATAGTATGAATCTTACAGTACCAATCACAAACACTATAAGGCTTGTTAATCTCTGCAGTATGCGGTATTGCATACAGATATGCAATAGTAAAGAATATAAACATTATAAATAGGAACTTACCACGAAGAACCTTTGCTTGCTGGCGCCGTGTTTTCAAATAATAAAATGTGTAAACGCGGCGTCCTTTGTGTTGTTGTACATAAGCTTGGTTTTACTATACAATTTTACCAACAAGCCAAAATAATCCTTAAAAGCCAATTCATGTCTAGTCACACCACACTGAATGCTTAAGAATTAAATTTGATCACTGGACATTTTAACTTGTATTTATTTATTTTTTAGATTTAAATATTTCACTCATGCCAATTTGTGGCAGTTTTCACTAATAAAAAATAATCTTGTGGTGCAAGGCACTACAAGTACTGCCCCCCAAAAACATGGTTGTCAGGGGTAAAAAAAAAAAAAAAAAAAAAACACTTAAATGTCAAAGCGCACTGGCTTACGAATGACTCTTCCAGAACGAGTCATTGTTTGCTTTTGGACGGCAATATCCTGCAGCACTGGTTCTGAAGGCATGGATGGTGCTACAGGTGCAGTAGGGACATTGGGTGAAGGGGATTCTTGGTGCCTGTGCAATGGGGCCACTGGCTGGTTCGAAGACAGTTGGTTGCGATAATGAAGGAGAATTGGAAGAGGGATGATAGATTGTTGTACCCTCGGATGAGGTGGTGGTACATAGGATTTAGGAAGGGTAGATTGCTGTACCTGTATATGAGATGAAGGTACAGAAGATTGAGGAGGGATAGGTTGCTGTACCTGTATTTGAGGTGGAGGTACAGAAGATTGAGGAGGATAGGATCTTTTGTTGGAGAAAAATCAAGGTATGCTGGTTTCAAGCGGTCCACAGAAACGGTTTCAACGCTTGCCCACCTTGTCAATGATGAAAGTTTTGGGTCTACGGTCTAGCACAAGAAGGGACCATCATAGGGACAGTGAAGAGGGTAGCGGTGAGCATCATGTCTCAAGAAAACATGTGTGCAAGTTTGTAAATCAGGGGAAACGAAGGTAGTTTGTGAAGTGGAAGTTCTAGGTGCTGTGGGACGAATTTGCTTCATAACAGAGCGTAATGTCTTGACATACGAAGCAGGATCACATGTGGGGTTAATGGGTGTAGGTGTGAAAAATTCTCCGGGTAACCGGAGTGTGGTACCGTAAACTAATTCTGCTGCAGAGCATGCAAGATCAGTCTTCAGAGCAGTACGAATTCCGAGTAGGATTAGGGGTAGCCTGTCCACCCATGTAGTAGATGGATCAGTGGCTCGCAAGGAACTTTTAAGTTGACGATGGAAGCGTTCTACCACCCCATTGGATTGCGGGTGATAGCTTGTTGTTCTGATGCGCTCAGTCCCAAGAAGGAGCATGAGTTCCTTCCATAAGGCCGATTCAAACTGGGCACCTCTGTCTGTGCAAATGGTTGCAGGTATTCCAAAACGGGAAACCCAACATGAAACAAAGGCATGAGCTACTGCAGAAGCAGTACAAGAAGTCAAAGGAACAGCTTCTGGCCATCTTGTGAACCTATCAATGACAGTGAGAAGATAGGTATAACCTCGAGAAGAATAGAGGGGGCCGACTATGTCTAGATGTATGGCCTCAAAACGAGCCTTCGGCAAAGGAAAGGTACCAATTTCTGACTTTGTGTGTCGGTGAACTTTGGCACGCTGACATTGAAGGCAAGATCGAGTCCAATTGCGGATATCTTTGTTCATACTTGGCCATACAAACCTAGCTGCAATTAATTTTTGGGTGGCCTTAATTCCCGGGTGAGAAAGGGAATGGAGTTTAGCAAAAACAGCTCTTCGCAGCCCTTGTGGGACCAACGGTCGAATATGCTCAGTCGAGACGTCACACAAAATTTGTAAGTCTGACTTGGGTTCAACTGGTAAAGAGCGGACTTGCAACGAAGTGGGTGAATTAATAAGAGCTTGGAGGTCTGTATCCGTGGACTGAGCCTTAGCCATCTCTGAAAGGTTGATGTGAGAGTGTCCAGGGTCAGAAATTGCTGAGATGCGAGACAGCGCATCCGGCACAACATTCAAAGAACCTGAAATGTGTCGAATGTCTGAAGTAAATTGAAGAATAAAATCAAGGTATCTTCTCTCAGTAGGAGCATGAGAGTCTGATTGAGAATGGAGAGCAAATATTAACGGACGATGATCCGTAAAAATGCTAAAGTCACGTCCTTCCAGGAATGACCTGAAATGACGGATGGAGAGGTATATCGCCAGCAACTCTCGACCGAAAGTGCTGTACCTCATTTGTGAAGGTGAGAGCTTGCGTGAAAAGAATGCGAGAGGTTCCCAAACGCCTGAAACAAGCTGCT
This sequence comes from Bathynomus jamesi, assembly GCA_023014485.1. Taxonomy (NCBI): domain Eukaryota; kingdom Metazoa; phylum Arthropoda; class Malacostraca; order Isopoda; family Cirolanidae; genus Bathynomus; species Bathynomus jamesi. The sequence continues at coordinate 229,833 of JAJOZX010002328.1, read as the reverse complement.
GGAGCACTCCTGACACGGCAACGTCAGAGGCATCAGTGGCTAAGTTCAGAGGAGCGTCTGGTTGAGGGTGAACAAGGCATGTAGCTTGTGCTATAGCCTCTTTTGCTTGTGAAAAAGCATTGGTAGCTTCGGGGTTCCACAAAACTACAGTGGATCTGCCCCTTTTTGATTGGCGAAGAAGAGAGGTTATGGGTGCAAGAATGTTTGCACACTGAGGAATGAAGCGATGGTAGAAGTTTACCATCCCTAAGAAGCGGCGAAGTTGCTTTTGAGTTTGCGGTTGTGGGAAAGACCTTATCACAGATACTTTATTTTCGAGAGGAGAGATGCCCTTCGAAGTAACCTTGTGTCCTAAGAAGGTGAGTTCATCTACAGCAAAGACACATTTTTCAGGGTTTAGCAATACACCATATTCTGCCAACCGAGAAAAAACTAAGCGTAAATGTTGAATATGTTCTGAGGGAGAAGAACTTGCGATGAGAATGTCATCGACATATGTGAAAGTGAAGGAGAGACCTCTCAACACTTCATCAATGAAGCGTTGAAAAGTTTGGGCCGCATTACGCAGTCCGTATGGCATTTTTGTCATTTCAAATAACCCAAAAGGGGTTGTTATAGCAGTTTTATGTATGTCTTCAGGGTGTACAGGAATTTGATGAAAGGCTCGCACCAAGTCAAGGCGTGAAAATACTGTGGTGCCATGGAGAGCAGAAGTAAAATCGTGTAAGTGAGGAAGGGGATAGCGATCTGGAATCGTGTTGTCATTCAAAGCACGATAATCTCCACATGGACGCCAGTCTCCAGGTGTAGGTTTTGGGACCATGTGTAAAGCAGAGGCATACGGGCTACTTGAAGGCCGTATAATACCGAGTTCGAGCATGTGTTCAAACTCTCGTCTCACAATTGCAAGACGATCTGGAGCTAAGCGACGTGGGCGGGTGAAAACAGGTGAGCCTACCGTATCAATACGGTGGACAACAGAGTGTTTAATAGGGGTATCCTTAGAACAGGGTTGAGTAAGGGAAGAAAATTCATTTAGGAGCTGCTCTATAGCAGGTGAGCACTGTGGCAGAGAACTTGCCAATAATGAAGAGGGGTGCGCGGTAGGAGAACCAATTACTGAAAGATGTGTGGCATTATCAATTAATTGTGCTCTACGAACATCAACTAATAAATCATTAGCAGAAAGAAAATCAGAGCCTAACATTGGGGTATATACATCCGCGACAAGAAATATCCAGCGGAAAACACGTCTAAGTCCAAGAGAAACTGAAATAGAACGACGTCCATAAGTGTGAATAGATGAAGAATTAGCTGCACGTAAAATGAAAGGAGAAGGTCCGTTTGCACGGTCTGCGGCTGTTGCAGGAATAACACTGTATTGAGCTCCAGTGTCAATAAGGAATGCATAGCCTGAAAGTGGATCATGCAAGGTGAACGTTGGACCAGGTGGTGCAGTAGTTTGTGAATCATTAAATTTTTGTGGAGGAAGGTTAGTATTGCTGTGGGAAGGAGTTTGTGTTGTATTTGAAGGATTAGTTGTAGGTATTAAATTAGTTGTGGTTGAATAAGTAGGTTGCAATTCTTTAACTTTACTTCCATACGTATGTGTTGGTTTGACAGTGTTAAATGAGGTAGTTGAGTGCGTAGTAATAGGTTGTTGATTATTTGTGGTAAAGGTTGGGTTGGTTGAGCTAGAGTAATACTTAGTTAAAATTGAGGTAGAATTAGATGGAGTAGTGGTAGGGTTAGTTGAAGAAAGGATAGGTTGAGAGGCTTGAGAGGCTGTAGCGTCAGACGCCTGTGACACCAGCCTAGTTAGTTTAAAGGAGGATTAGGAGTCCATGGACAAGGTGTGAGACAGCGCGTTGCACGATCTTTAAACTTTTCATGATACCAGCAAGGGGGGGTATGGACAGTAGACTGAGGCAAGGAAATAGGTTGAGAATGAGGCTGAGTAGTGGGGATTGAGGATGAGGTAAGGCTAATAGATTTGAATTAGGAGCAACCAACTGACCTGTTTGCGGTGGCTGTGGTTGTAGTAGAACGAGGCGTTGTCCAGGTTCATATTGGGAGACTCTATTTAGACCAGAGGGTCGTCCTCGTCTTGAAGAACTTCTCTCTCGTTCCCTGTTGTTAGCTAGCTCTATTCGGAGAGCTTTAAATTCATCTTTAATTGTTTGTAGAATTTCGTTGGATACTTTAAGACATTGTGCGGCCAGACTCTGAGTGTCGTCCTGCGTGACACAGATTTGGGGTTTGATGGGTGTGGTTATCTACTTGGCCAAGGTGGATTTCAATCATCATCTTATCAGCTGTTTTGGCCATAGTGAGGAGGTCTGTATCATCTGGCATACAACGGAGAATTGGTCGTAGGGCAGTAGGGAGACCATTGAGGAAGCGGCGTCGCATTAAGGGTGAGTTTTTATCGTCTTCATTGGTCTGTCCAGCCAGGTCTTGCAGATGCCCCAGGAAGGCTGTTGGCGTTTGATCCCCAAGAACTTGGTCCTTGAGTAGAGCATTGAGTCGCTCTTCTTCTGATTGGCCGAGTCTCTTGACTAACTCGCTGAGGAGGCCCTCATAAGCTTGGTCAGACGGAGGCAATAGAGTCACATCCCGCACTACTTTGTATACTAGTGTAGGCAGGAGGTTCTTTGTGATAAGGAACTTGGTTCGTGGGTCCGTAATTCCTTTTATCGCGAAATAATCCCGCAGTTGACTCACAAAGATTCCAGGCTCTTCAGCGGTGAATTGTGGAGTGGTAGGCTGATACATTGTTAGAAGGTCTGTTATAGGTGGTGAATTTGGAGTACCACCGTTGGATGATCCTAGGTTGTTGTTGTTGTGGGTCATTGTGGCTATTATTTTGTTACAAGGTACTAAAAAAAATTAAAAATGTGTCAAAAACTGACAAGATTTCAACAAATGTTGTTGAATGTAAATAATGGCTTCAGGTAAGCTTCGTTGAGTATGAGACTCAATTGGAGTTATGAATGCCAATAACAAAAAGTTACGTAAACATTTTTTTTTTATGATGTAGCCCAATATTAGCAGAAAAATAGTCTGCGTATAGGCTGTTTGCAAAATATAAGTAAATTTGCACAAAAAAAAACTTTAGAAAACGCTGATTTTATAAAAAGGCAAAATAAAAGGAATATATTTTGCAATAGAATACACTTCCAGTACAGGTGAGTGCTTAGTACTAGTGAATTTAATAAAATTATAGATGCAGACTGAATATATTGACAAAAATTGAGAAAAAACTTTTAGAATTTTTTTTGCATAAATTACGGTGTTTGGTCACTCCAAGAGGGTCACCAATTGTAGGAGTCTGTTTTATTATTACTGACCTTTACAAGTTTACGTAGATAATTAACTAAATGCCAGGGTCACCAGCGCCCAAATACTAGATTGGCATCCAGCACTGCGGCGCAAAAATTAATTTTAATAAAAAAGGGAAGGACTGATTATAAAATCATCAATATGAATTTTGTATTTTATTGACAACAATTAATAAATTATATGCAACAATTATTTATAAATGCAAAGGGGATTTTTACCCGTAACAACTTTGACATATAAATGCGGAATTAAATAATGGCACCGTTTAGCTAATATATAACAGTCTGCAACTAATACTGATAAACAACTAATGGAACTAATATTAATATACAAATAATTATCGTGCAAATAATATACAAATAATATTAATATATAAATAATGTAACACTAATAATAACACTAATAATAATAAACTAATAATAGCCACAATGACAACCTTGTCTGCAAAGAGACAGACAAGAATACTGTAAGTGATATTTCAGAGAAAAAGAATAATAAAAATGGCAAAAATTAATAATTAATATACATATGCTATATAGGCCCAGTAACCTGTGGATGATAAATTACAGTTGATTCTCATTATGGGATTGTGTTAAGTTGAATGGGAAAACTAAGGAAGTATGTAGGCCACCTGCTAAGAAAATACATGAAACATAATAGGCTTATATTATAAAGTAAAATATACTAAGAAAATTAATAGGCAGGCCTATGCCTCTTCAATATAATAGAGCTGAGGTTAATCTAAAACAAAGGCTACGGTAGGCCTCAGCTAGGCTAGAGCTACAATTTGGCTTTTGTAGGCCACCTGCTAAGAAAATACATGAAACATAATAGGCTTATATTATAAAGTAAAATATACTAAGAAAATTAATAGGCAGGCCTATGCCTCTTCAATATAATAGAGCTGAGGTTAATCTAAAACAAAGGCTACGGTAGGCCTCAGCTAGGCTAGAGTTACAATTTGGCTTTTGCCTAGATAGACCTAACTTAGCCTAAGGTAATTTATTGTATGAATTGTACAGTATTATTTATAGTATGAATCTTACAGTACCAATCACAAACACTATAAGGCTTGTTAATCTCTGCAGTATGCGGTATTGCATACAGATATGCAATAGTAAAGAATATAAACATTATAAATAGGAACTTACCACGAAGAACCTTTGCTTGCTGGCGCCGTGTTTTCAAATAATAAAATGTGTAAACGCGGCGTCCTTTGTGTTGTTGTACATAAGCTTGTTTTTACTATACAATTTTACCAACAAGCCAAAATAATCCTTAAAAGCCAATTCATGTCTAGTCACACCACACTGAATGCTTAAGAATTAAATTTGATCACTGGACATGTTTAACTTGTATTTATTTATTTATTTAGATTTAAATATTTCACTCATGCCAATTTGTGGCAGTTTTCACTAATAAAAAATAATCTTGTGGTGCAAGGCACTACAGTTTAGATACAAGATTGTTGCATCGTGCAATGGTGCAGGTTGTATTGTTGTTGCAAGGTTTAGAAAGAAGACCATAAATAGTGCCCGTTTTGTTTTTTATCTTAATTGTATGCAACTGAGGCCTAAGGTAGGCCCACATCGAGTCAGCAACCCTGAGGTAGGACCTAATAGGACCTCCAAGTCCGTAGGTTTTAGTCTAGCTTAACTTGGGCTCTGTGGCCCTTCATAGCTTGGCCGTTCAGGGCTCAGCTGGGATTCTGAACCCAATAAAATAAAAATATAACAATGTCCTCATTTCAGGTTCATCTAAAAAAGAACACCTAACTAGATTAACGACAGTTCTAAAAAGACTCCGGGATGCCGGAATTAAGCTAAAAAAAGAAAAGTGTTCTTGGTTCACTAATGAAGTTTCATATTTGGGGTTCCGCATAGATGCCTCAGGGATTCATCCAACGGTGGGTAAACTAGAAGCAATAAAAAATGCACCACCTCCACAAAACATCACACAGCTACAAGCTTATTTAGGTCTCCTAAACTTTTATAGGAAATTTTTGCCTAATGCATCGACTTTCTCTGAACCCCTAAATAAGTTATTACGATATGGGTAACAGTGGAGATGGGAGAAAACCCAAAAGGAAGCATTTGCAGCTTCAAAGGACGTACTACTAAAGTCCACTCTCCGAGAGCATTATGATTCTAAACTTCCTCTCGTAGTTTCAGCGGATAGCAGTTCTTTTGGAATTAGGGGCAGTGTTATCTCACCACATTGATGGTGTAGATAGCAGTGGCGGCTCGTGACTAAAAATTCTAGGGGTGCTGTCTCTAAGAATGGGTTGAAATAATTACTGAAATAAAAGGATGAGCATTGAGCAATGAATAAAAGTTTCAAAAGTTATTGAAAAAGTTATTCAGTGAGCTCATCCTTATATTGTTCTTGATTATTTCAATTGTAAATAAAAAATTTAGGGGTGCTGCAGTTCCGCAGTGCCTACCGACGAGCCGCCACTGGTAGATAGGCCTATCTGTTTTGCTTCTGGAACACTAACTGAGACTGAAAGGCGATATGCACAACTTGAACGTGAAGCCTTAGCTTTATTATTTGTAGTAAATAAATGATTTATTTCTATCTATGGGGTTATGAATTCAAACTAATTACTGACCATAAGCCTCTTTTAGGTTTATTTTCACCTACTAAAAATATTCCAATTATGACCTCAGGTAGGATTCAACGATGGGCACTGATTCTACAAGCCTATAAATTTGACTCCCTACATCGGTCATGGAAACTTCTAAGTACGGCTGATGCTCTAAGTAGGTTGCCTTTAGAAAATCCAAATGAATACGTACCTATACCTACAGAATGGGTTAACTTGGTGGAGTTTTTGGACTCTACTCCAGTCACTGCGGTACAGATAGAGCAGTGGACAAAATCAGACCCTATTCTGTCTAGGGTCATCCATTACTGCTCAGTTGGTTGGCCTACTAAGGTTGAGAGTGAATTACAGCCTTTTTATCAGCGTCAGTCTGGACTCTCAATCCAAAATGGCTGTCTCTTATGGGGCCACAGAGTGATAATTCCGAATGAATGCAGGTCGAATTTAGTGAAGGAACTTCACGCTGAACACATGGGTGCAACAAAAATGAAAGAGCTGGCGAGAGCTTATTTCCGGTGGCCCGGTTTAGATGGAGAAATCGAATCATTGGTTCGTTCCTGTCAAAACTGCCTAGAGAACAGAGATCTCCCAAGGAAAAGTCCACTTCATCCGTGGGAATGGCCTACTATACATTGGCATAGGATCCATGTTGATTATGCAGGTCCTATAAATAATATTTATTTCCTAGTCATTGTGGACGTCTACTCTAAGTGAGTGGAAGTTTTTCCAACCACTTCCACGACTTCGAGTGTTACTATTCGCTTACTCCGTTCGTGTTTCACTCGATGGGGTTTACACGTAGTTCTGGTTTCCGACAATGGTACTTGTTTTACCAGTGAGGAATTTCGTTCTTTTGTCCACCTAAATAACATTAGACATGTCCCGTCTAGTGTTTTTCACCCGTCTACTAACGGTCTCGTGGAAAACATGGTCCATACTTTCAAGTCTCATGGGGAAGAAATGCAAGTGGTGTTGGATAAATTTTTGTTTTAATACAGTATCGACAAACACCTCGCACAACGACGGGGGTGTCTCCTTCTAAACTTATGATTGGCCGGGGAATTCGTTCAGTTTTCGATCTGTCACGTCCAAACGAAACATTAAAACAACGAGTTTTACGCCATCAGGAAAAACAGAAGTTGTATCATGACACTAAAAAAAGGAGAGTTATAGACCAAAATGGGTTCCTGCAACGGTGCAGGTGAGAACGGGCCCTGTTTCCTTTAAGTGCCAACTAGAAGATGGTCGTTCTATTAAATGCCACCAGGACCAGATATGGGACGTGAATTGCAGGATGACCAGCGTCTTCAGGAAGGGAGACCCGATCCTCCTGAAAATGGCTCAATTCGCTCGCCTATGTAGGTTGCACCTATTCCTACTACATCAATCCCGCTCGGCAAGCCTTCTAGGGTCTCTCACCCCCCCAGACAGACTCAACTTGTAGGGAGGAGTGAGGTGACGTGTGTGTGTGTATATATGTATATAGTCTAAAAGTCACTAAAGGGAAAAGTTACTAAAAGAAAGCTGAATCGCACGCAACACAAAAAGATAAACAGCGGAACCCGGTCTGTTCGTTTATTGGGCTGAATTAAACAGCATGTATTTTTGTATCTGACAAATTGTTGGTGCTATCTTTAATTTGGTGATACTTCTGAAGTGCAAAAGGAATGAAGTGAAGTTGTCTAATTATTATATCAGTTAGGGTAATGTCTATAGCTTCTAAAATTAGTAAAGTTAGAAATATTAGGTAGGTCGTTTGTGGGACGCTGGCACCTAAGGTAGGCCCTAAAGAAGATCTAAATCAAAGAACCTGTAAGTACCTTTATTGTCTATTTAATAACCTAATACCTAACGGGATCTAACACCCTCACGTTATTTCATCTAGTTTAACTTATGCTATAAGTTAAAGTAGCCCTTCAGAGCTTGGCCGTTCAAGGCTCAGCTGAGATTCTGAACCCAATCAAATAAATAAAATAACAGTGATGCTTCGAAAGTGACGAATGTGAAAGGAGTTTAAGTTGTCTAATTTTTATGTCATTTAGGGGTAATGTATATAGCTTCTACATTAGTAGAATCGGAAATAAGTTGGTCGAGGTTGGGACGCTGACACAAATGGTAGGCCCTAAAGAAGATCTAAATCAAAGCACCTGGAAGTACCTATTATGTCTATTTGATAAACTAATACTTAACGGGGTCTAACACCCACACGTTATTACAAAAAGCTTTTGATTCCACCCGGTCAAGTACGGCTGTGTGGGTTGAGCCACTCCACACATGAGAAGCATACTCCATACAGGGACGAACAAGATCCCTGTATAGGGAAAGCAACTGAGTCGGGGTGAAGAAACCGCAGAGGCGGTACAACAGAACAGTGGCCATCAGTGGCGGTCCTAGCTTACATGACGCCCTGGGCGAACCTCACCTTCAGCGCCCCCCCCCCTGTTCGCCAACACACACACATTCGAATCCCCCCAAAATAAAGGACAGACATAACTCTTTCACAAAATAACTTTTTATTGGACTAATTGTTGGAACTTCAGAACCAAAACAAAGACTCAAATTTCTGAATTTTACAAATCCTTCATCACGTAAATAGAATAACTCACTTAAGAGAATGTAATTATGATACTATGAACAGGAAAAATACAAATTAAATTGCACAACTGCCATAAATAAACTAGAGAATCAAATTTCTAAATTGTACAAATGCTCTATCACATAAATAGAATAAGACACTTAAGAGAGGGTAATTATTATGCTACACTTTGAACAAGAAACAAAATAAATTGCACCACAGCACAACTGCCATCTAAAGCCTGACTCTTCTTACCTTCCTTGATGCAAAGTCATGAATTAAATCATCATATGAAATCTGCTCAGCAATTGTATGATTTATACTGATGATGGCCAGACCGGTAAGGCGTTCCTGTGACATAGTTGACCTCAGGTAGGATTTGATGAGCTTCAGCTTTGAAAAGCTCCTCTCTGCTTCAGCAACAGTGACTGGAAGAGTAAGACCAATTCTGAGAGCAGTCCACAAATTTGGATATATTTCAGAGAGCTCCCTTTCATGGATAAATGTCAGCAGTTCAAGCAAGGATATGGTCTTTGATGGCAAGTCAGGCAAGTTCTTCAGCTCCTGTGCAAGCTCTCTGCCATCCAAGTCAGATTGTCCCTTAAAGTGTAGTGTAGTACTAAGGTTCACACATTGTTCTGTCAGCTCCTCAAATGTGAGATTTTGGAAATGTGTCAGCACTCCAAACTTCTCTCCCACAATTTCCAACGTGGAAAATCTTTCCTGAATGGCTGATGTTGCAGCATCAACCACTGCATTGAAAAATGTCACCTCCAGCTTCTTCAAAGCATCAATCAAGGGCTCATCAGATGCTTCATAGGAGAAGTGCCGCTTTGTGGACCTCAGCCGTTTTTGTTTTAACACAGCCTCCACATTCATTTGTTCACAGATATCTGTGGCTGCCATTTGTGCAGCCACAAAACCTGTTGCCCTGTAATTGCGGAGACCTCTCTCTGTTTTTTTTAGGAGATTTACTGCAACATCAACGTGCATGCTAGGAGACTGCATCTGCTTGCTCACATGCTGAATTTGGCACAACAGGTCATGCCACACCACTGAACAAATGGCGAAGCGGTATGACCCAACCTCCTCTGACAGAGATTGAGCCTCGACCTTTATTACAGAGTCTTTGGTGTGGTCCCTCACCTCGATCAGTGCATCTCTCACTGCAGCTGCCTGATATCTCAGGGGCTCCACACTCTTGATCTTGCTTTCCCACCTTGTATCAGACCACATCTTCAATGTGATGTTCACATGTTTTTTCAAAATGGCCCATCGTTGTGTGGAGGCTGAAAACAAGTTGTAAAGCTTCTGCAAGATGCCAAAGTAACTTGTGGCATCAATAGATCCCTTAGCAGCATCGGCCACAAGCAAATTCAGAGAATGAGCCCCACATGGAACAAACGGAGCTCTGGGATTAATTTCTAGGAGCCTGGATTGAACACCCTTGTTTTTCCCCTCATGTTGGCCCCGTTGTCGTATGATTGTCCTCTACAGTCCATGAAAGGAACTTTTAGCTCCTCCAGTCTCTTCAGAATCAGAGATGCCAAATGTTGACCAGTGGACTCCTCTGCCTCCAAAAACCCCATGAAATGTTCCTTTATATGGGGCTTCCCCTCCAGTGACACAACCCGAATCACAACTGACAACTGTTCAGTGTGGCTGATATCTGGAGTGCAATCTAGAATTATTGAAAAAAACTTTGATTGTTTGATGTCGCTCACCATTGCTGAAATGGTCTTGCTGCTCGACAAATCAATGAGTTCGTTTTGTATATGGTGGCCGAGGTAGCTGGTGTGACTGGAGGTCCCTTTTTGGACACGGTTAATGTGCTCTTGCATTATAGGATCAAATTGTGCCATCAGTTCAACTTCTTTCAGAAAATTGCCATTTGATGGTGAGAACAATTTTTCTGTATGTCCCCTTAGTGCCAAATTCCTAACTGCCAGAGAATGCACAATAGCAGTGAGACGTGTCAGCACCGCTCTCCATCTCAACTTCTCAGCCTCCAGAAGTGCCATCTCCTGCTTGTCAATGGTCTCCCCCTTTCTCATCCTCACTGCCAGTTCTTTCCAGATTTTCATAGAATTTAGGTGTTCTGAACTGTTGTCATGTGATGTGAGCAATGAGCTTGCATGCTTCCAGTCCGAGAGTCCCAAACTTGTTAAATTTATTTTCCTCTTGGAAAATAATGTACAACAGAAACAGAAAAGGCTGTTGTTTTTTAAGGAATAGACCAACACTTCTGGTTATATTTTCACTAACCAATGACTTCCTGAAGTATTGATGGTGGAAACTTCTTCCGTCACTGTCGTTTCTAGGGAATACAAAGTCAGATGGTACTTGACTTGGTCCCCTGGAAACCAGTTGTGTCCGAATTCTCTGTCAGAACTGAAGGCCAGTTAGCAGGGTCGGTGGACAGAGACTCATCCTCAGGAGGCGATTCTGCTCCAGGCCTTTCTAATAGAAAGAACAAGAGCATTACTCATTAGTATACACACCTAAGTTAGATAACACATTATTCACAGCACTTTGTTATGGTGGTGAAACACCACACATACCCAGTAACCCAGACCCAGTGATAATAACATTATAATTTATAACTGTTTGCAAAATGCTTTGCAGGGATGCACACACATACACATACACACACACGCACACACTCACAGACATATGTGCACACAAACTCACCTGAAGAGTCCTGCCGGGGAGAAGTAGAAGCAAATGGGTCTTCATCCTCAGGATCAGACTGCATTTGTGGAGACATATGTGAGGCTGAGGAGGTAGATGGCTCCTCAGCCTCAATAATGGCAGAAGTAGACGGCTTCTCATCCTGGCTAGTGGCAGAGGGTGTTCCAAAATATTTCAAAAGTGCCCCTGCAAATAGTAAAATAGAACATAACAGACCAATGCATGAATAGGCTAGTACAATTAATTTAACATGTTATTAAGCACAATTTATTAAACTTTTAGAATAGGAAACAAATGAATAATACAACCTCCTTGGTTAATGGCTAATTATATACATAATAGTACACTTCAAATGACTCAGAAAGCTATATCACAAAATAGCAGTGCAATATAGCAGTGAAGAGTAGATGACATAGCTCTATACCTTTATCTTTTGCTCGTTTCTCCTCTTCTTCTTTCCTCTTTTTTCTAAACTGAGCACCTGATAGCTTTGACCTCTTCTTATCCATTTGCGGTTATTTGACAGACCTTAGTGGCTTAGTGTGAAGATTCGTTCTGTAATAAATAATATACATTTTACTATTTAACCAAACCCAGAAAATAACATTACATATGTTAAAGTATGGGCCTTTATTCCCAATAATATTAATCTGGAAGCATTTTGCATTGTTTAGGTCTTTTATGGGAAGGTTTATGGAAAATGCAATAGATGGTTTTTTATTAATAAAAATATATTTATTGATCTTTTATTATTTATTTTATTTTATTTTTATTTTTATTTATTTATTTATTTATTTATTCTTATTTTTATTTTATTTTTTTTGCAGGCGCTCATGCCGCCCCTCCACAAATGCCGCCCTGTGCGGCTGCCCATATTGCCCATATGAGGAACCGCCACTGGTGGCCATCTACAACTGCAACTATAGATCGGCCAGAAAGGAAATTAGAGATGAAGGCACAGATAGAATGATAGAAATCGAAGGCGGGCAGTTTGGAAATTAAAGATTTGTGCCAGACTCTATTAAAAGCTTTTGATATGTCTAGCGTAATAGCGAAAGTTTCTCCGAAATCCCGAAAGGAGGATGACCAAGCGTCAGAGAGATATGTAACAAGATCGACAGTAGAGTGTCCCTTGCCAAATCCATACTGACGTTCTGAAAGAAGATTGTGAGAAGAAAGTGTTCACGAATCTTCCTATTTTTAAGGATAGATTAAAAAACTTTGGAAAGGCAAGAAATCAAAGCAATTGGACGATAGTTAGAGGATTGAAAGCGGTCACCCTTCTTTGGGACATGCTAAATGAAAGCGAACTTCCAGCAGGAAGGAAAAGTACCAGATGAGAGACAAAGATGAGAAAGCTTGCTTAGACAGGGTGTCAGCACAGAAGCACAGTTATTAAGAACAACAGAGGAACACCATCAGGACCATACGCCTTCCTAGAGTTGAACCCAGATAGGGCAGAAAAAACATCTTTAGAAGAGGTTCTAATTTCAGTCATAATAAAGACAGAAGCGGGAGGAGATGGAGGAACAGCACCTGAATCGTCCAGGGTTGAATTGTAAGCGAAAGTTTGAGCGAAGAGTTCAGCTTTGTCAGGAGAGGAGACGGCAACTTTACCGTCGGAATGGAAGAGGGGAGGGAAAGAAGAGGAAGTAAAGTTGTTGAAGAGGTTCTTAGCTAGATGCCAAAAAGAGTGAGAAGAATTAGAATTGGATAGATTTTTACATTTTTGTCGAATGAAAGAATTTTTGGCGAGTCGAAGAACAGATTTTGCACGATTTCGGGCAGAAATATACTGTAAGTTGAGTGAGAGTCAGGAGTAGTTGGATGGCAACGGTACCTTCTGAAGTCTCCTCTCTGTTGCGGATAGCATTAGCACGAGTATAGTTAAAATCAAGGTTTTTTGCATTTGTAGTAGGAATAAATATGGAATGCACGCCTCCATGCCTGAGAGAATCATCTCTGTGATGCCCTCAGCACACCCAGAAGGGCCCCGGCCACTGAAGCAGTAATCTTTCCATGGGAAATCATAGAAGTACTGCCTGTTAGGGTAGAAACGGCCTATATATCGAAAACTAGCCATTTCCCCAAGAATTGAATATCACCACTGGATTCAGGAGCAAAAGTACCTCTAGAAATATCACGTTTTATTAGAAAATCTTACCCCGGGGATTTTTTCTACATTTACCTGGCATTTTAATATGTAGCCATTTGCGTGTATCGTATTAATCATATAATATGATATGGTATTTAAATAATTATGGACAAATGAAACAAGCTTATCATCCAGTTTTATTTATGAATCATATTTCAATACTAATAATAATTTATATTATTTTATAGCTATAAATCGCCTCTGTTTTGGGGTGAAACCTATTGGAGATGGGGAGAAATACCTACGACAGTAAAAACAAAGTGGAGAAAAACATATTTTTTCATACCATTGCCGTTCATACTGGGTGCCGTTGAAAAGGCTAGACCTCCGACATTTCATCACGTCCCAAACTTTCCACTTATTGACGTTACCAAAAAGACTCAAATAAAAAAACGAAAAAAACCTTTAAAAAATATAAGATTCTCCACTCGCTTTCATCATCAAAACCATAAGGAGAAACGCTTGACAAATTCACAATGCTTCTTGGTTCGGATAACGCTCAAAGCAAGAGAAGGTGTGTTCAGCCTTTTCAAAGTTTTGTGACAAGTGCCCTTAACTGTTAATAAAAGGTAGATCTAGGCTATCCCCCAAAAACACTTAGCTTTGATCAGTGTTGGGCACTAAAGCGTTAATCCGATAACAGTTAATTAACGAAGTTAACTTTTTTTAACGGACTATTAACGAAAGTTAATTTCCATTTATCGTTATCGGACCAGTTAACTTCCGATAACTCGATATTTAGTCTGTTAAAGTCCGTTAACACGTTAACTGCGAGGAGTCATTCACGGAAGATCACCGATCCGCGAATGAATGGATTCAAACCGCCATAACTTCAGTCTGCTAATTCCGTCCTCTGCCGCAGTGGAACGGCTCTTCTCTCTCGGCAAGGACATCCTGAGGCCCAAGAGGTCAAGACTGGCAGTTGGGCCTAACTTTGAGAAGTTGGTCTTTCTGAAGGGCAACCAGCACATTGTGTCATAGTCTTTAATAAAAGTGCCTAAAATTTAATTTTACCTTTCAGTTCCCGCCATAATAATTCTCTGGTAAATTAAAATTTAGTTAATGGTTAGTGGTTACAAGGGTTTCAAAACATGTAATCAGTACATTTTGTATTAAAAATAAAAAAAAGTTATTAAGCAAAAAAGTTGCAAAACTTGATAAAAATACAGTTAAATACCTATTTATTGTTGGATTTTGCATAAATAAACATTTTCTATGGGTTTTAAAGCTTTTTTCCTTGATTTTTTTAAATGTTAGTAAAGAAATAGTTATCGTTAACGGATTATCGTTAACTTCCGTTAACTTTGTAGTAAAATTATCGGATTATCGTTATCGGAGTTAAAAATTGGGGTTAACGGATTATCGTTATCGAAGTTAACTTTTTGGTTAACGGTGCCCACCACTGGCTTTGATGGCCTACAATCTACATCGATAATAAACAAGCTGAAGCTATGGAAAACTATACATGCCTGTGATACACTTTACATTACAGTTCACAACAAGACCTGAACACGCCTACAATATGGTACCTTTATTTCATAATTAAATACAAATTATTAATTTACTGTATTAAATAACTACAAAATTGTTTTAGGATTGGCGACAAAGCTTATTGGAAATGGAAAAAATTGCCATATGTAGCAAGGGCCGATCTAAGTGTAGAGGCGGGGGGGAGGGGTCGGCGACGTCCGGAACCCCCTCATTTTCTTGCAAGTGCCCTATTTGAATGATGTGTATGCCTCTGGAAGCAAATTTTGATTTTGTAAATAGATCATGGTTATTTTATTTTATTAAAATTCTATTCTGAGTCTTTATTTGTATACATTGTACTTCCAAATTTGTAGTTGCATTGGTTTTCATAGGTGCCCTTAGTACTGGTGCAGCCATATCACTATTTTTATCTTCATCTTATTCTGTTAGCAGGCCCGTAGCCAGGGGGGTCGAACGCTCCCCCCACTGTTCGACCCCCCTTGACAGGAAAGGTCCACTTTTGTAACCATAGTTATAACTTATGACATGATATTATAACATACAGTATAATATCGTTTAGTAAATAAACACTTGCATTTTTTATTGCATTTTCTTTTGAAACATCACGAACTTCTCTAAACTACTCTAAACCCCCCTCCGCAGTGACTAGGTCGTTGCACCAAAAAAGTCTGCCTTTCTACAATTTCGACCCCCCCCCCCCCCCCCCCCCCCTTGGGAAGTCCTGGCTACGGGACTGGATAGTTCTTTTAATTGGCAAGACATCTGTAATTATTTGAAAAATTTTCTGTGATAATTGTTGTACCCAAATTAAACTTTTATTTTGTATCATATTTGAATGAGACTGATCTAATAGAACAATACAATTGATTTTACATTCGCTCAATGAGGTCTGTTTTAAGAAACAGTTCTTAGTACTGTGCCCTTTTTATTTTAGGGGGTGCCCTTTTTTCTTTGGACCACCCTTACTGAAATGCCTAGATCCGCCCTCGCGTAGAACCAAATATGTAGGCACTGGGACTACATAACAATGAGCAAAACGTATTTTTTTCGTATACAAATTTTTCATCATGAAAATTACTTCAAGAAGAGATATAATGAAAATATAAAAATTAGATGTTTGGGGATTTTCTGTGCAAACAAATCAAAATTTAAGGGTGTATTTTTTTTTTTTAATAAAGATGATAATGTCTAAAAAGAATTTAATAATGTTTTGTTTAATAAAGAAAATAATAATGTTTAATAAGAAATTTAACGATGTTTTGTATGTAAATAAGAATTTAATAATGTTTTGTTTAATAAAGAAAATAATTATGTTTAATAAGAAATTTAACGATGTTTTATACGTAAATAAGAATTTAATAATGTTTTGTAGGAAATTAAGAAATATAAAATGTTAGTGGGCAACACCCGAAATGTGACCAGGCTGGAGGCTGAAGCAGGCCCGGATCTAGAAGAATGGGGGCCCGTGGCTAAATTTTTTTTTGGGGCCCCCCTTGGCTACAATTTTTATTATATAAGGATTATAAGCTTTGTTTACGAGGAAAATTAAAGGTTTTCAGAACAAACATATTACTTTACTTTATTTATTTAGTTTTCAGAACAAACATATTACTTTACAAATATTTTACTTTATTTTACATATTATATTTTCCTGAATTAATAATTTTATACACACCTACCTACTGATTATGAGCTGGCAACCGATTGAACCGACGAGCCTTTTTTGTGCAAATTCATTAATAATATTTCGAAAATCGACTTCTTTGGCCAGAGCATGTTCAACATAAAGAATTGCCAGTGACTGTAATCGCTTTTGCTTCATTGTTGAACGTGTGCAACATTTCAGTCGCTTTAACTTAGAAAAACTCCGTTCGCCGGTACAATTGGTCACCATCAATGACAAGTACATTCTGTATGCATTTAAGACATTGGGGAAAACTTCTCCAAGCTGATGCTGCATAAGCATATTGAATGCACGAAGCTCTACACTGAACGAATCTTTCGTAAGATCGCTTAGACATTTCACCTCACAATAAAAAATCTGAAATAATAATAAATTAAATTAGTAAATGTAATAATAAATGTAAAAACCTAAAATTAAAATAATAATGTAGAAAATTTGGGGGGCCCCTCAAATGCGGGGCCCATAGCTGCAGCCCACATAGCCCCCCCCCTAGATACGGGTATGGGCTGAAGCCATGCCCCAAATTACTATCGGGTGGAGTTTGGTCCCAGTTAGGTGTTTCCGTTATTAATATGTGATTGTGATTCTAAATTAAAATGGTGAATCCGCACTCGCTTTTCCCCGTCTGTTTAATTGTTTCGGCATAAATAAAACTCAGTAAGCAGTAATGATAGTTTGTAATTTATCCCGTCCCTCGCATTGTTCAAATTCCAATGGTGGCTCCGGCTCAAACCGTGAACCCGCGTTCGTTTATAATGAGGCACAATGAAACGAAACTAAAGATCAATAACACTGCCCAACAGAAAAAAAAATTTTTTGCTGCTGATTTAATTCTAAGACCTGTTTCTGGATAATATTGATGTGCTGATTTAAAAAATCACCTTAGATTTTGTCCATCACATCAGGTTTTCGTGCAATGAAATATGCCTATTTTGGGTGATCCATGAAGGGCGCTTATCAAAATTGATGATTTTTGAGACCTGTTAACAGCTGTTTTGCTGTTAAAATTTTATCTGTGGAATACGCAAATCTGTGCATTAAATCTAAAGGTCATGTACAACATATTAAAATCTTGGGTATCTGTGATTTCCCAGGTGTGAGCGTGACGTCATGATCTGAGAGAGATTTCCCATTGGCGGAGTGAGAGCAGCCGGTTCCGCTAGTGACGTTACTTGTAAACTTTCAGCAGTTGGGTTGCAACATGAGCATTAAAGTTCACTATCTCAACAGTCATCTGGATAAATTTCCAGAAAATCTTGGTGATGTTAGTGAAGAGCAAGGTGAAAGGTTCCACCAAGATATCAAAGTGATGGAAGAACGATACCAAGGAAGATGGGATACCCATATGATGGCTGACTACTGCTGGAGCCTGCAAAGAGATTGTCTTGACATCTCTCATTCTAGGAAAATTTATCAGCACTGAAAAGTAAGAAAACAAGAAAAAGACAATGTTAAGAAAACTGGTCCCGTGCTTGCTTTAATATGGATTCATTTTTTGCTTATTTAAACAATTTCAATCACTTTATGTGTCAATATTACCATTGTATATTAAAGTTCACTCCCTGCACAATTGTTTACTTTTCCATGATGATTCTGAGTATGTAAAAACTTATTTTTTGAAAAGAAAAAAAATTGGGCATAACCCTGCCAAAATGCGATATCTCCAAAATATCCGTATTTGATTGCTCGAAAACCTGACGTGATAGGCAAAAACTAAGGTGATTTTTTAAATCAGCACACCAAAGTTACCTAAAAACAGGTGTTAGAATTAAATCAGCAAAATTGGTGTTGGGCAGTGTAATAGAAGAAAGCGCGATAAAGTAAAAAGGCAAATAAGAGAGAGGTTTTTTTACTATATTGTGGTGCCAGCGGTGTTCCAATTAAATTTAATAGTAAAATAAAGTGTGTACGTGGACCCCATTCCTATTCCCATTTCTTAAAATTTCGTTTCAACTGTAAATCCAATATGGCGCATAGCATTATAGCATTTTCAAAATCTAAACTGAGTCAAAAAGTCTCGACTCAATTGGTTCCCACCGTTTCGACGCTGAGTTTTTTTAGAGTCAAATCCTTGAGTCACTTTTTCCTTCTTCCCATAACGGCTTGTATCAGAAGCCGAGTCATCTCGTTTTCTTCAATGTCGTGAAGAGAGACTTATTTAAAATTTAGAAATTCCGTCCAAGGCTCACTTTTTTTCTCTCTTCACCTTTCATACAGCCTATCATCTATCTTGTACTTAAAAAAAATTATGTTTACGTTTTCGGCATTAATAATAATTGTGATAATAATAATAATAATGAATAAATAAATTTCACACTTAAATAAATGAAATTAAATTATTTTAGTTGTAACTGAAGGGTAACTTGTGCATTTTTATACGGTAGATTTAAAATTTTGGAGCATATATG
Organism: Bathynomus jamesi; assembly: GCA_023014485.1. Lineage (NCBI taxonomy): Eukaryota > Metazoa > Arthropoda > Malacostraca > Isopoda > Cirolanidae > Bathynomus > Bathynomus jamesi. Next base: position 210,882 of record JAJOZX010002328.1, on the reverse strand, counting down.
TGACGCTTGCATTTCTAGGTATATATATTATATATATATATATATTATATATATATATATATATATATATAGAGAGTAACGAATTGTAAAAGATTAACAAGGTGACAAAATTTTCCAGTATCGACTAGGCAGAGTTTTTAAAATTAGTTTTCGACCGGAAAGTAGGCTAAGCTTAGGTTAAGTTCATTAAAAGCTAAGTTAGCCAAGGATATCAAGTCGACACATGTGTGAAAAATGCTCTGTATGAATTGGTCCCCAATTAACCCGCGCCTAATATCTCCAGTCTAACTGTAGAGTAGGTTAAGCCTAGCCTTGTAGGGGTCAGCCTAGAGATTTTGGAAATGGTCCAGAGTAGGCAGAGTAAATTGAGGTCCACAGTAAGATTCCTCACCAAATTAGGTTAGGGTAATTTACTTTAGCCTTTGTTAAGCTATGAGTTGATGTTAGGTCTTAGACCACAATGCAGGCCTAATTTAACGGACCTAGTTTAAGTTGTGTCTAAACTGGGGTTTAGAAACAACGGCTGTTCACTTATTGAGTGTTATTAGACAGTCGTGCTAATTTCTTCCTCCTGGAGTCCCTCTTCTCTTTGCTCAATTTTTGAGAGCGCACTTGCTGGTGGAGATCTTTTATTGTCTTCAAGCCCCTTCGTCCGCCATGCCGTTCTTCCCACCAGGTTCCTTTTGTTCTTTTTTTCTCCGGCTTTTTTCACCAGCGTCCTTTTTATTTTCGTTGGTTGATCCGCCGCCCGGCCCAACTTTATCGGTAGTGTATGTTTACTACCGAGCACGCAGTATATAAATACTAGTGTGGAGAATAACTCTGGTGAACAACCAATTGGTTTCATTCACTCAGTTATTGACATAAAAGGAGTTTAATAATTGTTAGATTAACTACCTACCTACTCAGTGAACCATTTCCGTTACCTCCCAACTACCCACATGTATCAGTTTTCCATATACTGGGGGCCCCGGGAGATAAACATCTTGGTGTCATTGTCACCAATTTTTATGCCTGAGTGTAGACTAGCTAACTATTTGACTGTAAACGCCTGTTAATCCGATTAACAGTGACTATTCTCACCTTTTCATGGAGAAGATATAGCATTTAATTAGAAGAGAAAATATACATCCATAGGATGAAACTGTTCATGGTCTTTACCATAAGAAGAGGAAAAGTGAAAGTTAGAAGATGAAATTACAATTCCCAGCGTCTATCTTTTGCTGTAAGACTAGTCGCCCCTTTGACGCTGTTTGTCGTTGAGGTCTTGTGTCTGTCAATTTTGTAGTAGGATGTGTTACCGCTCCTACTGTCAAACGTATAGTTACTGGAAGTTCAGTGTCTTCAGTTGTGACTGTCGGTGGAGAGGGCTCTCCAGAGTCCTTTGTTTTGGGTCCAGATTCTAGGGGGTGCAAAAGAGAAATGTCTCTTGTGTCACCCGTTGAAGTTCTTAATTTGACCACTCTTGCTACCCGGTCTGCCTCTGGTGCGAGTTCTAAAACTCTGGCCAAAGGCCAGTATTGTCTTGGAGTACTGTCATGTATTAAAACAAGGTCCCCTACCTTAATTGTGTCAGACCAATCCTTCTTAGTCATTTGTTTATGTCTCTCCCTTAGACCCATCAAGTACTCAGTTTTCCGCTGTTTAATGAAATGAGCAGGGCCGGATTAAGGCCAACTGATGCCCTAAGAACAGCCCAACAATGGTTCCCCCTCGACCCTTCCATTGTCTAACTGACAAGACATTAAGACTCAATAAGTGCTGAATGTGAAATAATTAATAGATTAAAAATTCAGTTTTCTTCCAGGCCATCCCCCAGGCCAGACCTCACAACTATATTAAATATAACCTGTTTTTTAATTTTATTTATTTAACACTAAATAGCAGTAAGCAATATAAGCAAATTATTTATTTATAACTAGGGCAACAGGAAAAATGCAAATTTTCAACACTTTTTTATTCATTTTTTAAAAAACTGTTATAAGGGAAAAATGCAAATACAAAAATTTATTGAAAACGATTCTTTCTACAGAAATCGATGTTGGTGGTCAATTTTTGAAAAAAGAAATTCTAATGAAGAAATATTATTTGTACGAAACAAAACATCTTTTATTCCATTGCTTTCTAACCTTGAAGATACATAGCATTTCAACATACATGGATCAAAAGATGCAAAATAATGCTTATTGTTGCCTACTTATAACTTTATTTATACTTTAAAAAGTTTTTCTCTGTGGTGCCCCCTTCCCTTGGTGCCCTAAGCACGTGCTTATTTTGCTTAATGGTTAATCCAGGCCTGGAAATGAGCTTTAACTGTAGTTAAGTGTTGTAACTTAGTCTGGAGTTCATCATGTTGTGGTGTCCAGTTTGAGTCTTCTGAAGAGTCTATATTGTAGTCCGGCAGGAGACTAACTTGTTCTCCCCGAATCAAATGATTTGGAGTTAATGGTTCCGGGTCATTAATGTTGTCACTCACATAAGTGAGTGGTCTATTGTTGATGATGTTTTGAGAGTTTTCATAGACCTCAGATAATTCAGATCTTGTTGATGTTGAGCCTATTAGATTGTCTACATAAAAATGTTCTCTAAGGAAGTTTAGTGTTAAATGAGTTTGTACTGTATTCAAACCTCCTACAACTTCAGACTAGTCAATACCCGTAGTTTTAGTAGAGTAAATGTTACTCCTCCACAGGTAGATCTGGAGGGCTTAGAGCTTTGAATCCTGTACTGGTTTTGTTTGGTCTCTGGCCAAGGGAGGCCATAAGACCCTTGTTGTTTGGGCCATGGCCAAGGTAGGCCATAAAACTCTTCAATGTATGGCCCATGGCCAAGGTAGGCCATAAGACCTTTGTTGTTTGGCCCATGGCCAAAGTAGGCCATAATACCAAGGTTCAGTGTTTGGGCTTTGGCCACAGTAGGCCATAAGACCTTTCAGTGTCGTTTGGGCTATAACCACAGTAGGCCATAAGACCCTTTTGAGTATGTGGCACTCAGTTCTAAGCTTATAAAAGAATGGGACTCCTTAAATGTAAATGTTTCCTAGTTAGGCCCTAGGTTGTAGACCTAATTAGGCAAGTTTGTTACTTTAGGCTTGATTAGGTGAGGTTTAAGCTAGACAATTTAGCCTAATTCTGCAATTTTTGTTAGTAAAGTTAAGCCTAAAGTATGTAAATTCCCCGCACGGGCCACTAATGTGAAAAATGCTCTGTATGAATTGGCCCCAATTAATCCACCCCTAATATCTCCAGTCTAACTCTGGAGTAAGTTAAGCCTAGCCTTGTAGGGGTCAGCCTAGAGATTCCGGAAATGGTCCAGAGCGGGCAGAGTAAATTGAGGTCCACAGTAGGATTCCTCACCAAATTAGGTTAGGGTAATTTACCTTAGCCTTTGTTAAGCTATGAGTTGATGCTAGGTCTTAGACCACAATGTAGGTCTATTTTAACTGGACCTAATCTATGTTATCACCCAACTGGGATTCAAAAACGCAACTGATCACTTACTGAGTGTTATTAGACAGTCCCTCTTCTCTTTGCTCAATTTTTGAGAGCGCACTTGCTGGTGGGGATCTTTCTCTGTTTTCAAGCCCCTTCGTTCGCCATGCCGTTCTTCCTTCCCACAAGCGTCCTTCCGTCCTTTTTTTCCCGGCTTTTTCCACCAGCGTCCTTTTTGTTTTCGTTGGTTGATCGGTAGTGTATGTTTACTACCGAGCACACTCTATCACACAATATACAGGGTGTTTCAGGAGGAAAGGTCAATACTTCGGGAAGTGATAGTATCGGTCATTGTGAGAAAAAAAGTTCATATGAACATGTGTCTAATTCTGAATGGTTACGGAGCTAGAGCTGTTTGAATCTAAAAACACAAAAGCATTGTTAATGGTAATCAAGAAAGAGAAACCAATTACTGTTTCTAACATTTAATGTTTAAACATTGGCATTTTAAATGGTATCAGATACAGAAATGACAAATTTGTTACGGTTTACAATACGTTTTCGAAAATCCCACCGTCAACCTCAATGCACTTTGCAACTCGCGTGCGAAGATCGCGTGTTGTTCGTCTGAGTTGATCTTGACGTTCCTTTATGCGGGCAGCAGCATCCAAAATGCGCGCGAGCAATTCGTCTCGTGTATCCACCTTTCTTTTGTAAACTTGACTTTTCATCCACCCCCACAAACAATAATCTAACGGAGAGAGGTTTGGAGACCTTGGTGACCATTGAATGGGACCACCGCGGCCGATCCATCGACCAGGGAAAGTTTGATTTAGGTATTGCATCACCAGACGGGTAGAATGTGGAGGAGCTCCGTCATGCTGAAAATACATACCACTGCGTGTAGCCAAAGGAACATCCTCCAATAGTCCTGGCAATTCATTTTGCAGATATTCTAGGTAACTTTGTCCTGTAAGACGATTCCCTAAAGTAACAGGGCCAATCAGCTGATCATCGATGATACCGCACCACACATTGGCAGAGAAGCGATGTTGAAAATTTGTTTCCACAGTGGCATTTGGACTTTCGTCTGACCACCGATGAGAATTACGAGTGTTGTTGATACCGTCACGGGTGAAAGTAGCTTCATCGGTGAACAATAAATCGAAGCAATCGGCGATTAGCATTTACCCAATAACAAAATTCCAGTCGCATGGCAGCGTCTCTTGGTTGAAGGTGTTGTACACGCTGTACATGATATGGATGCAAACCTTCCTCACTTAATGTTCGCCATACTCTTGTGTGTGGTACACAGAGACGTGTAGAAATTCTTCATGAGCTAGTAGCAGGACTACGCTCTACCAACTGAAGAATGTTTTCCACTTCATCCACATCTTGTTGACCTTCACGTTCAGATGAAACATGAGCGCTGGGAAGTGTACCAATCTCACGCAATGTGTTGAAAATCCTGGTAAACACTCTTCGATACGGAATTCTGCGGTTCGGAAACCGTCGACGGTATTCTGCAACAGCAGTTGTTGCACTTCCACCGCAAAAACCGTAGACATACACCATATCTGCATATTCGGCATGTGTGAAGGTGTGTGGCATTCTTAACACTGCTTCAAACACCAAACAATGTCACTCCCAACAGTCAGCTGTCGATTGGCTTATGTTACATGCTTACATTACAGCTTACATGGTTCAAGGTTATAGGGGAGGGAAGGGGGAGGAAGAGCTGCGCGCGCATCAGATTCAAACAGCTCTATCTCCGTAACCATTCAGAACTAGACACATGTTCATATGAACTTTTTTTCTCACAATGACCGATACTATCACCTCCCGAAGTATTGACCTTTCCTCCTGAAACACCCTGTATAAATACTAGTGTCGAGAATAACTCTGGTGAGCAACAAATTGGTTTCATCCTCCCAGTTATTGACAGAAAAGGAGTTTAATAATTGTTAGATTAACTATCTTCCTACTCAGTGGACCATTTCCGTTACCTCCCGACTACCCACATGTATCAGTTTTCCATACATGACTATCATATGTGTATAATTTTAAGATAGGTAAGATTAATCTTAAGATGTTTGTCTAAAGTTGAAAAATAATGTTTAAAGACGTTAATTTATACCCGATCGATTCGGACTAATTGAATTTATTTTGTTTGCCGTATGCAAGGGCGGATCTAGGGGAGGAGGGTCGGCGACGTCTGGACCCCCCACCCCCCCACCCTCAAAAACTTGTATGCCTCTGAAAACATATTTTGCATAAAGACGCCAATTATACCGGATCGATTCGGACTAATTGAATTTATTTATGCAAGGGCGGATCTAGGGGGGGGGGGGGGGGTTCGGCGACGTCTAAACCAACCGCCCTCAAAAATTTGTATGCCTCTGAAAAAAAAATTTTTTGGTAAATAGACCATGTGTAATAACGTGGGGGTGTTAGAACCCCGTTAGGTATTAGGTCATTAAGTAGACAATAAAGGTACTTACAGATGCTTTGATTTGATCTTTAGGGCCCACCATAAGTGCCAGCGTCTCATTAATTAGTTTCTAACTTTACTAATTTAGAAGCTATAGACATTACCCCTAACTGATATAATAATTAGACAACTTCCACTGCTTTCCTTAGCCACTTTAGAAACATCACCAAATTAGATTTTTATCTTGTATCATATTTGAATGAGACTGATCTAATAAACCAATACGATTGATTTCACACTTGAATTGAATAACTTTTATTAATAATAAAATAAATACATTACATTCTTTTCAATTTACAATGACATGAATAATTGTGAAGCTCGACTGTTTATTTTATTTAATTTGGGCCTTAAGCTTTAGGCTTTACTGGGCTCTTATTAAAAATAAACAGCTAGTTGTTATTAATTAATAATGATAAATAAATAAGTAAGTAAATAAGTATTATTAATAGTTAAAACATGTATTAATCTTAAATTATCACTACTGACATGACAAATACAACGTCACCTTTGAAGGCACTATACCAATGCCATACAAAGAAACCAATATATACATGAGAGATAAGAACTAAACAATCCCAAGAAATGTGTTTTTAATACTAGATTACACACGAGAAATTAATAATTAGTAACAATATTAATGGACATTAATCCTAGATTTTTATTAGTATGCCATTATTAATCGGGATTTCAACTTGGTTTTAAACAAATTTACATTCACAATATTTTTTATATCGGCATGTAAGTATATTCCATAGTTTTAATCCAATGAAAATGGATAGTTTTTGAGATAAAGACAATCTAAATTGAGGTATAACAAACTTTGATCTATTTCTGGTCTGATACAAGTGGATTTCTTGATGAGTTACAAAATATCTATTTACCCATTGCAAATTAATGATTTTGTTCTTACAATTGTAAATAAAAATAAAATGTGCCAGTTTGGTTATATCATTGAGTTTTAGTAGGTTTAGCTCTTTAAATAATGCACTAGAGTGATCAAGGAAATCAGCATCAGATAATAACCTTATTGCTCGTTTTTGGATGACAAATATACCATTTAATGCGTTGTTAGCAGAGTTTCCCCAAACAAGGGTGTAGTACGTTATATAAGGAAGAACAAGAGTATGATAAAGAATCAATAAAACTTGTTTAGGGACTACATTTCTAAATTTAAACATTATAGCAACGCTCCTTGAAATCTTTTTCGCGATATAATGTACATGATCACTCCACTGCAAATTCTTATCTAGCATTACACCAAGAAATTTTGTTACAGTACACTCCTTTATGGCGATTTCATTAACATTAAGTTCATCAAGATATACATTTCTTTTATTAGTAAAAATCATGAATTGGTGGTCTTGCTCATTGGTGGTCTGTTTTAAGAAATTTTTTATTACTATGCCCTTTTTATTTTAGGGGGTACCCTTTTTTATTCGAACCCTCCTTACTGAAATGCCTTGATCCGTCCTTGCGTATGTATGGAAAACTGATATGTGTGGGTAGTCGGGACTCGGGAGGTAACGAAAATGGTCCACTGAGTTGGTAGGTAGTTAATTATTAAACTCCTTTTATGTCAATGACTGGGTGGATTAAACCAGTCGGTTGCTGACCAGAGTTCATCTTCACACTAGTATTTATACTGTATGATAAAACGTAATTGGTCGTATTGAAACAATCAACCAATCAACCAATCAACCAACCAACCAACCAATCAACGAACCAATGCAAAAAAAGCTGGGGGCAAAAGCCAGAACAAAGAACATACGGAAACAGCGGCATGGTGAGCGAGGGGCTTGAAACGGAACAAAGAAGAACCAGCTTGAAGTGCGTTCACCTAAATTAAACAAATGGAAGAAAGACTCTGTTATGAAGATCAGATCTGGCTAAGGATACCAAGACTTATCTAATAACACTCGGTAACCTCTCATCAAATCATAGTAAATTATCCTAACAATTTAGTGAGGAATCCTACTCTGGACCATTTCCGGAATCTCTAGGCTGACCGTATAAGGCTAGCCTAATCCACTCTACAGTTAGACTGGAGATGTTAGGGGTGGGATAGTTGGGGACCAATTTATACAGAGCATTTTTCACATATGTATATTGTGTGTGAGACCTAAATTAAGCTAAATTCATTTTATCAAAAACTTACCTTGTTTATTCCGAATACAGAAATTGTTTCAGTAAACTCTTTTCATAAATTAATTTTGGTTCTTTGGTTTTTCTTTTTTATTATTCACTTTTATTTTATAGGTAGGCTGACTTTCTGTTGTTAACTTTTTTGGTCTTTCATTAGTTTTAATGAAAATACCAAATGATATTTTGTATGGATAGGCTGGTTGATTAATTTTTTTATTCTGAAATTATATTTTGTCTGATAATAATTCTTGTCTAATATGAATTTAATAATGGTTTGTTTAATAAAGATAATAATAATGTTTAAGGATAATCTTAAGGAAAGGTCCCGGTTCTTAATACGTAGTACAGAGATTTAACATATTAATAATATGAAAGATTATGTTTTTCTCAATAAAATGCACCCCCGCGTTTTTATTTTTATTAAGGATAAGTAATTTTAATTAACGTTTTTAAAGTGGACGGCATTTCTTGCGCCTGGCAGCGTTGTGTGCAAATTAGATAAGTGTTGACCTTAAGGATAATCTTGGTTTGAAAAGTCATTTGCGAGTTAGCTATGGATTGTGAACGTTGTGACTACACTATTTTAAGACCGCTTCCACAACTTCCTTCTCCAGGCGGCGAAATTGTATAATCCAGGATATTAATGGGTAGGTAACATTTATATACACGTTAGGTTAGGTTAGGTTATATTTGTTGAGGGGGTGGGGGAAAGTCATAAACGAGTGATTTGCGACTGAAACGGATGTCAAATTCGAATAAATCACATAGAAATACATCGGGAAAACATGTTTTATATCCAAAAAACTTCCCGGAATGCTTCCTTAAGATTTACTACGTTTAATAAGAAATTTAATGATGTTTTGTATGTAAATAAGACTTTAATAATGTTTTGTAGGAAATTAAGAAATATAAAATGCTGATTGGCAACACCCGAAATGTGACCAGGCTGGAGGCTCAAGACATACTTCGAATCAGTCTCGGGCGGGGTTTGGTCCCACTTAAGTGTTTCCGTTCTTAATATGTGACTGTGATTCTAAAATGTATTTCTCTCCACGATCAAATTAAAATGGTGAATCTGCACTCGCTTTTCCTTGTCTGTTTAATTGTTTCGGCATAAATAAAACCCAGTACACAGTAATGATAGTTTGTAATTTCTCCCTTTCCCTCGCATTGTTCGAAAATCATAATGGCGGCCACGCAGTGGCGGGCATGATATTTTTGGCGTCCTAGGCGAGATCATACAAAGGTGCCCTTCCTCTATCAACAGCACACTCCCTTCCCCCGGTGCATAACCACTGCCGCAATAAAACACACTGAACACATTGTCTTTAAAACACAAAGCACCTCCTTCATTTATTGTTCTTAGCTTCAAGTAAGAACAAGTTGTCTTGAAACAAAAACTACAAAGAAATCTTGTATGAATAATAATTGAACACTCAATAAAGATTCCCAAATATATTGCAAAGAAAACAAATATTCCATTGTATATTGCACACAAAATAGATAAATAAAAAACATTAATAAATCACACAATGTAGCTTAATAAAGGAATAAGATTGCCAGCTAGCAAATAACTGAATTTTAAATTTGGTTTGGAAGTTTTAGGTCTAGTTGTTTTTCTATTAAAACCTGATCCTCCTGGTTTTCCTTGATGCAAATTCATCAATGATGTCATCATAGGAAATCTGCTCAGAAACCGCATGGTTAATGCTGATGACAGCAAGACCACTGAAGCGGTCTTGCATCATGGTGGATCTCAGGTAAGTCTTGATGAGCTTCAGCTTGGAAAAGCTCCTTTCCGCTCCAGCCACTGTCATTGGAAGGGTGACAGCAACCCTGAGGGCGACCCAGAGGTTGGGATAAATCTCTGTGAGCTACTTTTCATGGATAAACGTCAGCAGCTGAAATGCTGTCATGCTCGTAGATGGCAGTTCAGGCAAATTCTTTAATTCTTGTGCCAATTCCCTACCATCTAGATCAGAATGTCCTCGACAGCTTAAAGTGTTGCTGAGGGTTTCTGATTACTCTGTCATCTCCTCATTTGACAAGTTTTGGAAGTTTGAGAGCACTCCAAACTTGTGTCTCACTTCTCCCAAGGTCTGCAATCTTTCCCGAAGTGATGAGATAGCAGCATCCACCACCACATTGAAAAAGGTCACCTCCAAATTTTTAAGTGCGTCATTGATGGGCTCATCAGGGGACTCATAGGAGAAGTGCCGCTTTGTGGACCTCAGCCTCTTTTGCTGGAGAAAAGCCTCCACATTCATGTCTTCGCACATGACAGCTTGTCCTCTTCAACATGATGCTCGGCCAGACACGACTCACTGTAAACTAGAACACACAGGGCCGGATTAAACATTGTTAGGGCCGGGGGCAATGAATATTTTCGGGCCGGTGTCACTAGAAAATCGATACTTATCACCAAGGATAAATATCTATCTCGAACTGGGGTTGGTGAGACCGTGAGTTGGTAAATTTCTCGAGCCCTGGACTGGAGCCTGTTTGAGAAAAAACAAAAAACGGGCGTGCTATGTCGCCCCCGTCACCAATTGGCGCCCTAGGCGGCCGCCTATATCGCCTATGCCCAGGACCGTCACTGCGGCCACGGCTACCAGTCTTCCTGCGTTTACAAGACACGACAAAGCGAGAGTAAAGAGTGGAAAGAGAGTAAATAACGATAGTAGAAGAAAGAGCGAAAAAGTAAAAGGTCAAATAAACATTTTTTTCACTACATAAAAGATTTATAGCTCAGAGCCAGTGGCGGTCCTAGCTTACATGACGCCCTGGGCGAACCTCACCTTCAGCGCCCCCCCCCCTGTTCGCCAACACACACACATTCGAATCCCCCAAAATAAAGGACAGACATAACTCTTTCACAAAATAACTTTTATTGGACTAATTGTTGGAACTTCAGAACCAAAACAAAGACTCAAATTTCTGAATTTTACAAATCCTTCATCACGTAAATAGAATAACTCACTTAAGAGAATGTAATTATGATACTATGAACAGGAAAAATACAAATTAAATTGCACAACTGCCATAAATAAACTAGAGAATCAAATTTCTAAATTGTACAAATGCTCTATCACATAAATAGAATAAGACACTTAAGAGAGGGTAATTATTATGCTACACTTTGAACAAGAAACAAAATAAATTGCACCACAGCACAACTGCCATCTAAAGCCTGACTCTTCTTACCTTCCTTGATGCAAAGTCATTGATCTTTTATTATTTATTTTATTTATTTTTATTTTTATTTATTTCTTTATTTATTTATTCTTATTTTTATTTTTATTTTTTTGCAGGCGCTCATGCCGCCCTCCACAAATGCCGCCCTGTGCGGCTGCCCATATTGCCCATATGAGGAACCGCCACTGCTCAGAGCTGTCTAGTTACGAATGTTGCTGTAGGCAAGGAAGATGTATTTAATCTTCCTACAAGTTCTGAGAGAAACACTAAAAAAAATAAAACAAAACAAAAGGATAGGGACGATTCCTTCATGTATTTAGGCAGAGTGAATTGCCCTATAAATTAGACTAAATAAACTCTTTGCGTAAACCTATCACCTACATCGAGAGAGAGGCGCGATAGGCAACCGCGCAACCTAAAACCAGAAACAAGATCCAACGGAAGAATATATGGTAGTTTCCTTTTTTTACCATTAGGCACTGTTATTTTATCTATTTTGATTGAGTTCAGAATCCCAGCTGAGCCTTCAACGGCCAAGTTCTGAAGGGCTATTTTAACTTATAGCCTAAGTTAAGCTAGACTAAAACAAACTTACGGACTTGCAGGTCCTATTAGGTCCTACCTCAGGGTTGCTGACTCGATGTGGGCCTGCTGTAGGCTGTTAGAAAATCTAGAAGAGGAAGAACCATTGTTGTCCCAAGGCGATATGATGACTAAGCTGATTGATGCAGCATTGCTGTATGTATTAAGTTAAGGTGTATATATATCCATCTCATAATTGTAAGGTTAGTGAAAAATTCACTTAATTTAGAGCTAGCATTTTTGGGCTCTTGTGGCATCATTGTTTGGGCACTCTTGTGGCATCATTTTTTGGGGCGCTGCGCGTCTTTTCTACTCGTTTGTGGAATGCCGTACTTACAGGGTGTGGTCTTATAGAGAGCTCTCTTGCAATTCAGTTTGGTTGTTTAGATACAAGATTGTTGCATCGTACAATAGTGCAAGTTGTGTTGTTGTTGCAAGGTTTAGAAAGAAGACCATAAATAGTGCCCCTTTTGTTTTTTATCTTAAATTCATGCAACTGAGGCCTAAGGTAGGCCCACATCGAGTCAGCAACCCTGAGGTAGGACCCAATAGGACCTCCAAGTCCGTAAGTTTTTAATTCTAGCTTAACTTGGGCTGTAGGTTGAACTGGCCCTTCAGAGCTTGGCCGTTCACGGCTCAGCTGGGATTTGAACCCAATAAAAAAATAATAATAATAACATGGTCCTTCAGAACCGGATTCTAGCCCAAGACTGAGTCAGTGACTATTTTTCGGCAAAGTTCTGATTGTGCAAATTGTAGCCCAAGTTAGGCCTAGACGGGTTGAGCATAATTGAGTTAAGGTCCCAGGGTAGAAAGTTTGGTCGCCCAATTGCGAAACTTGGCCACTCGTCTGTCGTTGTTTTTGGCCTACATTTTTACAGGTTTGGTTAATTTGGTTTATTATTCGTAGGCGAAGGTTGCAGACTTCGGTGCGCCAGTTACTTGGGTGGAAAATTTGGTATTCCATACTGGTGGTTGGTCAGTACCCCACCCAGCAATTCAGTTTATTTGAAAAGAGCAAAATTTGCGTTTGATCAGTTTGGTTAAGTATTTTTGCCAATTCAGCTTATTTGGCATTGAGCCCAATTGTTGTTTGCATTGAAGATGAGTGCAGCTGAATTGAAAGTTTAAAAAAAGGAGAAGGGTTACAGAGGTTTAATTACAAAGGTCATTGCACTATAGATTCTGCCATAGAGCAAGAAGATTTATGCTTAGTGACTGCGCAGCTTTCCATATTAGAAATTAAAAAGGTTGCTCTAAGTGAAGTAAATGTTAAAATTGAGGCTCTTATAGAAGAGGATGAAATAGAAAATAACATAATTACTTTGAAGAGATTATTGATAATATAATTAAAGTAGGCCACCGAGCAAAAGAGTTTAGCAGCTCAGTACAGTTAGAGACCAGGTCTAATAATGAAACACAACACTCAACAAATGGTGTTTGTGAAGTTAAGGTTAACAGATCTGCAGTTCAATTACCGAGGCTTGTACTCAAAACATTTTCTGGGAGTATTTAGGAATGGCAAGGATGGGCAGACAGTTTTCAATCAGCAGTTCATTCTAGTCAAGTGTTAAGCGCGGTGGAGAAGTTTAATTATTGCAGTCCCTCTTGGAAGGGGAGGCAGCAAAGACAATAGCAGGACTAGCATTAACAGAAACTAATTATAATGTGGCTTGGGATATATGAAAGAAACGGTTTGTAAGCCAGAGATCTTAATTAAAAGCCACCTCCGTGAACTTTTAGCTATACTTCCTGTTAATAATCCTAATAGTGTCAAGGAGTTACGGCAGTTATATGATGAATTGAAGGTAGAACTAGGTCCCTGGACAACTTGGGTGTACGAATGGAAACGTATGGTATAATGTTGGTCACTATACTGGAGTCTAAATTGCCTAGCTCAATTTTGCTTGAATTAAGTAGGGGACACTCTACAGAACATGTGTACATCCCCCTTCAGCAGATGTTAAGTCTTTTAGGCACAGAATTAGCAAGACGAGAGGGAATTGAGTTTGCATAGTGGGATGTTAAACAAGGGGACAAAGGCAGGCACAGCACCAAAGTTTCTACAAAAAGGAATAGCCCAGGTACAATGTCAGCTCTACATGCATCCTCTGAGAATAAATTAAAGGGAATCAAGGAATGCATATTTTGCGAAGGTAACTTTGAAAAAACTATTATAGGGCTGTGGGTTGATTGCCTGTGCCCTCATCCGCTGAAAATTTCCAGCAGATTTCAGTGGAGGGTTACCGACAAAAGCCCTATGCTTTTTCGTTAGAGAGTTATGAATATGTAGGTGTTTAAAGGACCTTTTTATATTTAAGTGATTACGGTAATTCTAGCGTCGGGATTTGCGCGACGTACAGTATACTAGAATGAAAATAATTTGCCTCACCTTATTTTTGTTGGGTCTTTGTTTGCTTCGATGTAGGGCGTTACGATCATCTTCGGTGTAGGGCCGCCACGATCGAGTTTCGCGACGAATTTACTTAAGGTAATTAATATAGGCAGTCACTATATAAACCCCTGAAGGAATAGGCCTATCCTTTTTAGTCATTAGGTTTTTAAATAAGGAATTCACTCAGAACTAGAGGGGGGACAAAGACATCCTCCCAGTTTAAAGCTTCGCTGTAACATAAACAGCCCTGAGAGCCGTTCCTTGGTTCTGGTGTATTATTTGCCGAACTAGCATGATTTTGTTGTGTCTACTACCTTTTGGTAGACTAAATAATAAATTGGGTTTTCTTGTTGCTATGTGGGGCTGATTCATACATACAGGTTCTTTGTACGTATGGCAATTCAATTATTTCATTCCCAATAGGCTATGTCGCCAATCCCGAGGCAATTTTGTATAGATATTTAATTCAATTAATTAATAATTTATATTTAATTATGAAATAAATGTACCACATATGATACCATGTTGTGAGCGTATAGTTTTTCCATATACTGGGGGGGGCCGGAGAAAAATTTGTATGTTATAGATCAAAATTTTTTGATAAACTGTGTAAACCATGTGAAATGGATTGAAAAGAATGAAGTAGAAATTTAGGAAGAGAGGTTACTCAAGACCTATTCAAATATGAAAGTTCAAGAGGCCAACTTCTCAAGTTTAGTTAAAGTTATGTCAATCAGTTTGACTCCCTTTAGGTATAGGAAATTTATGGGATTAAAGTAAAGTTATTAAGCATTTTAACTTTGCTCAGTTTGTGTAAGTTTTATAAGTCACCAGTCTTAATTTTTTCTTGTAAAAGTTTTCTGGCTTTCAAAGCAGTCTTTCTTTGAGGCCTGTCTGGTTTAGTCTGAGTTACATCAGGCACATTGAGAGATTCCTCCCCAATAGTATCCTGATCCATCCTTTGGGGTAATGGTTCTAATTTAGCCCCACACTCCAAAGGATATAGTAATGTGATATCTCTGGTGGTTTCACCAGTTGCTGTTTTCAGTTTTACAACCCTGGTAACTTCGTCTTCACCAGTTTTGAGTTCCAAGACTTTTCCCATTGACCAATGTTGTCTTGGTGTCTTGTCATGTATCAACACAATGTCCCCAATTTTGACTGAATCATTCCAACTTTGTTTTGTTAATTGTTTATGTCTTTCTCTAAGACTTGTTAAGTATTCTTCTCTCCATTTTGTTATAAATTGAGTCTTGATTTGTGTCAAATGTTGTATTTTGTGTTGAGTTCTTTGTGTCCTATTTCCCAATCTGGATCCTCTGTACTGTTATGTTCAGATTCTGGTAACATGTTTACTGTTTCTCCCTTAATTAGGTGGTTTGGTGTGAGAGGTTCTGGCTCATTAATACCATCTCCCACATAAGTTAATGGTCTGTTGTTGACAACATTTTCAATTTCTGACAGAATAGTCATGAGTTCAAAAAGTTGTAGATGTTTTGTCCCAATAGTCTTTTTAAGGCAGTTCTTTACAGTTTGTATGTTTCTTTCCCAAATTGAACCATACCATGGTGTATTAACAGGACTGTACTTCCAGGTTATGTTGGTTTGGTTAAATGAGTTTGTACCGTTTCATTGTCACAAATCTGATGAATAATTTTTTCACCAGATTTGAAGTATGTGGCATTGTCTGACCATATAGTTTGGGTACAGAATTGTGTGCACAAAATCGTCTGAAAGCAGCAATAAAAGCTTCTGCTGTCAGATCTTCTACTATGTCTAGACATATGGCACGTGTGGCAGCACAGGTGAAGAGTACAATGTACACTTTGTATTCCTTTGAATCCATTTTGTCTCCAAAAACTCACATTTACCGCTCCAGTGTAGTCAATACCCGTGGTTTCAAATGGCCGAGTAAATGTTACTCGTTCCACAGGTAGGTCTGGAGGGCTTGGGGTCTTAAAGGGTCGTGAATGGATACGTTTACAAGGAATGCATGTGTTTAGAATTTTCTTCGTTTCAGTTCTACCCTTTGGTAGCCAGTAAGTTTTTCTCAGCTCTGTCAGGGTTTGTGGGACTCCCATGTGGTGTATTTTGTTGTGGGTATCCCTGATGATGAGTTTTGTGAAGTGATTTCTCCTTGGAAGAAGAATGGGTGCTTAGAATTGTAAGTCAAAGTTGACTTGTTAAGCCTTCCTTTACACCTTATCAGACCCTCTGTATCCAGGTACAGATTTAGATCCATGACAAGTGAAGGAATACCTTTGTTTAATGTGCTACTGGACCTAAGATACTTCAACTCCTTGTCAAATTCTGAAGCTTGTATCTGTTGGAGCCAGTATTTTGTTGCAGTTTCTGTTAAGTTAGAAAAGGCCTTCTGAGGACAGTGTTTGAGAAGGTAGCTATTGACAAACTTGTAGCAATAGACTGTAATTCTCAAGAGTTTGTTGAGGTCTGAATAAAGGTGAGAGTCAAATATAGGTTTGTCCTCAGTGATCTTTTCAGTTGTTGTAGAGTTGAGTGTGAGGTTAACTACTTTGGCTGGCCAAAGATCCTCACATGTTAGCCATTCGGGCCCTTCATACCAGATTTTATTTGTTTTCAACAGCTTGTAAGAGAGCCCTCTTGTCAAAAAGTCTGCAGGATTCTCTTTTGTTTTATGTACCTAAATTTGATACCAAGGTTTGTGTTTGCAGTTTTGATTTCTGTTAGTCTGTTTTTCACAAATATGTTTTTGCAAGAAGTTGTTTCTGTGTTGGTCACCCATGTTAGACAAATTTGACTGTCTGTCCTTAAGTAAATGTTTGTTATGTCAACTTCTTTATACACTTGTGAAAGAAAGTCTGCTGTTTTAACTCCCAATGAGACAGCTAATAATTCAAGTTGTGGTACAGTTTTCTTTTGGTTTAAGGGTGCCACTTTTGCCTTTGAATAAACCAAGTTACTTTCATTTTCACTTGTTAAATAGGCACAACACCCATAAGCTTGTGTGCTGGCATCTGTAAAAATGTGTAGTGTTTGCGATTTCAATCTGTAGCCAGCACATCTTGGTACGTAGATGTCTTGAACTTTGTTCAAGTCTGTGGCTAATTTTTTCCAATGAAGTTGGTCTTCCACTGAAAGTGGTTCATCCCAATCAATTTTCTTTTTCCATAAGTCTTGCAAAAGGATTTTGGATCTTATGGTTGCTGGTAAATATAATCCAATGGGGTCGAAAATTTTGGATGATTCTGAAAGCACTTGTCTTTTTGTATTGGCATTTGGATTTAAGTTATAATTCTTTGTGCAAAGAGTGTCATCGTGTTCGGAATTCTGTTTTAAAAACCAAAGCATTCCAAGTGTTTTCGTGTAATTGTTTGGTTCAATGTTCCCATTGTTGTTGTTATTTGTTCATTTAATTTAGGAGAATTAGAAAGAGTTTGTACTGTATTCAAACCTCCTACCACTTCAGACTAGTCAATACCCGTAGTTTTAGTGGAGTAAATTTACTCCTCCACAGGTAGATCTGGGGGCTTGGGGCTTTGAATCCTGTACTGTTTTTGTGTTGTTTGGCCTATGGCCAAGGGAGGCCACAAGACCCTTTTGTTTGGTCTCTGGCCAAAGGAGGCCACAAGACCCTTGTTGTTTGGTCTCTGGCCAAGGGAGGCCACAAGACCAATGTTGTTTGGTCTCTGGCCAAGGGAGGCCACAAGACCAATGTTGTTTGGTCTCTGGCCAAAGGAGGCCAGAAGACCCTTGATGAATATGTTGGGCTATGGCCGAGGTAGGCCATCAGCCGTTTGATGAATGTTGGGCTATGGCCAAGGTAGGCCATCAGCCCTTTGATGAATTTGTTGGGCTATGGCCAAGGGTAGGCCATCAACCCTTTGGAGTAGAGTAGTTTGTTTGTGTCACTGTCTAACCATATAATTTTTGGCACAAAATTATGTGCACAGAATCAGAGCGCAGCAATAAAAGCTTTTACTCTCCGATCCTTGGTTATGTTTAGACAGGTTGTTGTGTTTGAGACACATTGAAAGAGTAGTGTGTGTGTGTGTGTGTGTGTGTGTGTGTGTGTGTCATTCCTCCGAATCCAGTTGGTCTTCAAAACTTGGATTCACCACTCCAATGAAATTAATACCGTAGTTATGAATGAGTAAATTTGTGTATCCTACAGGTAGGTCTGGAAGGTTTTGGGGTTTGAAGGAATCCAATCTGTTTGCAAGGAATGTTTGTGTCTGTTGATGAAATCTGTTGTGATTCTTCCTTTAAAAGAAGAATTGGATGTTTGAAGTCGTATGTATATATTTATATACTGTACCGTACGTGTGTGTGTGTATGTGGTGTGTGTGTGTTGGTGATGAAATCTGATGTGATTCTTCTTTTAAAAGAAGAATTGGATGTTTGAAGTCGTATGTATATATTTATATACTGTACCGTACGTGTGTGTGTGTATGTGTATTTTGTTATAGGGTTTTATTTTTTGGTTTTGGGTTAGGTTAATCAATTTGGCTGAGTAAAGATCCTCAAACGTTGCATTTGAGACCCTTATATCAAGCCTTGTCTGTTTTATGCCTATATGTCAAATAGGAATTGGAATAGGTTGGGCCTATATTGGTCAAATAGGACTTGGTGGGTTGGGCCTATATGCCAAATAGGACTTGGAATAGGTTAAATAGGACTTGGAATAGGTAATAGGTTGGGCCTATATGTCAAATAGGACTTGGTGTGCCTATATGTCAAATAGGATTTGGAATAGGTTGGGCCTATGTCAAATAGGAATTGGAATAGGTTGGAATAGGGTCACGAATAGGTGTTAGGTGGGTGTAGGTTTGAATTTGTGCAATTGCTTTAGGTCTTTGTGATGTTACAGTTCGAGTCAAATTTTGTGATGTTACAGTTCGAGTCGAATTTTGTGATGTTACAGTTCGAGTCGAATTTTGTGATGTTACAGGTTTGAGTCGAATTTTGTGATGTTACAGGTCTGAGTCGAATTTTGTGATGTTACAGGTCTGAGTCGAATTTTGTGATGTTAATGAGTCTTATGAGTAAGTTAAATTGCTGAAATAAATTTTATAACCTACACCTCAGGTTCAATTATAATTTAGTGTTTTAATTAGGATAGGCCTTGAGTGTAAAGAGTAAGGCCTACTTTAAGAGGTAGGCCTATTATGTAAGGTAAAGTTAGGTGGGCCTACTAAATAGGCCTATTTGTTGGGCCTACCAAGTAGGCTTATGTTTGGGCCTATTATTTTATAGGACCTCAAATGAGTTAAGCTGTTAAATTAACAAGGCTTAGTTTTGAATTTGAAGAGTAGGACCTATTAAATAGGCTTAATGTTGCGGGCCTATTATTTTTAGGACCTAAAATAAGTTATGCCTGTTAAATGAACAAGCCTTTGTTTTCGATTAGTGTAAAGGTAAAGGAATCGGTTCCCAGTTGCTTAGGCCACCATATGAAAACTATAGTGGGGTTACGGTTGAAATTAGGGTTAGGCCTACTGAGTTAAGCCTAGCCACTACGTGGTCAGTGTAAATTTTAGAGGGGTTAGTTCCCCTTCACAGGGCCACCATCTGAAAAAACTATTATAGGGCTGTGGGTTGATTGCCTGTGCCCTCATCCGCTGAAAATTTCCAGCAGATTTCAGTGGAGGGTTACCGACAAAAGCCCTATGCTTTTTCGTTAGAGAGTTATGAATATGTAGGTGTTTAAAGGACCTTTTTATATTTAAGTGATTACGGTAATTCTAGCGTCGGGATTTGCGCGACGTACAGTATACTAGAATGAAAATAATTTGCCTCACCTTATTTTTGTTGGGTCTTTGTTTGCTTCGATGTAGGGCGTTACGATCATCTTCGGTGTAGGGCCGCCACGATCGAGTTTCGCGACGAATTTACTTAAGGTAATTAATATAGGCAGTCACTATATAAACCCCTGAAGGAATAGGCCTATCCTTTTTTAGTCATTAGGTTTTAAATTATAAGGAATTCACTCAGAACTAGAGGGGGGACAAAGACATCCTCCCAGTTTAAAGCTTCGCTGTAACATAAACAGCCCTGAGAGCCGTTCCTTGGTTCTGGTGTATTATTTGCCGAACTAGCATGATTTTGTTGTGTCTACTATTTTGGTAGACTAAATAATAAATTGGGTTTTCTTGTTGCTATGTGGGGCTGATTCATACGTACAGGTTCTTTGTACGTATGGCAATTCAATTATTTCATTCCCAATAGGCTATGTCGCCAATCCCGAGGCAATTTTGTATAGATATTTAATTCAATTAATTAATAATTTATATTTAATTATGAAATAAATGTACCACATATGATACCATGTTGTGAGTGCGTATAGTTTTTCCATAGTAACCACAAGTCATATAAATGTGACGTGGCTGAGGCTTTACCTTTTGAGGAGAGAAAGGTCAGGGTAACTAAGTCCACAGCATGTTTTAAATGTTTTTTGAAAGGTCACAGAGCAAGGTTTTGTAAGTTTAAAATTTTGTGCAAAAAATGTCATGGTAGGCATCAGCCATTATTGTGTGAAAACACTCTTAGTAGGCCTACCCCAGAAGTAGAGACATCAGTGGCACATGCCACTGCTATGCAAGGGAGTAAAAGTAAAGGGGGATTATTGCAAACACTGCAGCTTATTAATTGGGAATGATGGAGAAGCTACTGTAAGAGTGTTGTTTGATAGTGGTAGCCAGTGTAGCTTTATTAAGACCAGAATTTCCAGAAAATTGAAGTTTAAAGAACTTAAGAGGGAAAATTTAAGAATTTCTGGGTTTGGGGGTTCCGTTCAAAACCGAACCAAATTTAAGAAGGTAGAAGTTCTGGTTAAGGGTTGTTACCACAAAGTCCCACTATCAAGGTCCAAGCTGTAGAGATTGAGGAACTTTGTGCTCCAGTCACTACTTGTTTAGATATGGCATGTGTCCAAGAATTGCAAGTTAAAGGAATTAATTTGGGCAATAATAAGTTTGAAGGAACAGAAGATATTAGTCTTTTGATTGGAGCTGACTATTATTGGGACTTCATCACTGGTAATATTGTCCGCACATCTCGAGGCCCGGTAGCTATTGAAAGTAAGCTAGGCTGGATGCTACATGGTAGCTATTGCAATGAAATGGAAGTTAAGGCTTTTTTGTTAAGATTGAGGAGAACAGCCATGGTTGGAAAGGCATTTGAAAGCGTTTTGGGAACTTGAATCCATTGGCATAAAGGACAAACAGGCAAGTACAGTGAACAATGATGTTTTAGAGCAATTTGAAAAAGGGATTGGGTTTAGAGATGGTTGCTATGAAGTTGGCCTCCCTTGGAAGGATTCTTGCAAACCCGGTTCAAACCTTCAGCTAGCTAATCGGAGGTTGGAGACTTCATTGTACAGGCTAAGAAAAAATGAGGAGTTGTTAATTGAATACAATGAGGCCATCCTAAGCTATGTAAGGGAGGGCTATGCTGAAAGGGTGCAAGGTGAGCTGGTGAGCCAGGAGGCACATTATCTGCCACACCATGCAGTGGTACGGCGAGACAAAACTACCACCAAACTGAGGGTAGTTTTTGATGGCTCAGCCAAGGACAAAGGTGGTGTGTCCTTGAATGACTGTTTGGATGCTGGGCCAAATTTAAATGCAGATTTATTTTCCTTGTTACTGAGATTCAGGTTTGGTAGAGTAGCATTGACTGCAGATGTGAAGCAAGCCTTTTTGCGGATAAAGTTAAAACCAGAGGACAGAGATGCAGTAAGGTATCTGTGGGTGGATACGAAAGACTTGTTGGAAAATGAACCTAAGGTTCAAGCATATAGAATGAAGTCAGTGTTGTTTGGCCTCAGCTCTAGTCCATTTCTGTTGGCAGCTACTATGCAGTACCATTTTAAAAATATTCTGAAGTCTATCCTAACACTATTGAACACATAAGGAAAAATTTTTATGTTGATGATTTGCTGTGTTCCGTGGATAATACAGAAATGGCTAAACAGATATTCATGGAGGCTAGAGCTATAATGAGGGAGGCTGGCATGGAGCTTAGAAAATGGCAGACCAATCATTCTCAATTACAAGAGTTTATGAGTCAGTCCTGTGTAGTACCTGATGCAGCAGAAAGTATTGAGGATTCTGGTATTAAGGAGTTGTGGGCAATAGACGCAAAGGTGCTAGGCATTGTTTGGCAGCAAGAGATGATTTGTTTACCTTCAATGGGAAATCTTTAGTAGAGCTGGCTGAGAATGAGACAAGGTGGACAAAACGTACAGCTCTTAGTTTGGCTTCAAAGGTCTTTGATCCTCTTGGATTCCTGGCTCCATTTGTGATAAAGTAAAAAATTTGGTTTCAGAGCCTCTGGGAAATTGGACTTGGTTGGGACCAAGAGTTACCTGATCATATGGTGGTAAGGTGGAAATATTGGTTCAAAGAATTGGCACATCTTGGAGACATTGAAATCCCAAGATGGTACTTTGGAGAGTTGAACAATAGTCCAGACAATTTGGAGCTGCACATCTTTTGTGATGCAAGTGAGGAAGCCTATGCAACTTGTATTTATATAAGAGGCACATTGCAAGAGGAAGTAAGTTGCAGGTTGGTTGCTGCAAAGAGCAGAGTAGCACCTTTGAAAAGGCTTTCTGTTCCAAGGTTGGAATTGATGGGTGCGTGCGTTATTGCTAGTCGGCTTGCAGTTACAGTGCAAAAGTCTTTGGCCCTCTATGAAATTCCAAGCTATTATTGGACAGACTCCACTATAGTTTGGCACTGGTTAAGAAGCCAGGCAAGGAAATGGAAACCATTTGTTGCCAATAGGGTGGAGGAAATTCAAGCGCACACAGATCCCAAGCAATGGAAGCATTGTCCAGGCACCCAAAACCCCGCTGATTTACCAACACGAGGAATTTCAGTGAAAGATCTTGCACAGTCAAGTTTGTGGTGGAATGGGCCAGAGTGGCTAAAACTTGGAAGTGAAAACTGGCCTTCTAATCAGCCTATTGTAGGAGAATGCCAGGCTGAAGAAGCATGGGTGAGTGAGGTGAGAAAATGCACTGTGAACAGTTGTCAAGTTATGCAGCAGGACCCCATATTGAGGCTTGAGGACATTAGCAGTCTGAAAAGTTGTTAAGAGTGACAGCATGGGTATATAGATTTACAACCATTAAGGGAGAAACAAGAAGGGAAGGAATTCTGAACAGTAATGAGATTCAGCAAGCCAGGAAATACTGGGTGGTATATGTGCAGAAGGAAAAATTTGGTGAAGAGAGGGAATTGCTCACCAGCCATCCATTACAGGTTCTACCAACACATTCTGCTCTCAAGGGTTTGGATGTGTTTTTGGATCAGGATTTATTGAGAGTAGGAGGTAGACTACAGTTTTCTGGGCTTCCAGAGGAGAAAAGACATCCAATTTTGCTACCTTCTGGGGGGCACTTTGTGGACCTTTTGATCCTGGATACTCATCATAAGCTGTTACATGCTGGAGTTAGAGAAGTGATAATAGAGATCAGACAACAGTTTTGGATTCCCAAAATTAGACAAGTAGTAAAAAAGGTCTTGCATAAATGTGTGGTTTGCAAGCGTTGGAGTGCAAAGCCTTATTATGAAAAGGTGGCTCCACTTCCAAGAGAACGGTGTGTCTATACTGCCCCATTTGATGTAGTGGGAGTAGACTTGCAGGTCCAGTCTATGTGTATGAGCAAGGGGAGTCTAACAAAGGTTATATATGTCTTTTCACATGTGCTACCACCAGAGCAATCCATTTGGAGTTGGTAAGCAACTTAAGTAGTGATGTATTTCTTTTGGCCTTTAAAAGGTTTGTGAACAGAAGGGGTTTCCCAAATAAAATCATATCGGATAATGCAAAAACCTTCAAAAAGGCTGCAAAGGAACTCCAAGAAGTTTGGTCCTTGCTAAAAGAGGAAGGATTCCAATCCTACTTTTCACACCAAGGGGTACAGTGGGAGTT
The DNA here is from genome assembly GCA_023014485.1 of Bathynomus jamesi. NCBI lineage: Eukaryota > Metazoa > Arthropoda > Malacostraca > Isopoda > Cirolanidae > Bathynomus > Bathynomus jamesi. Next base: position 186,722 of record JAJOZX010002328.1, on the reverse strand, counting down.
TATTGTTGAGAGAGCACCATGGTGGGGAGGATTTTGGGAAAGGCTAGTGAGAAGTGTAAAGTGTCCATTAAAGAAACTTTTAGCTAATGCTCATTTGAGCAAAGAAGAATTCTGCACTGTTTTATGTGAAGTAGAAGCAATGGTGAACAGTAGGGGTAGGATGCAGAGCCATTGACACCAAATCATTTTCTTTGTGGTAAACGATTAACATCAAGCCCCAGTGTGCCAGAAGACTTGCAGCCTATCCAGAGCACTCAAGGAGAGTTAACCAGACGGTTCAGGTACCTTGAAGAGCTACAAGATCAGTTATGGAAGAGGTGGCAGATGGAATACTTGCCAGAACTCAATTATTACCCATCAGGCAAGGTAAAGGGCTCCAATGCAAATTGTATCAAGGTGGGAGAAGTGGTAATGATTGGGGATGAAAGACCAAGGCAATGCTGGAAGCTTGGCATAATTGAAGAGTTGTTTGTTGGCAAAGACAATTTAGTTAGGTCTGCACTGGTAAAGACTTCAGGAGGAAATTAAAGAGACCTATACAAAAACTCTATGCTTTAGAAATCAGCAAAAACACGGATAGTCAAGATGAAACATTTGAGTTACAGCCTCATGGAGAAGGCTTGGCTAACCTTGCAGAAGGTAATGACAACAATGCCTCTTCGGTGGGGAGTGTTAGAAAATCTAGAAGAGGAAGAACCATTGTTGTCCCAAGGCGATATGATGACTAAGCTGATTGATGCAGCATTGCTTGTATATATTAAGTTAAGGTGTATATATATCCATCTCATAATTGTAAGGTTAGTGAAAAATTCATTAATTTAGAGCTAGCATTTTTGGGCTCTTGTGGCATCATTGTTTGGGCACTCTTGTGGCATCATTTTGGGGCGCTGCGCGTCTTTTCTACTCGTTTGTGGAATGCCGTACTTACAGGGTGTGGTCTTGTAGAGAGCTCTCTTGCAATTCAGTTTGGTTGTTTAGATACAAGATTGTTGCATCGTGCAATAGTGCAGGTTGTGTTGTTGTTGCAAGGTTTAAAAGAAGACCATAAATAGTGCCCCTTTTGTTTTTATCTTAAATTCTTGCAACTGGTCCTAAGGTAGGCCCACATCGAGTCAGCAACCCTGAGGTAGGACCTAATAGGACCTCCAAGTCCGTAAGTTTTTAATTCTAGCTTAACTTGGGCTGTAGGTTGAACTGGCCCTTCAGAGCTTGGCCGTTCACGGCTCAGCTGGGATTTTGAACCCAATAAAAAATAATAATAATAACAAGGCCAAAGTAACATAAAATTAAGAAAAACAAAAGGGGCACTATTTCTGGTCTTGTTTCTAAACCTTGCAACAACGCAACCTGCACCATTGCACGCTGCAACAATCCTGCATCCAAACAACCAAATTGAATTGCAAGAGAGCTCTCTATAAAACCACGTCATGTAAGTGCCGCATTCAACAAACGAGTAGCAAGAACGCTGCTAGTGCCCAAACAATGATGCCACAAGAATGCCCAAACAATGATGCCACAAGAGCCCAAAAATGCTTGCTCTAAATCAAGTGAATTTTTCACTAATCTTACAATTATGAGATGGATATATATACACCTTAACTTAATATATACAAGCAATGCTGCATCAATCAGGTTAGTCGTCATATCGCTTTGGGAAAACAATGGCTCTTCCTCTTCTAGATTTTCTAACAGGCAGCGCTAAATACGAAGACAAATAAATTTAATAATTTAACATAAAAAATACTTAACAAGGTCTTTTGAAGACCTCCACAAACACACAACTTTTTAATTAAAAAAACAAAGTCTTTGCCGTTGATTCTAGGGATTAAATCTGGCGGAAATTTTCACCAGATCGCCACATGACAAATATTAATAATACAATGGCAATTCACATACTAAGAATAGAAATATATACAATTAATGAGAAATAATACAGTAAAGTCGAAGTTAACCCTTTACTGCCCAAATATTTTGTCGGGTTAAGTTATGAATGCGTGTATTTGAAAGGTTAGAAATTTTTCCTTTTGGGCAGTAAAGGGTTAGGTAGGCTACAAACAAACGTTTTCATGCTATGAATTCCATAGCTTAGAAGACATACGGCAGGACTCATGAACAGCTTGGATAATCGGGTTGGTTGATTTTTAATTCTTTGCATTAGACTTTATTGAGCACGTCTTGTTACCTCCGGGAAGCTAGGGACATTGCGGGTAGAAAACATTTGCGAAGCTGAGCATTTTGAGGGTAATTTATGTAGGAGTCTCAAAGTTCTGTTGTACAGCAAATTTACGGTTCTGCCAGGACCTTTTTTATAATTGACCCAGAGTTGTTGTCCCTATATATTATTACAGAAAGTAAGAAAGTGTCTCTTTAGCTTCATTTGTACAGAACCGGAAGTTCCTTATTGAGGTGACGCGTGTATATATATATATATATATATATATATATATATATATATATATATATATAGTCTAAAGTCACGAAAGGAAAAAATCACGAAGGGATAAACGGAGCAACGCAGGCTGTTCGTTTTGTTTTGTTTTTGGCTGGACTAGAGCATGGTTATTCATATCTGACTAGATCGTTGGTGCTAAGTTTAAATTGGTGATGTTTCTAAGGTGACAAATGGGGTAGAAAGTTGTCAATAAATAATAATAGTTAGGGGTAATGTCTATAGTTTCTAAATTAGTAAAGTTAGAGAGTTTAGGTAGACTGCTTTGTGGGACGCAGGAAATCTATAAATCTATGGTAGGCCCTAAAGAATATCTAATTCAACGCACCGCTAAGTGCCTTTGGTGTTGTTTAGAAACCTAGTAACTTAGTGGGGTCACTAACCCCAAGTTATTACATTTGGCGACAAGGATGGGATTAAATTTGGCTCATTGGATTAAATTTGGCTCATTGGATTTAATTTGGCTTATTGGGTTCAATTATTTGGTTGTTTGGAAAATTGGATGCAGCCTAGCCTAGTGGGTCGTCGGATTTGGTTGGTTTGTGTGGGTAAGCTACCGTACTGTAGCTTAGGTCCCGCCGACCTAACTCTAATACTAATTCCTACCCAGCCCTAACTCTAATACTAATTCCTACCCAGCCCTAACTCTAATATAATTTACTATTCAGCCTTAACTGGAGAGTAACTAGGTCAAATTTAAACCAAATCTAACCTACTTCACGTTATTTGGCCTAAATCGGTTTTGTTGTAGCATGTCGGTGATTGGCCATATAAGCCCCTACGAAGACTCTGGGGAGGACTTCGAAGCTTATGCCACCAGAGCTGGGCAATAAATACATTGAATGTATTTAAATACTAAATACTAAATACATGGGAGAAATGTATTTAAATACTAAATACTAAATACATTTTACGAATGTATTTAGATACTAAATACAAAATACATCAATTGTATTTAAATACATTTGTAAATACATTTTAAATACATACAAATTTTAACATATGCATTCACTAATTCATGTTTTGATAAATTTTACTTTAGTGCACTTTACCTTATTATCGTCTTTAGATTTAATTTTAAAGTATTTTCCATCAAACAGAGGGTGCACTAAATTGTTATCTGCAGATATATCACTGTTTGATTCACCGGATTTGCTTGTTGAAGCCATGACACGCACACGATAAAGAAATCAACAGCTTTCGACTAAGAGTGGCACACAACTGATTGAACTGACACGTTGAAACATGAACCATGCTGTACTACACTGTCGACTCGTCGTACTGTGCTAGTACAGAACGTGTATTAAACCAGTAAAAGTATTTACATTTTTATATTTTGAGTATTTAAATACATTGTATTTAAATACTCATTAAAGTATTTAAATACTATATTTAAATACATGAAAAACAATGTATTTATAAATACAGTTCTAAATACACAAATGTATTTAAATACGTATTTAAATACAAATGTATTTAAATACTGCCCAGCTCTGTATGCCACTAGGATGAGGTTGTTTTTCGAGGCAAATTCCATTCCTGATGCTAAGAAAGTACAGTACCTACCTTTTTAACTATAATAGATCCTAAACGTTTGGCTTAGTTATGGACCAAGTTGCTCCTAAAGCACCGGAAACTTGCACCTATAGTGAATTGATACAGTCCCTAACCAATCACTACAAACCCGGACTAGTTCTCATCTATGAACGTTTCAAATTTTATTCGAGGCATCAGACTGTGAATGAAAACATTGCAGAGTTTGTTGCAGGTATAAAAGCCCATAGCCGTACTTGTAAATTTGGGGACAAATTAGACGAAATACTAAGAGATAGGTTTGTAATGGGTCTCAAAGAGGAGTCTACCCAGAGAGCCCTATTAGTTATACAGGACCTAAATTTTAGTCAGGCTGTAGAAATAGCTGCGGCTAGGGAAACAGCTGCTAAAGATGTTAGAACTTTTGGCAGTCATAGTAGTAAAGCCCAACACGTAAATAGCTTTAAATCTTCTAGGCCTGGCAGACCTAATGAGCCTACTAGACAAACAAATAAAAGGTATACGCAAAGCTGGGCACAAACCGTTAATCCGTTAATCGTTAATTAACAAAGTTAACTTTTTCGTTAACGATTTAACTTTTAAGTTAACTTTGAAAATCATTATCGGACTAATTAACTTCCGTTACATTTAACTTCCGTTAACTCAAGTCCGTTAACCCAAAAAATTCATAAATAAACGTTTAAAAGTTTCTATTATTTTCAGTGCTGAGCAGGTGCGCAATTAATCCGCCACTGTTAATAGTGATGAACGAATTTCCATTTCCGCAGTGCAAAATCAGGCGATATATTTGTTTCCGTCGCCACAATTTGTGTCTTACCAAATATGGTAGTTATTTATGGCATTGGTTTGAGCAAAACATGGTCGACTGTAAAATCAGGCGGAAAGATTTGCCATTTGAGTTGAATGTTTCAACTTCTTTCAAGAAATATCACGAGCATTTTAAGGCACTTTCAATAATATATATGTAACAATTACAACAAATAACTACATTCGTTTCATTTGCAGTCTGTCTCTTGCGCAACATGTTTGTGCTAGTGAATATTTAAAAATAATCGTTGTCAAGTAAGTCATGTATATTTATAATATGTCTGTGAGTACCTTATTAGTAGTCTCCTTGATACATTTCAAGAACCATAAAACTGATCAGGTAAGATTTCAATTCTCATGTCACTTTGATGACATAAATTAATCAATTGATGTCTTACAATGGGAGCGTTTTCACCTTAACCCTTTATGTCCTGGCGGTACTTCTAGGTACCACATCTTTAAAATCTCCATAATTATTTTTCTACCCGGTTGATCCTGCCGGTACTTTCAAGTCCCAATGTGAATTAGTTTCTTTATGAGATAATAGATGGCGTTGAGAAGTAAATGTGAGCGTGTGGCGCCAGAGGCTGTTTACTCTTTAGTATCTCTGCTGTGAAGACCGAAGAAATTTCAGTGCAATTACTTCCCGAATATTCTGTGCCATATCTGTGCCATGCGTTTGTTCTCTATGGGCAAGGACATCCTGAGGGCCGAGATCATCCCTGTCTGATGAAAACTTTGATATGCTAATTTTCATGAAGGGCAACATGCATCTCATGGACAAAATGGAGAACGAGAAGAAGAGGGAAAATTAAATTATATATATATTGTGTTTTTCATTTTTTTTTTATAATAAAAGTTAACGTTAACGGTTTATCGGTAACTTCCGTTACATGTTTAACGAATTAACGGATTAATGGTTAACGAAGTTAACTTTTTGGTTAACGGATTAGCGGTTAACGAAGTTAACTTTTTGGTTAACGGTGCCCACCACTGGGTATACGGCAAATACTACTAAACCTACTAATTCAAACGCTAAACAGGAGGAAAAGCCTTCCAAGTCATGTACTGGGTGTGGAAAACATCATTGGAAGAAGGACTGTCCCTTGTTTTTCAAAGAAAACAACGGGTGAAAATTCTAATTATAACATTTCTAGTGTAAATTCTCAAAAGGGAAATACTTCGAACATTGGAATGGAGTCCCTATTTTATGAGCAGCAAAGTGGTGATAATACAGGTCCATATATTGTAGAGGTAGGCCTAAATGGAATTACAGTTCCTCTTGAACTAGATACAGGTGCTGCCCGAACTGTCATGTCCAAAACAGTTTTTGACAAAACTTTCAAAAATGCACCTAAACTACATGCATCTAAAACAATACTAAAAAAATATGGGGGCACACAAATACCTATTTATGGAGAAGCATCCATCACAGTTACACTCAACAAGAAAACTTTTCTCATCCCTTAACTCTTTTAGTGGTGGATGAGCAAGGCACGATTGGATTGATGCTTTGAAAATGCCTATTGACAAAATTTTGCCAAAGGGTCAGGCAGATCTGCATACACTCTCATATCCGTCTGACATAGACTCATTGTTAAGGGAGTTTTCTTCTATTTTTGGGCCTGAAGTAGGCAACCTAAAAGGTCATCAGGTCTGTATAGAGGTAGACCCTAATGTAACTCCGAAAATTTGTAAGGCTCGTTCAAATGCAGATGCACTGCGGGAGAAGGTAGATTTAGAAATTGACAGGGTGCTCAAAGATAAAATTATCGAATCAGTCACACACGCTAAGTGGGCTGCCCGGGTAGTTCCTGTACTGAAACCTGACAAGTCCGTGCAGTTATGTGGGGATTACCGTTTAACAGCAAATAGAGCAGTCCTTCTAGATTGCTACCCTATGCCCAAGTCTGATGAATTATTTAGCTCTCTTGCTGGGGGTAAATATTTCACAAAACTAGATATGTCCCAAGCCTATGCTCAACTAAGTTTAGATGAAAATTCAAAAGAACTAACTATCATAAATACGCACCGAGGCCTATATAAGTACAATAGGCTATGCTATGGAATAGTATCGGCTCCGAGTATTTTTCAGAGGAAAATGGACTAAGTTCTAGGTTACATTCCGGGGGTACTTTGTTTTCTGGATGATGTCCTCATTTCAGGTTCATCTAAAAAAGAACATCTAACTAGATTAACCACAGTTCTAAAAAGACTTCGGGATGCCGGACTTAAGCTAAAGAAAGAAAAGGGTTCGTGGGTCACTAATGAGGTTTCATATTTAGGGTTCCGCATAGATGCCTCAGGCATTCATCCAACGGTGGATAAACTAGAAGAAATAAAAAATGCACCACCTCCACAAAACATCACACAGCTACAAGCTTATTTAGGTCTCCTAAACTTTTATAGGAAATTTTTGCCTAATGCATCGACTTTCCTTGAACCCCTAAATAAGTTATTACGATCTGGGGAACAGTGGAGATAGAAGAAAACCCAAAAGGAAGCATTTGAAGCTTCCAAGCACGTACTACTAAAGCCCACTCTCCAAGTGCATTATGATCCTAAACTTCCTCTCATAGTTTCAGCGAATAGCAGTTCTTATGGAATTGGGGAAGTGTTATCTCACCATTGATGGTGTAGATAGGCCTATCTGTTATGCTTCTAGAACACTAACTGAGACTGAAAGACGATGAAGCCTTAGCCTTAGTATTTGCAGGAAAAAAATTTCATTTCTATCTATGGGGTCATGAATTCAAACTAATTACTGACCATAAGCCTCTTTTAGGTTTATTTTCACCTACTAAAAATATTCCAGTTATGGTCTCAGGTAGGATTCAACGATGGGCACTGATTGTACAAGCCTATAAATTTGACTTAGTACATCGGTCAGGCAAACTTCTAGGTACGGCGGATGCCCTAAGTAGGTTGCCTTTAGAAAATCCAAATGAATCCGTACCTATACCTACAGAATGGGTTCACTTGGCGGAGTTTTTGGAATCCACTCCAGTATCTGCAGTACAAATAGAGCAGTGGACAAAATCAGACCCTATTCTGTCTAGGGTCATCCATTACTGCTCAGTTGGTTGGCCTACTAAGGTTGGGAGTGAATTACAGCCTTTTTATCAACGTCAGTCTGGACTTTCGATCCAAAATGGCTCTCTCTTATGGGGCCACAGAGTGATAATTCCGAATGAAGGCAGGTCGAATTTAGTGAAGGAAGGAACTTCACGCTGAACACATGGGTGCAACAAAAATGAAAGAGCTGGCGAGAGTTTATTTTTGGTGGCCCGGTTTAGATGGAAAACTCGAATCATTCCCACTTTATCCGTGGGAATGGCCTAGTATACCTTGGCATAGGATCCATGTTGATATGCAGGTCCTATAAATAATATCTATTTCCTAGTCATTGTGGACGCCTACTCTAAGTGGGTGGAAATTTTTCCAACCACTTCCACGACTTCGGGTGTTACTATTCACTTACTCCGTTCGTGTTTCGCTCGATGGGGTTTACCCGTAGCCCTGGTTTCTGATAATGGTACTTGTTTTACCAGTGAGGAATTTCGTTCTTTTGTCCACCTAAATGGCATTAGACATGTCCGGTCCAGTGGTTTTCACCCGTCTGCTAACGGCCTCGCGGAAAACATGGTCCGTACTTTTAAGTCGGCCTTGCGTCATTCTCGTGGGGAGGAAATGCAATTGGTGTTGGATAATTTTTTGTTTAAATATCGACTAACACCTCACACAACGACGGTGGTGTTTCCTTCTAAACTTATTATTGGCCGGGAAATTCGTTCAGTTTTCGATCTGTTACGTCCCACCGAAACGTTACAACAACGAGTTTTACGCCATCAGGAAAAACAGAAGTTGTTCCACGACACTAAAAAAGGGAGAGTTATAGAAGCGCAACCTAATGATCCAGTTATGATTCGCAACTATGGGGCTGGTCCAAAATAGGTTCCTGCAACTGTGCAGGAGAGAACGGGCCCTGTTTCCTTCAAGTACCAACTAGAAGACTGTCGTTCTATTAAACGCCATCAGGACCAGATATGGGAATGTGAATTGCAGGATGACCGGAGTCTTCCGGAAGGGAGAACCGATCCTCTGGAAAATGGTTCAATTCGCCCGCCTATGCAGGTTGCACCAATTCCTACTACATCAACCCCGCTCCGCAGGTCGTGTAGGGTCTCTCACCCCCCTGACAGACTAAACTTGTAGGGGAGGCGTGAGGTGACGTGTGTGTATATATATATGTATATAGTCTAAAGTTACGAAAGGAAAAAATCACTAAAAGAAAGATGAATGGCAACACGAAGGGATAAACGGAGCAACGTGGGCTGTTCGTTTTGTTTTTGGCTGGACTAGAGCATGGTTATTCATATCTGACTAAATCGTTGGTGCTAAGTTTAAATTGGTGATGTTTCTAAGGTGACAAATGGGTAGAAGGTTGCCAATAAATAATAATAGTTAGGGGTAATGTTTATAGCTTCTAAATTAGTAAAGTTAGGGAGTTTAGGTAGACTGCTTTGTGGGACGCAGGAAATCTATAAATCTATGGTAAGCCCTAAAGAATATCTAATTCAACGCACCGCTAAGTGCCTTTGGTGTTGTTTAGAAACCTAGTAACTTAGCGGGGTCACTAACCCCAAGTTATTACTATTATAGTCATATTCGCTTTAGCACAAGGTCTTCGAGATTGTTTTCTTACATCCAAGTCATCGCTCAAGGAGCTGGTGATAGTTTGACCCAAATACTTAAATTCTTGTACTACCTCAATTCCTCTCATTTTAAACCTAATATTAGCTGGATGATTAAAGCTTTTAATATGGCATTGCATAACCTTAGTTTTTGTCTTTTAGCAGTCTATCCAGATCTTCAACAGAGGGACTTATTAACACCATATCATCGGCATAAGTTAAGTTATTTATCCTTGTGTTATCTATACAACACTCAACTGTTGCCCCCTTTAAGTGAAGCAATTAATCCATCAATATACACATTAAACAGCAGAGGAGAGAGCAAGGAGCCTTGCCTCACTCCACAAGAGGAACCAAAACCTTCGGATAGTACATTGCCCCACCTAACTGTAAAAGATTGGTGGGAATGCCAAAATGTCAAAAATTTAATATGTACAGTTGCCCGCATATGTAATGCTTCTCGTCTCACAGGCGACTCCGTACATGTGGCAACGTCGCATTGACAGTCAAGGGGGAAGGTAGGGTGGAGAGGGGACAACCGAATCCAACAACATATAACACAGACATATATATCTAAAGCACAATTGAATGGGCAGTCATTGACATAGAGGTAATTATAATGTAATGTGTGTGTTCATAAAGATAAACAATTAATATGATCGTGAATAGCGTTGAACTCAATGTAGTTTACTAGTCTTATACAGTTGTGAAAAATGCTCTGTATGAATTGGTCTCCAATTAACCCACCCCTAATATCTCCAGTCAAACTGTAGAGTAGGTTAAGCCTAGCCTTGTAGGGGTCAGCCTAGAGATTCCGGAAATGGTCCAGAGCGGGCAGATTAAATTGAGGTCCACAGTAGGATTCCTCACCAAATTAGGTTAGGGTAATTTACCTTAGCCTTTGTTAAGCTATGAGTTGATGCAGGTCTTAGGCCAAAATGTAGGCCTAATTTAACTGGACCTAGTTCATATGTTATCACTAAACTAGGGTTTAGAAATACAATGGTTCACTTACTGAGTGTTATTAGATAAGTCCTGATTTCTTCTTGGAGTTTTTCTTCTAGTTGCTTAATTTTTGAGAGCGTACTTACTGCTGGAGATCTTTTTCTGTTTTCAAGCCCCTTGGTTCGCCATGCCGTTCTTTCTTCAAGTCCTTTGTCCCCCGGCTTTTTTTTTACCGGTGTCCTTTTTGTTTGTTGGTTGATCGGTAGTGTTTGTCTACTACGAGCACGCTCTATCACACAGTATATAAATACTAGAGTGGAGAATAACTCTGGTGAGCAACCACTTGGTTCCATCCACCCAATTATTGACATAAAAGGAGTTTAATAATTATTAGATTAACTACCTACCTACCTACTCAGTGGACCATTTTCGTTACCTCCCAACTACCCACACGTATCAGTTTTCCACATAGTAATGAGGTTCCATTATGATTTCTGCAAGTCTGTATGAACAGCTACCACAATACAACTTCTTATATATTAGTGAATTTGAACCAAAAATAGACATTACACAACCAACCTTCACACTCCCTCATTCCCTTTCCCCGCCCACCAGTCTTCTTTCTATTACGCTGGCTCATCATTATCATATACTGTACTAATCATCCTTTTTAGATGTTTTTTGCTCTCATCCTCAACTTGTTTTGTTCTTCTCATCCCAAGATTGTGAGTGGCGAGAAAGTGTTTTGGAAACAGTAGACAATGATACTCCAGCTCTAGCAGCTATGTCTTTGAGTGTTGCCTTCTTTATGGAGAACAATAATTTTCAACCTATTCTTGTATGAAATTTCTTTATTTGGAGCCATTATGCTATCTTACCTGTTAAAAAAATTTGAAGATGAGCCATTTTTTATATTAAAGTTTAACAAATAAGATGATATTTTTAAAGAAATTTGCGATTACATGAGGGTATAAACAACATGTGCGAGTCAATGAATCTATAAAACATGTTATTACATCAAATTGAATAGTATATTTACCCAGAGCCGGATTTAGACGTGTGGAGGCCCTGGGCAGCCTCCATGTGGAGGCCCCCCTACCTTAGGGGAAGACATAATTGAAGTCATCCATAAGATTCATAATATAATTAACATACATACACTTTCAAAACATCGTGCACTCTTGTGTCTGTCCATTCCACTCATTTCTGCAAAAAATGAAAGCCTCGGGTTACTCGGGTATTCCATTATAGTGAGAGTAGGCCTAAAAGAGTAATAAAAACAAAATAATAATCAGTACACAACAAATAATAATTGGTAAAAGTTTATGTACTACAGTGGTATTGGATGCGCGTGTTTTTTTGTTGATCATCTATCGGGTTTTTCTAGTTTCGGGTTTTTTCTATTTTGATAATGGCTTGTCAATATGTGGAGGCCCCCAAGATGTGGAGGCCCATGGGCAGCTGCCCACTTTGCCCACTCCTAAATCCGGCCCTGTGTTTACCAGTAAAAAACTTGGCCCTCAAAATTAAGAAAATCAATAAAAACTACTGATTCATCGGCCAAAATTAGCTGATTATCTTACTGATTACACCGGTCTGCATGAAAATCGATTTCTTTATTTTGAGTTGTGATTCTGAAGCAGTTCGCTGCGCTGAATTAAAAAATGCTACCAGTTTTTTTCTATCACCCACAGTTTTAAAGTTATTAGCAAAACAATTTTGGGGTGTTTTGTAATTGTTTACCTTTTTTATCTTTAATTAATTTCGTTTTTTCATATTTTTCAGATAGATAATTCTAACATTACGTCTTTAAAATTTTAATAATGGCTTCTAGAGGATGTACCCATAGTCCAGACATATTTTGTTATATTTGTGGTCGGTATGTTGTAAAACAAAGGACAAATGTAACGACCTTCATTAAGAGAGCTTATCATGCTTATTTTGGAATTAAATTAGGAGATCAAGACAAAAGTTGGGCTCCACACAAGGTTTGTCTTACGTGTGTTGCGGCACTAAGGAATTGGAGCAAAGGTAAAAAGAAAAGTTTGCCATTTGGAATCCCTATGGTATGGCGCGAGCCTAGAAACCATACCGACGACTGCTACTTCTGTTCTTGCAATGTTAAAGGTTATAATGCAAAGAATAAAGAGCGCCTTCAATACCCAAGTCTTCCATCTGCAATAAGGCCGGTACCCCATGGTCCAGAAGTTCCTATTCCCCGCCAACCCGAGAGTCTGGATCAATACAATTCAGATTCTGATTCAGCTCCAAATCCAGACAATGATGATGTTTATGAACAGCCAACAGCTGACCGAGATCCTAAACCATTAACCCAAGCCGAACTAAATGACTTAGTCAGGGATTTGAATCTGCCTAAGGACTCTGCAGAACTTTTGGGGTCTAGATTGCAGGAGAACAATTTATTGGCATCCGACACATACTTCGCTTGGTAAAGAAGGTAAATATATTTTGTTTCTTTCAGTTATTTTTTTATTCTTTCATAAACAAGCAATATGCTTGTCCAAGAGCTAGGAGCTATTTAATTCTGCTTTAATTAGGTTTTACTCTATCACCTAAAGATTTCGTGCTACAAAGGGTGTTGTAATACCTCATCTGTCCCCAAATGTTAACCACCCATTGATGGGAGGGGAGAGAGTATTTTGCTGGGAACGGGACTGGTTGTTTTATATATTTACCCTACATTATTATGTAAGCGTTACTGTAGTCTATAACAACAAAATTTATGGTTTAGCATGTGCAATCCAATGTTGATCTCGATAAGATGGTTCACATTTGGGGATAAATGGGGGATTTATGACACACCCTGTAGTTAGAAAACCATATATGATAGGGAAAAACTAACTATATTTTTGAGATCAGCACACTCAAATTATATAGAATCACCAACTAGTTTGTAAAAATCGATCGACAAGTTTTCAAATGTGTACTGGTGTTATCTGAAAGTTTAAAATTTTCATTACAAAACAAGATCTATATTTACAGAAAATTGAATACCAAAAAACACTATGACAATTTATACTCACTTCAAAGTGTAATTATATAAAAATATTTTACATTCACGAAAATGGCAAAGCATAATAAGTTAAGTTGTCCATAAATTTACAGTTTCTCGACTCGCTAATCTCTAAATATTATAAACTATTGTAATGTAATTGTAATTGGTTGTGTAATATCTATTTTTGGTTCAAATTCACTAATATATAAAAAGTTGTATTGTGGTAGCTGTTCATATAGACTTGCAGAAATCATAATGGAACCTTATTACTGTATAAGACTAGTAAACTATATGGAATTCAACGCTGTTCACGATCATATTAATTGTTTATCTTTATGAACACAGACATTACATTATAATTACCTGTATGTCAATGAATGCACATTCAATTGTCCTTTAGATATACTCGTATATGTCTGTGTTATATGTTGTTGGACTCGGTTGTCCCCTCTCCACCCCATCTTCCCCCAGTTGGGGTACCTTGACTATCACTGCGGCGTTGCCACATGTACGGAGTCGCCTGTGAGGCGAGGAACATAACATATGCAGGCAACTGTACATGGGAGCTTTTCTGTCTTCTAGTTTTTTTAAATAAAATATTGTGGTTCACTCTATTATATGCCTTACTTATATCTAGGAAACAGCTATAAATAGTTAAATTACTGTCAGTGTATTTAAATATAATTTCTTTCAGTACATAGATACACAGATCAGTTGAGTGGGACCTTTTAAAACCGAACTGATTAGACGCTGTCCATAAGTAATCATTTAATCGGTGTAACAAGAGTTTCTCTCGTAGTTTCGAGAAGTAGGAGGCAACAGCAATACGCCTGTAATTATTGCTGGATAGAATGTCACCATACTTACTTTTGACCAGGCCCAAAATATGTACCTCATGAACTCTCCAGGGATATAGCTATAACAAGCATGGCTGAGAAGAGCAATAATACAGGGTGGCGCAAAAGTCAGGAACCATAGGCACATTTTATTAAATTATATTATTTATAATAAATGTTCGAATTGGTGGCCTTCCACTTGGAGACACTTTCTGACGCGTTGAATGCATAATGTTTGAACAATCCTTAACACATTGGGTACTGTGATTTTGGCACACTCATATGTGATTTTATCCTTTAGAGATTAGAGAACGTATGGTTCTGGGTCGATCAGTATAGACTACTGACTTGAGATGGCCCCACAAGAAAAAGTCAAGAGGCGTGAGGTATGAGGACCTAGGTGGCCATTTGACCGACCCTCGCCGTCCGATCCACTTGCTTGGGAATGTTTCATCTAAAGAGCTCCGGACGATGGTTGCGAAATGTGGTGGTGCACCATCCTGCTGAAACCACATCTCCGCCCGTTCTGCCAATGGAATGTCGTCCAGTATGGGTATTAGAAATGTCTGCAGCATATGCATACGTTTCACTTGCTACATAGCCGTCGAAAAAGTACGGACCAATTAACCGATCCCACCAGAGCGCAGCCCACACCATAATTCGTGGATCGAATTGCACATGTCCTTCCTCCATCCAGTGGGGGTTCTCATTGGCCCAATAGTGTGCATTATGCTTATTGACACAACCACTGAGGTGAAATATCGTTTCGTCGCTGAATATGATCCTTCGTTGAAGCTGTCGATGTTGTAGAAACCACTGGCAGAACTCTACACGACGGTCTGTGTAGTCACTATGCAGTTCCTGAACGAGTTAGACTTTGTAGGGGTGGAAACGATTTGTTGTAAGAATTCGTTGAATGGATCTTCTGGAGACACCGTTTCCTGGGATAACTTTCGCAAGGACTTACGTGGGCTGTTTTCGAAGTGATTGAGTACCGTTAGTGATGTTGCTGCATCGGTTGAACTTTTTGGCCGGCCACTACGCGGCCGATCATGAACACTTCCCGTTTCTTTGAAGCGAGTGAACAGTTTTCCAACTAATGCCTGAACAACTGGCGGCCTCTCAGGGTGTTTGTCATTAAAAGCAGTAGCAACTGATCGGTGTGTGTTACCACGCCTTGCACACATTAAAACTATCTCCACCCGTTCATCTATTGTCAATTTCTGTGCCATAGGTTCAACAAAAATCTGAAAAGAACAAAACACATATTAAAACACAAATTATTAAAATGTGCTTATGGTTCCTGACTTTTGCGCCGCCCTGTATATGCAGACACACCACGTCATTGGCATATTTTAAGTGCTCATTCGATAGGTCATCTACCCATAACGCAGAACCAGTCTTTAATTCTTTAATTAACCTCTTTACTTCAGGAACTGACATCAAAGTATTTTCCCTTGTCCCTCCCACAGGTGTTTCGCTGCAGCCTATCTTAAGATTATCCCTACTCACACTATTAAGAGTGTTTGAGTAGTGTTTTTTCAACAGCCTTGTAATTTCATCCTTCCACGACAGCCCATCGATTGTCGGAGGGAGAGCATTTTTTTACACCCTTTGATTCTTAATGAATTTCCAAAATTTGTTAGTATCGTTATTTAAGTGAGCTTCACAGGCTTTTGATGCTCGAATAGAATCTTCTTCCTTCTTTACATCGCCTTATGGCTACCTTATACTGACCCCTACTTCTACAGTCTACACATATTCATATTTACTGGTCCTAATCTGGGTCTGCCATTAAAGCACCACAAATTGTAGACGTCTTTCGATTCCCTCTTCAGAGGGGCAATAAAATCATTCCATCCAGGAATAATCTTAGTATGATAGTTGTAAGATTTAATCAGGTGTCTTCCTGCTTCTATTAACAGGGATACTAACTTATTAGAATACCTATCTATGAGTTTACAGTGAGAATCATTTGAGCAAGGATTACTACAGGCAAGATGCAAAATTTCTAAATTATTAAGGAGGTGACCTGTCCTGTCGTTATATTTTATTCTCTGTTGCATATTAACATTTGACCAATCGACGCGATTATTCTTACCAATTGGGTTTTTGTTATGTCGTGTTGTGTATAAATTGGTAAAATTAATTAATAGTTCTAATAGTCTATGATCAGAAAGAAGGAAATCATGTAGAATATGAACTCTAACAATTCGATCCTTTAGATTATTACTAGTGAGACAATGATCAATCTACTTGGTGGTACCACTCATATCACTAACGTATGTAAAATTACCACTGGTTAACCCTAATACTTCTACATCACATTATACTTAATTTGGCTGACTCGCACATGTTACCCAATTCTACAAAGAATTCCGAGTTCACATGGATATTAAATTCCCCCATTATTATACAGTGAGAATATTTGGGATTATCTGATAGTGACTTAATTTTGTACAGCAAATCAATGTATTCATCTACAGGGTGTCTATAAGGTCACGCATCATAGGAACATAAGCAATGTCTATTTATTTGTCTCCATCAGGCCAAATATGTTGAGGAACATTCAAAGAAACGTGCTTTTTCGTTTACAAACATGTTTTGAGATTGGTGGGAATCATTTCGAACAAATAAATAAAACAAAATAAATAAATAAATAAAATAAATGTATTTTCCTATGATGCGTGACTTTAGGGACACCCTGTAGGTTACTGCCGTTGTTGTATGGTAAATAGCAGTTTACAATTAATATGCAATCATTGTTCACTCGTAATTCAATGCCTAACAACCTTACATTATCGCTTGTTAAAAATTTTGTTTTGACAAATTTTTTCTTATTAAGAAAGCAACATCACCAAAAGGCCTACAGTACACTAACTCATTTGATAAGTTTCTGCTGATGTCGTATGGTACATAAAGTCATCATGGATGGTAGAGAGAAAATTTAACTCTTGCTTAGGTAACCAGTGCTCTTGCAGGAGTATCAAATCTGCACTGCCACAGATTTTATGAACATCTACAATTAAATTCTTTACTGACCTTACGTCACACTAGATTATTTTCAACAAGTTATCCGCCATGAATGATAGAAAATGTTATTATTATTATTATTATTATTATTATTATTATTATTTTACCTGTTATCAAATCTGGAAAAGTGAATAAACTCCTTAACAATAATACCCGTAACCCAAAATAGTTTTTTCACACAAGCCTAAGACAACCCAGAGGCCTCGTGAGATCATAGGCCCAGGCTTACTAACAATAGGCCATCCAACCTATATTTACATTACATTACATTTGAAAAACATGAAACAACTGGGGTCTATCGAGGTTGTCCAAGCAGGAGCTATGTTTTATAATAATAAAAAAAACCAATAATAATAATAATAATAATAATAATAAATAAAATAAAAACAAAAAATGTAATAAAAATAAATAAAATAAAATAAAAAATTATTATTATTATTATTAAATAATAATTAAAATATAAATACATTTTTTATAATATTAATAATAATAAATAAAATAAAGATAAAAAATTTAATAATAATAAAAAAAAATCCCACAACAGTAGGATCAAAGGTCTAAACTTGAATGAACAAGAGGACTAAGATGAATTTTTCTTCTCTCTTTTTGGGTTGCTCCTCAAAAATGAGTAAAAATTAATGGAAAGCATCAATCTTTTGCTTATTGCGTAGGCATCAGCTTTGTATGAAATTTTGAACGGATCGCTTGTACGACAGGCAATCACTATAGAATTATGGAGTGATAGTTTTTCTTGATGATATTAAAAAATTAATACTATTAAATACTTCAGAGCATTTTTTAACCTAGTGAGTGGGCGACATGAATGTCACCCAGTGAAGAAAATTTGTCGCCCAGTAAATGAAATTTTAGGGTACTGGGTGACATGGAATTTTCAAAATTTGTAAAAATAGAATTGTCTTGGGAGTTGTCTTGGGAACATTGTCTTGGAAGTCATACTATAAATACTATAATACATGCACATATGCCACAATTAGAACTGTTTATCCTAAATGTAAATATGAAATTTACATTGAATATTTATGTTAACCCCTCCGTCTATGGCCCGGGTTGGTTCGAAGTTGACGGGGGTTCTAGTTAGGTGGCAGCAACGGATGTGTGACTTGCAGTAGTTTTCTTCTATATTACTCTCCGAGTTCTTCTATAGTGGCTCGGAGGACTCTGATAGACTTACTAAAAATGCTGAAGGTTCCGGACTCTTCTTATAGCGTATCCGGAAAGTTTAATGACTAAGTTCTTCTGAAGAGAGCAAGGCTCGAAGGATAAGATAAACACTATCTTTTACTGTAATTTACTGCTAAAATGTACAGGTAGTGCTCAGCCTCTGAATTAGCTTCTGAATGACAATGGAAGATTTTTACTGGGGTTTATATACCCAAAAACTGCTAACATCATTATTATTAAATGCTAAAAAGGCTGTATTATTTTTGTACAATATTCGAAAATAAAGTAAATTTTCAGCTGTGGTAAGGCTTGAACGAGTAGACAAAATATTTGAAGACGAAACCATATTTTTATCTTAAACCGCGACTTTTCAGATCTGATGTTATCATGATCTGCCAAGTTAACTAAAAGTGGAAATCGGACTATGCATCTTTACACTAAAATATGCATATGAGTAAAATTTTAAGGTTTAAGATGTACAATTTTAATGCTTAGGCAAGACATGATCTCATCTTTTATAACGAAAGAGAATGTATACAAAATATGAACATTGCAAAGCTTAAGCAGAATTCCTTATTAAGCGAAATCTAAAAAAATGATTATGAGATTTTAAAAAACAACAGGTCACCAATTATTTAGCAAAGTAGAAAGCAAATCAAAAATTTTATCCAAACTCGCGTTGGGCGATTTTGGTCCTTATGTAAAAATGAATACACACACGTACATACATATGAGTATAGGCATTATATAAAGTTAAATATATAAGAATATACAGGATTATATAAATACATGAACCATATAACACATGAATTTTTAAAATGGATACTTTTCTTAAAATGGATACTTTTTCTTAAAATGGATACAAGAACTATATAAATGAATACAAGAATTACATGAAGAATAAGATAATATAGGAATATGGGAATTATTTATGGTTCATTTTTACAGGGCTCTCCCTCTAGAATGATAATTAATAATGTAACATCCTAACTAATGCTAACTAGATGATAACTATGGTTTTATAATACAGATTTATATATACAACATAAGTCGGGTGGTTAAGTCTAGTTCACGTGGTCTGGGTACGCACTCTTGGTCGTGCATAAATAGTTTCATGTTCCGTGTCACTTGGTTTTCTTTGTTCCCAGAATGATCTTTTCACCACAAATATACCGAGGATAATAGCACATACAATAATGATACTAACGGCAGATGTTGAGAAAATGGTTACCGGTTGTAGTATTTGTAAGAGGTTATTTTGGTTATCATCCGAAATTTTAAACCGGCTCAATTGATCATTCCATTCAGGGGCATGTAGTTCGGGTAGGATGGTTACAGGTTTTATGGAGAGATTTAAGATCTCTATGACGGATTTAAATTTAATTTGCGACGGGAATGGGTATGAGTTATTAAGGGTAACCTTGTACGGGTTGTATATTTGGAGGGCTTTTGAACGCAAGGAGCAACCAATTGGTAGCCGAATAACCATAGGAATTGTGATGAGGGAATAATTCGATGGACACTCGAGAGTAGCGGCAGTCCTGTTCGCGAAAGAAACCCAGATGTCTGGTCCAATTCGTAGTTGGATGATTTTAGGGGAATGAAATTTTTTAAATGAACATACCGGGGCATGCCGGTCACGAATTAAGTCGATGAAGCAAGACCTAGTAGTTGGAAGAATAACTGGTTTGAGTGGAGGGCAGACGAGTTGTTTATTTGGTTGCGGGAATCGGCAATGCCGGACGTCGCTATCTGACATCATAGAATAAGCTGACAGATCTTTGGTGAGGAAAAGGTAAGGTGGTACGGTGGGTAAATACAATCGATAGACATTAGAGTTGTTTTGGTAGGGTGTTGGGAAAGGGTGAAATTTATATACGTCATAAGTGAGGACATCGAAAAATGGTATAATTATGAGGTATGTGTAGGGGTGTGGTCCATGTACAGTCCAGGTGTATTCTAGAAATTGAGGGTAATTAGTGTGGTTGAGTGGGAATATGGGTGATAATTTTAATTGTGACTGGGCGGTGTGAATCAAGGACTGAAGTATTTCCCATGGTATTAGGGTGGAAAGTGATTTTTCCATGGGCTAGCTGGGTTGCACGCAAAACCTTGGAATGAATCGTAGTTATTCGTTGTAAGTATTTATCGATTAGGGTTACTTGTAGGTTCATTATCTCTATTAATTCTAGATATATTTTGTGTTCTTTGTATTGAGCTAACATGGATTCAAGGTATGTGAATCTGTCCGAAAGGGAGTGGAGGAAGCGATTGTTTTCGTGTAATGACCTAATAGTTTGTTCTAACATGTGTCCATTATATTGTCGATTTCGCGCGAAGAGATTCAATTTAAGTTCAATTCTTTTAATATCTTCTTCGGTTGCTAATCCGAATAAACCTTTGAACAGTTTCCCTCCTATATCTATCAGTCCCCTTTTACTTCTTTGGTTAAAGTTTTCTGAATTTTTAGTTTCAGTTTGTATCCATGGTAAGGCTAATATTTCTGATAGGGCGCGTGCTGTAGTTTGAATATTTTCGAGGGTATTTTCTAACAGAACGCGACTAATCTGATCTTTTTCTTGGAAAGAATTCTGGACTTTACTTTCAAACGTTTTTAATTGGGTTTGTATCTGAAGGAGATTGATTTTAATTCTAGCAGGGGGTTGCAAATTTATATAAAGGTCTGCGTGCCCTTTCAAAAATTTACCTTCTGCAAGTTTTTCTATAACAACTCCGGTAGAAATTTTAATGCTAGGGCTACAAGAGTAAATAATTTGGAAAATTATAAGGGGGACAATTTTATTCATTTCTACGCCTTAGGTTATACGGAGCTGGGGGTGGTTGTGTGGATACTTGTGTTTGTGGGCGAAGGGGTCGGCCTCGTTTTGGTGGCAATGGGGGTCGACCGTTGAGCTCGGATTCTGAGCGGGTTCGTTTCTTATGTGAAGGTTCTAGTTCACGTGGGTGATGCATTTGCGGGCGGTATGTAGGGTCCGTGCGTCGATCATCAATCGGTGAGGGTGGTGACAGAGGAGATGGTGGAGTTGGAGGAGATGGTGGAGTTCCACTGAGTGATCCCCTAGAAGGGGTTTCTCCAGGGTCTGGGTCCGATGGGACGCTTGGCTCTGGGGCCTCCTCTTGTTCAGAGATTGCCTCGAGTACTGGTGGTATGACGAGGTACCAATCTTCGTCATGGGTAGCGGTTCCCGCGGTGACCACTTCAGTTTTTTTATCCCTGCTCGATTTGTTAATACCTTGACCTTTTGAAGGATAGGCGGCTCGAACGCCTGGCAGCTGTTTTTTGGGAAGGTGTTGTTCGGAAGCTATCTTCAAATTGTCAGCGTGAATGATCTTTAGTTTGGAATGATCCCGGAGGTCGAGGATTTCATAACGATTTTTTCCGAGGTTTTTCATAATCCTATATGGGCCATCCCATTTTGGGTATAATTTGCGATGAGCACCTGGCGGTTTCACGCTCTTCAGATAACATCGCATACCGACGATTATAGTCCGTTGACGGGGATGACGCCTATGTTGCTCTTGCTCCATCTGTTGGTTTCGTTGGTCGAGGGCATAGCGGATTATGTCAAAAATCTTGAAAGATCGTTCAGCTAGTTGCTGATTTGCTTCTGCCATTTCGGAAGATGTTAGAACTGTCGGATCGGTTTGGTCGGGCAAATCAAAAGGTAGACGCTTGTCGTAGTGATAGAGGACGAAATGAGGGGTGTCCCCGATGGACACATTATAGCCATTGTTGATAGCTGTTTGTACCATGGGAAGGGAATCATCCCATGTACGGGAGGATACATCGACAACGTGGCGCAGGGCTTCTAAGATCTTTCGATTGTGTCTTTCCACTAAGCCGTTTGCCTGCGGATGGTATGCCACAATGTGTGTATTTTTAATTTTACACATGTTACAGAGTGACTCGAACAGTCTGGAAGTGAAACTAAGAGCGTTATCCGAAATTAGGATGGAAGGAGTAGTATGATTCTGGATGACGCGTTCCACTAGGGCTCTGGCCACAGTTTCCGAGGTCTGGTCTGGAATGGCAGCTACTTCGTTGTAACGCAAGAAGTGGTCTGTAAACACAATGATGTACTGGTTTCCCTTTGATGTTTTCGGGAATGGTCCCAGTATATCCATTCCAGTTCTTTGCCAGGGCCTTTGGCATACTGGATATTTATGCATCGGAGCTGTGGATGGTACGTTGCCCTTATGCTTTAAACACGACGGACATTCGGCGATGTATTCTTGTACCTTTCTGTTCATCTCGGGAAAGTGGTATCGCTCCAAAAGACTCTTGACGGTGCGATCCGGCCCCATGTGTCCATACAAAGGTGAGTCGTGACAAAGTCCAATGGCTATATCGACGAGATCCTTTGGTATCTCCACGAGGTCGTTTTCATCTTCGTTCCTGAAATGTACGAGCCCATCTTTGAGGTTGTACTGTTCTTTTACCTTCGATGGTTCCTTTTGTTCCAGGCGCGCCCGAAGGTTTTGGGTGTGTTGGTTCTGTTGTTGGGAGTATTGCAGACACTCGTAGTCGAACACAGGAAGAATTCCTATTTTATTCACTTGGGCGTCGGGCTTGAGTCTCGACAATCCGTCTGGAATAACTTGCAGTTTTCCCGGTTTGTATACGATTTTTGCTGCAAAGTCCTGAATCAACAGAGCCCATCTACTCAATCGTCCTTCAAGTAGCTTGTCCTTGAAGAGGTACGTGAGTGGCTTATGATCAGTCTTGATGGTTACATCGTAGCCATAGACGATATTTCGGAATTTTTTCAAAGCCCAATATACCGCTAGGGCCTCTCGGTCCGTAGTGGAATAATTCCGTTGAGGTGCAGAGAGAAGTTGACTGGCATAAGCAATGGGTAATTCCACACCGTCTACGTCCTGTAACAGGACGGCTCCTAGTCCATAGGAGGAAGCATCTGTGGCTATGATGAAGGGTCTTGTGTAATCAGGATATTGTAAAATGGGATGACAGGTTAGTTTATTAATTAAAGTTTCAAAGGCATGTTGGTGATCGGATTCCCAGTTAAATTTTGAATTTTTCTGGAACAAATTAGTAATGGGTTTAGCAATATTTCAAAATTGGGGGATAAAGTTCCGATAGAATCCGACAAAACCAATAAATGCACGGGCGTCGTCGATGGTTTTGGGTACAGGGTACCTTTCCAGGGCTTCGAGTTTGGCTGGATCAGGTTTAATTCCTGTGGACGAGAGTAGGAATCCTAGGTATACTAGGGATTCTTGTAAAAAATTGCACTTTGCAAGCTTCAGTTTAAGGTGTGCTTTTCTCAAGTGTGATAGCACATTCTGAAGGCGTTGAAAGTGTGTTTTTATGTCCGAACTGTAGACGATAATATCGTCAAGATAAACGAGAGCTTCGACACCTAATAGGTCGGAAAGGACTATATTCATCAACCTAGAGAAATTAGCAGGCCCATTTCGGACTCCGAAAGGTAAAACCTGGAATTCGTAATGGCCTCGGTTAGTGGAGAAAGCAGTCAATGCCCGAGATTCGGGACTGACCTCCATTTGCCAATAACCCGATGCTAAATCGAGGGATGAAAAAAAGTTCGCTTTCCCTACGTTCAGAATTGTTTCCTGCATGTTTGGAATCGGGAAACGGTCTGGGATGGTAATGTTGTTCAGGCGTCTAAAATCTATACAAAGGCGAGATGTTCCGTCCTTTTTGGAGACGAGAATCATAGGAGCGGACCAGGGACTAGCTGAAGGCTGAATGACATCCTGCTCCAACATGTCCTTGATGTATTCCTCAATAGTGACTAATTGGGAATGTGGAACCCGATAGGGAGGAATGAAAATGGGTTTGGAATTGGGTTCCAACTTGATTTCAAAAGAGACCAAATTAGTTCGGCCCAGAGGATCTCCTTTTAGGGCAATCACATTTCTATTTCTTATCAGGAAATCGAGAAGTGATTCCATTAGTTTGGGATCCTGTAAAGCTGGTGACTTCAGACATTTCTTATATTCTTCTTTTAATATTGAAGGCTTTAATTCTAAGGAACTGGAAACACGATTTATCATACTGATGGGGAAATTTGAATCTACTTCTACTGTGGAAACAGTTCCTATTTTCTGATTTGAAGTTAATTCTATAGGACTTTTTCCTTTGTTTAAACAAACAACAGGGATAGCTAAATTCTGACTCCGACTAAGGACTTGGGCAATAAGAACATCTCTTTTGAAATTACTTTTCTCTGTAATCAGAGTACGCTCTGACTCTAATAATTTTCCTTGACTGTTAACTACTTTTGCTAGGAAACAAATCTTCTCATAAGGTGCTACTGTTATATGCTCGGTAGGGCATATGAAAAATTGTGAATCTGACTCTGGTTCGGCGACTAAAATTTGCCTTATTGGCTGAACTGAAGCTGGCTGACTGGAAACTGGCTGACTGGAAACTGGCTGACTGGAAACTGACTGACTGGAAACTGACTGTGTTGATCCAACTGGATTCAACAACTGGAACTGATTACCCTGGGGTCTGATTTCTGGAGCGGTTGTCCCTCTGGATACAACCGGCTGATTTGAACTGCTATCAAGTGGAGGGGGTTCCCTATTTCTTTCGGAAATTTGAACTGGACTAATTCTACTAGCATTAGGCTGTCTGTCATTCTCACGGAGATGGTGTGTCCTATTTCGACATTTTACTAACTTTCCGGCTGGATAAATCTCCCACTGATTCCGGTTAAAAAAATCCATACTTAGTAGGATGTCTGTCTGGAAGGTGGCGACTGTGTCCACTATACAACATTTCGCGGGGTATACCGCGTTTCCAACTTCTAAATATAACTCAATTTCTCCGTATGTAGGTATGGGTGTGCCCGTAACTCCTCTGAGTTGGCAGGATGGTGCCTTAAGTTTATATTTGTAATTTGTATTCTCTAATAATTCATCTACACATTGTTTCTTAATTAACGTCGCGTGTGCTCCTGTATCTAGGAGAGCAGTTAAATCTTGGTTATCGGTGCTACAATTTATTATTAAATCTAGGAGGTCCGCACCTATTATCCTGATAGGGAGTTTGTGTGCGTATCTGGGTTCATTACTGTAATTTAGGAGGGCGGACGTTGAACTGCTGCCTCCAATGTAGGGTCTAAAAAAGGGCTCGAATGGTCTTCTATGGGAGGACCTGGGTCATATTCTACGGGATTACCATACGCTGGAGGGTGTTCTTCAAAACTGTACTCTGGGGAAAATGATTCCTCCACGGGTACTTCTACGTACCGAACTAGCTGACCTTGCTGGTTGTACTGAGGTTTGTACATGGGGTAAGAGTGTGGTTGACCCTGTGGTCGTAATCTATTGGGTTGGTGGTTCGATTGAGGCTGGGAATGGACTGGTTTCTGGGGATTGAATGACTTTTGGGATACGGTTTGGGAACGTGGGAGGTTTGGTTTCTGAAAGTGGGGTCTATACCCTGCAGGGGCTTTATCAGCACACTTTTGGCGATCGCCACGGCGATGACCATGTTCGTGACAGTGGGAGCAATAAGAGGAATAATTACACTGACTTATCATGTGCCCAAAGCTATCGCAGTTAAAACGCTGTGGAGGAGGGCGTGTATTCTGGGTTTGGGGGGCTTGTTTCTGGGGTGGTGGTCCCTGCATTGGCCTCGATTTATAGGGTTGTTGTTGTTGTTGCTGTTGTGGCTGCTGCTGTTGAATGTAATGTACGGGGGTTTCTCTACTCTTTCGGTAGTTTTGGTTTGCTAAATCGGGGTAATGTTCCCGTGTTTGTCAGGTTTGTCAACATTTAAAAACTCCTGAAACTTTTTTTTAGGTGCTCCGGGTAGGTTTTGGTAAATAATTGTTGCTACTATTAGATTTCTTTGTTTCGAAGTGAAAGTTATGCCACATGCATTTTCTGCGGCACGGAGGGCTTCTCCTACAAGTTTATGTGTTCGTGTAATAAAATTGTTTAAATCTTCGTGTTCCTCTTTCTTCCATTTAGCTTGGAAGACTGCTTCTAACGTGGCTAAGGGTTGTGCAAGTGTTATTTCTTTAAAAAATTCTAATAAGTTTTGTTTAAAATCGTCCCATGTTGTAGCTTCCTAATTGATGGGACGTAGGTGACTGTGTCATGAGCGTTTCCCTCTTTAGGGTCGATAAATCTTTTTGCTTCTCTAATTTTTATATCATCGGTGATGGTTTCGCGTAAGAAATGTTGCTCTAAAGATTCAATCCAAGGTCTTACGCGTGGTTCAACAAAGCGATTATACACTGGGGAACAAATTTCAACTTTTTGTCTAGTGAATTAGATTTGACAGTTAGTTCTAGGTAATTTGGGTGCGCTGAGCACGAATTTTTACTCGGTTTTGCTCTATCAGGTCCTGATTTTGCTCAACACCCCTCCTCTTTCGTCGTATTCATAAAAAGGGTTTTTTCTCAATACTCGCTGTCTTTTTGCAGTTACACATTATGCAACTAGGTTTTTATCTAGGTATTTGTACCTATTGTTATGGTATTGTTGTATTATGTATATTTTTATATGTAACACCCTAAAAATATTTTTAATTTTGTCATTTTTAACCCATTTTAATATTAGTAAATTAAGCTAAAAATATCATAGAATTCTAAAATTTTCTCGAGCGTTCCTGTTCTCTGTAGAGTATTCTAGAGGGACAACTAAAATATATAAAAGCGACTCGTTTCCAGAGTTAATCAGTCAATTCAATCAGTCAGTCAGTCAGTCAGTCAGTTGAGTTAGTTAATTAAGTTTGGGCATTAACATAATTTTGAATTGGCATATGATTTAGTGAGTAATTTTGTCATCGTGATTTAATATAGTTGATTTAATTAGACGTAATTTATATTGTACCTACTCATCCGTGTTTCTAGTTTAATTTCATAGATTGTAAGTACCTATTTCATAATAAGTACCTATTTAAACTAATTTTTGTGTTTATATTTCAGATTTTCTTAAATTTATATGAATTAAGGGCTTTAAATACCTTTACAAATTGGCAGAACAATCAAGCAATATGTCATCAAGCACTAGAAAGTTCAAATGCAAAAACAACCCTGATTCCTTCTGTTATATATGTGGAAATTTTACACTTCCACATCAACGAGCAAATATAACTGACTTCGTAAAAAGAGCTTACTTAGCTTATTTTGGCATAAAACTGGGGGACCAAGATAAATCGTGGGCTCCACATAAAGCCTGCACTATATGCATTGAAAGACTGCGACATTGGACGAAGGGTTCGGATTCAAAAATACCTTTTGGAGTTCCGATGGTAAGTTTATGATTTCATAAAACTACGTAATTTAATCACTAGTATACTGTAACTTACCTAAATGTAATTGTAACTTAGGTACATAAACAAAAATTTACAGAAAATGTTTATAAGAATCTCAAATATTGCATAAGGTTGAAACACATAGAAATGTTAAATGTTTGGGTGATAACTTTTGATAAAATTCATAAAAACAAGTCTCTCGTCGCTTTTGTTAACGCTTTACAATTTTTTTTCCATATCAGGTGTGGCGAGAGCCTACTAACCACGAGACCGATTGCTACCTTTGCTTTGTCAAGACTTCGGGCTTCACTAAGAAAAATAAACATTGTATCGAGTACCCAAATTTCGACACCGCGATACGACCTGTGCTACATTCAAATGAGATCCCCATTCCAAAATTTAAGGGTCTGCCAACTCAAGAATTAGTTGAAGATGTTCCTGAAAATATTGTTATGCACTTTGAGGAGTCAGACACCGATTTTGACCCCAGCGTATTTGAAAGTCAAAACGATCCGCAAAAGTTTAACCAGGCCGAGTTGAATGATCTTGTAAGGGATCTAAGTTTGCCAAAAAAGGCTGCGGAAATTTTAGCTTCAAGACTTAAAGAGAAAAACTTGCTTACTTCAAACACATACATTTCATTTTACAGAAAAAGAGAAGAAGAACTTGTTAAATATTTTAGAACAGAGGATAGTTTAGTATATTGCTGCGACATAGTTGGTTTGTTAAAGAAGATGGGGGTTGAGTCTTACGATGCAAATGATTGGCGCTTGTTTTTAGACAGTTCGAAAAGAAGTCTTAAGTGTGTGTTGTTGCATAATGGCAATCTATACGGCTCGATACCGATTGGGCACTCAACAAAATTAAAAGAAAAGTATGAACATATAGAAAAGGTTTTAAATCTTATCAAATATAGGGAGCACGAGTGGATCATATGTGTTGACTTAAAAATGGTTAATTTTCTGCTAGGACAACAAGGAGGGTATACTAAATATCCCTGCTTCCTTGCTTATGGGACAGCAGAGCCAAGGAAGAACATTATTCAAACAAA
Organism: Bathynomus jamesi; assembly: GCA_023014485.1. Taxonomy (NCBI): domain Eukaryota; kingdom Metazoa; phylum Arthropoda; class Malacostraca; order Isopoda; family Cirolanidae; genus Bathynomus; species Bathynomus jamesi. The sequence goes on along the minus strand of JAJOZX010002328.1, from coordinate 157,875 downwards.
TCTGGCCAGCACGAACATCACTTACTGTCGGAGAAAAAAACGTAATTAATCCACCTTTAGTGAGCAGAGATAAAATCATATTTCCTCCTCTGCATATAAAACTAGGCCTCATTAAACAATATGTAAAAGCTTAGATACGAACGGCGAGTGTTTCAAATACATAACTTCAAAATTTCCAAGTTTAAGTTATGAAAAAATCAAGGCGGGAATTTTCGACGGTCCACAAATAAGAACAATGATTAAAGACAGCAATTTTCCTAATGTCATGAATGAACGCGAAAAAATGGCTGGTTCTCATTCGTGGACTTGATAGAAAACTTTTTAGGCAATTATAGGGCAGATAACTACGAAGAAATCGTAAAAAAACTTCTAAGGGACTACAAAGAGTTAGGTTGCAATATGAGCATAAAAATGCATTTTTTGATAGCCATCTTGACCAATTTCCAAGTAATTTAGGTGATGTAAGTGACGAACAAGGGAGAGATTCCACCAAGATATCAAAATTATGGAGGAACGGTACCAAGGCCGCTGGGATTCCCACATGATGCTGATTACTGCTGGTGCTTGAAAAGAGACCTGCCATCAACAAGCAAATACGCTAGAAAGTCTTACAAAAGAAAATTTTTGCCACAGTGAAAGCTTCATATCTGTTTGTTTTTTTATTTTAAGTCATTTCTATCGTTATAATGTAATTTTACTGTAGTTTGAACTGCTGTATTCATGAACTTGAAAAAAAAATTTAACACATGACTTAATTTTTTAGACCTAATTTGAAAAATCTGGAAAATGGCACATAGGCTGTCGACAAAAATCAGGACCTGATAGAGCCAAACCGAGTTGAAATTCGTATTCAGCGCACCCAAATTACCTAGAATCAAGTGTCAGATATCATTCAATAAAATACGTGTTGCCCAGTGAATTATCTATGGTCCCCTTAAAAATTAAAACAGTATGGGGAAGGTTTACTAGTCTGTCTAAGTTAATATATGCTGGGGAGGGGGTTTGAGACTGAGACATATTGGCTTGTTCTGGATCTGAAGTTTGTGTGTTTGGGGCGGGGTAGGTGGAAAAATGGGTTTAGGACTTTAGGTAAATCTTCGATGTCAGAAAGCGCACCGTCTGAATCGCTCATATGTGAAGGTACTTATTAATGTGTTCTAATTAGGTCTGCTTGACCGATCTTAATTTATGGAATGATCACTTAAGGGTTTTCCTAACTACACTATCTAAAAAAATAAATGCACAACAATTTGCCTACTAGGGAAAAATTTGAAAAGATTGCAAACAAAAATTAAAAAATGTAAACAAGATTTCACTCAAATGTACGTGAAGGTATGGTAATACTGTTTGGTACATTAAATAAAATTATACTATACTAACTAGAATAGTAAAAATAACTGAAAATAACTGTGACAATAATTCTGCGACAATAATTCTGTGAAAATACTGTTTTCAATAAAAAAAATGTATCACTGGTGTCTGAAGTGTTCACTGTGTTTTGTGTTAATTCTGGCTCAATACTAAATATTAACTGTTAATAATAATGACTTTTCAAATGTTTAGAAATTATTTTAAAAAAGAGTTTCGTACTTAACAAGATTCCTACGGCGAAATCCTTAGAGACGTGTCCTGAAGACGTGTCCTGCTGGCCACTTGTTCTTGGATGAAAACTAGGCGTGGAGAACTTGGAGTCGTGATGAACCGGTTCAAGGGTGGATGTGACGAACTAGAAGTCGTGACACACCGGTCAACTGGGTGTTGGTTCTAGTTCCAGGGTCTGGAAGACTGGAAGAATCCTGGATGCAGAAGTTGTCACTTGTGAAGATCCTGGTTAAAGGGTCGCCAGTTGTTAACCCCTCCGTCTATGGCCCGGGTTGGTTCGAAGTTGACGGGGGTTCTAGTTAGGTGGCAGCAACGGATGTGTGACTTGCAGTAGTTTTCTTCTATATTACTCTCCGAGTTCTTCTATAGTGGCTCGGAGACTCTGGTAGACTTACTAAAAATGCTGAAGGTTCCGGACTCTTCTTATAGCGTATCCGGAAAGTTTAATGACTAAGTTCTTCTGAAGAGAGCAAGGCTCGAAGGATAAGATAAACACTATCTTTTACTGTAATTTACTGCTAAAATGTACAGGTAGTGCTCAGCCTCTGAATTAGCTTCTGAATGACAATGGAAGATTTTTACTGGGGTTTATATACCCAGAAACTGCTAACATCATTATTATTAAATGCTAAAAAGGCTGTATTATTTTTGTACAATATTCGAAAATAAAGTAAATTTTCAGCTGTGGTAAGGCTTGAACGAGTAAACAAAATATTTGAAGACGAAACCATATTTTTATCTTAAACCGCGACTTTTCAGATCTGATGTTATCATGATCTGCCAAGTTAACTAAAAGTGGAAATCGGACTATGCATCTTTACACTAAAATATGCATATGAGTAAAATTTTAAGGTTTAAGATGTACAATTTTAATGCTTAGGCAAGACATGATCTCATCTTTTATAACGAAAGAGAATGTATACAAAATATGAACATTGCAAAGCTTAAGCAGAATTCCTTATTAAGCGAAATCTAAAAAAATTATTATGAGATTTTAAAAAACAACAGGTCACCAATTATTTAGCAAAGTAGAAAGCAAATCAAAATTTTATCCAAACTCGCGTTGAGCGATTTTGGTCCTTATGTAAAAATGAATACACACACGTACATATGTAAAAATGAACCATAAATAATTCCCATATTCCTATATTATCTTATCCTTCATGTAATTCTTGTATTCATTTATATAGTCTCGGTATCCATTGTAAGAAAAAGTATCCATTTTAAAAATTCATGTGTTATATGGTTCATGTATTTATATAATTCTGTATATTCTTATATATTTAACTTTATATAATGCCTATACTCATATGTATGTACGTGTGTGTATTCATTTTTACATAAGGACCAAAATCGCCCAACGCGAGTTTGGATAAAATTTTTGATTTGCTTTCTACTTTGCTAAATAATTGGTGACCTGTTGTTTTTTTAAAATCTATAATCATTTTTTAGATTTCACTTAATAAGGAATCCTGTTTAAGCTTTGCAATGTTCACATTTTGTATACACTCTCTTTCGTTATAAACAGAGATGGGCAAGATCACCAACTTTGGTGATCTTGAAGATCAAGATCAGATCACCAGAAAAATGTGATCTTGAAGATCAAGATCAGATCACCAGAAAAATGTGATCTTGAAGATCCAGATCAAGATCGTGATCTTGAAGATCACTTTTCAAGATCACTTTTTAAGATCACTTTTATATGAATTGAAAAAAGTTGTACTCTTGTAGAGTAAACAAAAACAAATTATTTTGTTAATCACTCCTGAAAAGTATCACTCCTAATACTCCCCTGAGGGCTGAGGCAATACAAGCATCGCATCCTACCCATGTCACCTGATCTAAACCACGGGGATTGACGATTCCCCTTTCAGTTTTTCAGGTGGTAAACTTAAAACTTAGTATTATCATAACTTATCAGCAAAGAAAAAAACTATTAAATGATCTACATATAGTTTTTAGTTCTATTTTTCTCAATTCTCATTTCACCAGGTCCATAACCCATATCAATGAATGGTCAGCATATATAAGTAAACATTTTTTACATAGAATTTAATTTTACAGTTTTACTGCAGTACGCAATTACTGACAATATAAGGGTAAAAACCGCAAGTTAAGAGTGTTAATTTAATGTTCAACCGCTGTAAACATTTGCTTTCAGCAAAACCAATTGTTCAAAGTTACCATCCGAGAGACGACTTCGTTTGGGGCTATGAACCATGCCAGCAAACGAAAACAACCGTTCCACTGGTGCAGAGGAAGGTAGCGTGGTGTTATACCTCTTGAAGATCTTCTTTATAGCAGGATACCTATCTAAAGAGTCGAGTGCCTTACTGGTGTCCTGCAAATAATTGAGGACTTCCAAGTCTTCCTTGTTGTTAGGAGCAGAGAATGAGCCGTCCATAGTTCTGAAGAAATCGTCTTCAGATGATGAGTCTGAGTTCACCGAACTATTACCACTGCTGTCAGAATTACAATTTCTTACAGCCATTTGCAGCTTGTCTTTTACTTGAGACTTGATTGCTTCATGATCGCCGAAATTAGGCCCTTGCAACAATGATATCCATCTAAGTTTGAAATACGGATGAGATACTGAGGCCAAAACGGCATCAGTTACCTCGGGGCTCAACGACAAAAAATGACCAAATCTGGCATTGAAGCCAGAGACGACTGCTGCCAGTAATGGCATGCAGTGTCTCAAGCGCAGGTCGTTTGGTTGGATAGGCTCCAATCTTGCGAGGGCATCTTGAGTCACTAGGACTGTTGGAAGAAGACAACCGTAGTAGCATTCTTTCTCTGCCTGTAATTTGTTGAGGGCTGCTGCAATTGGTTTTAGAACAGACAAATATTCTGAAATAAATTCCAATTCATTGTCTTTGAGGATGGGTAGATTCAGTTCTTCAAGAGCTACATTCACGTCGTTCTTATGTTTATATATTTGGCTTAATGAGTCGTACATTGAGTTCCATCGGGTGACGCATGGGTACCTAAATTGGACGCCAGTTATTTCCTGTATTTTTTCTGCTGACTTGGGTTTACCAGCAGCATTCCACAGCGCCGAACATTTTCCCATTGCAGAATGCTTTATCTTCTTTAGTCCAGGTGAATTCAGTCCTTTATCTGCATCAGTTGTTGCTACCAAGTTCAATGTGTGGGAGGCACATCGAATATGGGATGATAGTTTCACTGACTCCTCTCCATGCTCTCCTGAATGTTCAGGAAAGTTGCTGATGATAACCTCTTCATCTGAATCTTTTTCATCATCATCTTCATCTGCATCATCTTCATCAATGTCGTCAGTACGATTCTGAACACGAACACCGAACTCTTTAAAGCATTTCACCATGTTCGATGCATTGTCGGTGACTGTAGATACAACTTTTCTATAAGATAAACCATGCTCCGAGTTGATCCTGTCCAATATTCCAGCAATTTTATCAAAGCTATGTGTTCCACGAAATCTTCGGCATGCCAGTGCAGCTGATCCTCGCGACAAGTCATCATTGATCTGTAATGTAAGAATATAAAATCAATGTTTGTATGAACATTTTTTTAAGCTTAATTTAATAATATTGGTTAGACACGCACCAGCTAAACTGCGCCACCAAACATTGAAGAGAAGAACTATGTGATAAAGGAGGCAATTCAGCGATGAGTCGCCTACCATACCACCACATCAGTGACCCATCCCATAAGAGCAAAATGTGGAAGAGTCCATATTCACAGCCTGTGAATATGGACTCTTCCACATTTTGCTGTGAATCAAGACACAATGACAGATGACAGAATCAGTGAATTAGTGTGAAATTACTGTGAATCACAGCAAAATGAAGACTCACCAAATTAATGAATGAGGAACACATGTCGAATAATTGAAAAGATTATACTATAAGTCTATCAGACTATCAGTCTATCACCAATGGTCAATTTATCAATTATATAAAAATAATACACTAAATCAATAGCATACCCAATGCGCAGTGACTCCCATGAAACTGCGGTGATTAGTTGACCATATGTCGCATGTAACACACACATGGTCAACTGCTGCCAGTTTTGCTTGTATGTCTTCCTTCATTGTACTGGTTGTTGTTGCAAGAGATCTAGCCAGGGTGCGTCTAGATGGCACCTGAACAGCCGGGTTGACGTCTGAAAAAAATATTTAAAAATTAAAACAAATACAATAGATTAGCTATGGAAAAAATATCAAAATATTTAGCTAGGCTAGCGATAGTCTAATGTTCATACAAATAATATGATTAATTATTTTAATCAGATATTAGCTATGGAAAAAATAGCAAAATATTTGAGTTATACTAACATGAAAGAAGATCCTTAAATTCATGTAGTTCAACTAGGCTCAATGGTAGGAGCCCATTAGCCACAAGCGAGAGAATCTTCTTTTCAAGGATATCCTTGCATATTGGTGGTCCTGGTTTTTGCTTGGAAATGTGGAACATGCTTAGTGTTGACTGCTTGGCAATTTTGGCAGGGCCAGCATTGCTGCCGCTGGCATCTTCTTCTTTAGCTGGACGCTTGCGAGATTTCTTCTCCGATTCATATTCACCCAAAAGATCCGAATGTAGTTTCTGCACAGGAAAATAAATTATTATCATGCGGAGAGACTTCTTGAACACCCTGTATAATATTTATCAGAGTATCAAACTTCTAGTTGAAATTAATACTTAACAAGATTCTAAAATTTTGTTATCTTTAACTAAAATTATTTTCACCATGATCAGTGCATTTTTATCCTATGTTAAATTGAAAGCCGAATTTCGTCCTTCAGTAACTAAATAGGAGAAATTACAGACATGGATCAGACAGAGAGAAAGACAGATACACCTGGCGTTTTATTATAGTTGGATATCGGCAGTTTTTAATGTAGTTACTAGTCCATAATCTATTAATATCTGAAGTGCACAATATATTCAAATGGACGTCTATGTAAATGTAGCATTAGTCTTGTATGGCACCAGTCACTTAAAATATGACTTGAACCATTATGTTAATGTTGCTACTTACTACTTAGTTACTAAGTAGTACTAACCCTGAGGTGCCTCAGAAGATTGCTTGTTGAGTCGAGGCCAGCAGACAGAATTGTAGTTTTCTTTGTACACTGCCTACAAATAACTTTGATACTGTTTCCAGTTTTTTCGACAATTTGAAAATATTTTCCGTTCAATAGCACAGATTGATCCTTATTACCAACATTGTTATCTAAATATATTGAATACTGTTCTGGTGACAACCTAGAATATTTGGTTCCCTTGGGAGCCTGTTGAAGTTGTAAAATTGCACTCATTATTAAAAAATTCAATCTGTAAATAAAATATGTTTAGAATTAATTTATTATGAATACGGACCTATAGGCTATATTTTATGCCTATATATAATAATATATTAATAGAACACTTTTAACATAATTGCACAGTAAATTACACTTTTTACGAGCCTAAATTCCACAGCAACTACACCTTCCATGAGCCCACGCATGACGCAAGTCACCCAACTAACAGAAAACATAAACAGTCGGTGTTGAACAAAGTTGCCACCAGATGTCGCTTGGACAAAAAGCAAATGACATTCGCATAGCGGCATATTTAAGAATCTGAAATTAAAAGTGATCTTGAAGTCTAAAGTGATCTTCAAGATCAAGATCACAAGAAATAAAGTGATCTTAGATCAAGATCAAGATCACCATAATAAAAGTGATCTTCAAGATCAAGATCAGATCACGATCTTGATCTTCAAGATCACGATCTGATCTTGAAGATCAAGATCGTGCCCATCTCTGGTTATAAACAATGAGATCATGTCTTGCCTAAGCATTAAAATTGTACATCTTAAACCTTAAAATTTCACTCATATGCATATTTTAGTGTAAAGATGCATAGTCCGATTTCCACTTTTAGTTAACTTGGCAGATCATGATAACATCAGATCTGAAAAGTCGCGGTTTAAGATAAAAATATGGTTTCGTCTTCAAATATTTTGTTTACTCGTTCAAGCCTTACCACAGCTAAAAAATTTACTTATTTTTAAATATTGTGCAAAAATAATACAGCCTTCTTAGCATTTAATAATAATAATGTTAGCAGTTTTTGGGTATATAAACCCATTAAAATTATTCCATTGGCATTCAGAAGCTAATTCAGAGGCTGAGCACTACCTGTATCTTTTAGCAGTAAAGTTACAATTGGAGAAACTTTTTATTGTCCCCTTCGAGCCTTGCTCTCTTCAGAAAAACTTAGAAAACTTTCCGGATACGCTATAAGAAGAATCCGGAACCTTCAGCATTTAGATTGCAAATCTACCAGAGTCCTCCGAGCCACTATAGAAGAACTCGGAGAGTAACATAGAAGAAAACCACTTCAAGTCACACATCCGTTGCTTGCCTCCTAACCAGAACCCCCGTCGATCCGAACCACCCCAGGGCCATAGACGGAGGGGTTAACAACTGGCGACCCTTTAACCAGGATCTTCACGACTCCAGGATTCTTCCAGTCTTCCAGACTCTGGAACCAGAACCAACACCCAGTTGACCGGCGTGTCACGACTTCTAGTTCGTCACATCCACCCTTGAACCGGTGCGTTACGACTCCAAGTTCTTCACGCCTACTTTTCATCTAGGAACAAGTGGCCAGCCAGACACGTCTTCAGGACACACCTCAAAGGATTTCGCCGTAGGAATCTTGTTAAGTACAAAACTTTTTTAAAAAAATAATTTCTAAACATTTGAAAAGTCATTATTATTAACAATTAATATTTAGTATTGAGCCAGAATTAACAAAAAACACAGTGAACACTCAGACACCAGTGATACACTCTTTTTATTGAAAACAGTATTGTCACAGTTATTTTCACAGTTATTTTTACTATTCTAGTTAGTATAGTATAATTTATTTAATGTACCAAACATAGTATTACCATACCATCACGTACATTTGAGTGAAATTTTGTTTACATTTTTATTTTTGTTTGCAATCTTTTCAAATTTTCCCCGAGTTAGGCAAATTGTTGTGCATTATTTTTTTTAGATAGTGTAGTTAGGAAAACCCCTTAAGTGATCATTCCATGAATTAAGATCGGTCAAGCAGACCTAATTAGAACATTAATAAGTACCTTCACATATGAGCGATTCAGACGGTGCGCTTTCTGACATCGAAGAATTACCTACACCCATTTTTCCACCTACCCCGCGCCCTTCAAACATATTCCCAAACACACAAGTCAGTATGTCTCAGTCTCAAACCCCCGCCCCAGCATATATTAACTTAGGCAGATTAGTAAATCTTCCTCATACTGTTTTAATTTTTAAGGGGACCATAGATAATCGTTTTGTTGAACCGCGCGTAAGACCTTGGGTTGAGTCTTTAGAGCAACATTTCTTACGCGAGAATATTACCGATGATGATATAAAAATCAGAGAAGCAAAAAGATTTATTGACCCTAAAGAGGGAAATGCCCATGACACAGTCACTTACGTCCCATCAATTAGCGAAGCTATAACATGGGACGATTTTAAACAAAACCTATTAGAATTTTTTAAAGAAATAACCCTTGCACAACCCTTAGCCACATTAGAAGCAGTCTTCCAAGCTAAATGGAAGAAAGAGGAACACGAGGATTTAAACAATTTTATTACACGTACACACAAACTTGTAGGAGAAGCCCTCCGGGCCGCAGAAAATGCATGTGGCATAACTTTTACTTCGAAACAAAGAAATCTAATAGTAGCCACAACCATTTACCAAAACCTACCCGGAGCGCCTAAAAAAAAGTTTCAGGAGTTTTTAAATGTTGACAAACCTGTCAGTGTAGCCATAAACAAAACACGGGAACATCACCCCGATTTAGCAAACCAAACTACCGAAAGGGTAGAGAAACCCCTGTACAGTATATTCAGCAGCAGCCACAACACCAATACCAACAGCAACAACAACAACAATATAAACCAAGGCAAATACAGGGAACACCCCAGAAACAAGCCCCCCAAACCCAGAATACACGCCCTCCTCCACAGTGTTTTAACTGTGATAGTTTCGGGCATATGATAAGTCAATGTAATTACCCCTCGTATTGCTCCCACTGTCACGAACATGGTCATCGCCGTGGCGATCGCCAAAAGTGTGCTGATAAAGCCCCTGCAGGGTATAGACCCCACTTTCAGAAACCAAACCAACCACGTCCCCAAAACGTATCCCAAAAGTCAACCAATCCCCAGAAACCAGTCCATTCCCAGCCTCAGTCGAACTACCAACCCAATAATCACGACCACAGGGTCACCCACACTCTTACCCCATGTATAAACCCCAATACAACCAGCAAGGTCAACTAGTTCGGTACGTAGAAGTACCCGGGGAGGAATCATTTTCCCCAGAGAACAGTTTTCAAGAACACCCTCAGCGTATGATTCCCGTAGAATATGATCCAGGTCCTCCCATAGAAGACCATGTGAGCCCTTTTTTAGACCCTACATTGGAGGCAGCAGTTCAACCTCCTCCCTCCTAAATTACAGTAGTAAGCCCAGATACGCACACAAACTCCCCATCAGGATAATAGGTGCGGACCTCTTAGATTTAATAATAAATTGTAGTACGGATAACCAAGATTTAACTGCTCTCCTAGATACAGGAGCACACGCGACGTTAATTAAGAAACAATGCGTAGATGAATTACTAGAGAGTACAAATTATAAATATGAACTTAAGGCACCATCCTGCCAACTTAGAGGAGTTACGGGCACACCCATACCCACATACGGAGAAATTGAGTTATATTTAGAAATTGGAAACGCGGTATACCCCGCGAAATGTTGTATAGTGGACACAGTCGCCACCTTTCAGACAGACATCCTACTAGGGATGGATTTTTTTAACCGGAATCAATGGGAGATTTACCCAGCCGGAAAGTTAGTAAAGTGTCGAAATAGGACACACCATCTCCGCGAGGATGACAGACAACTTAATGCTAATAGACTTAGCTCAGTTCAGATTTCCGAAAGAAATAGGAAACCCCCTCTACTTGATAGCAGATCAAGTCGGCCGGTTGCATCCAGAGGGACAACCGCTCCAGAAATCAGACCCCAGGGTAATCAGTTCCAGTTGTTGAATCCAGTTGGATCAACCAGCAGTTTCCAGTCAGTCAGTTTCCAGACAGTCAGTTTCCAGTCAGTCAGTTTCCAGTCAGTCAGTTTCCAGTCAGCCAGTTTCCAGTCAGCCAGTTTCCAGTCAGTCAGTTTCCAGTCAGCCAGCTTCCAGTCAGCCAGTTTCCAGTCAGTCAGTTTCCAGTCAGCCAGCTTCAGTTCAGCCAATAAGGCAAATTTTAGTCGCCGAACCAGAATCAGATTCACAATTTTTCATATGCCCTACCGAGCATATAACAGTAGCACCTTATGAGAAGATTTGTTTCCTAGCAAAAGTAGTTAACAGTCAAGGAAAATTATTAGAGTCAGAGCGTACTCTGATTACAGAGAAAAGTAATTTCAAAAGAGATGTTCTTATTGCCCAAGTCCTTAGTCAGAGTCAGAATTCAGCTATCCCTGTTGTTTGTTTAAACAAAGGAGAAAGTCTATAGAATTAACTTCAAATCAGAAAATAGGAACTGTTTCCACAGTAGAATAGATTCAGATTTCCCCATCAGTATGATAAATCGTGTTTCCAGTTCCTTAGAATTAAAGCCTTCAATATTAAAAGAAGAATATAAGAAATGTCTGAAGCACTCCCTTCAGGAGTCACCAGCTTTACAGGATCCCAAACTAATGGAATCACTTCTCGATTTCCTGATAAGAAATAAAGATGTGATTGCCCTAACCGGAGATCCTCTGGGCCGAACTAATTTGGTCCCTTTTGAAATCAAGTTGGAACCCAATTCCAAACCCATTTTCATTCCTCCCTATCGGGTTCCACATTCTCAGTTAGTCACTATTGAGGAACACATCAAGGACATGTTGGAGCAGGATGTCATTCAGCCTTCAGCTAGTCCCTGGTCCGCTCCTATGATTCTCGTCTCCAAAAAGGACGGAACATCTCGCCCTTGTATAGATTTTAGACGCCTGAATAACATTACCATCCCAGACCGTTTCCCGATTCCAAACATGCAGGAAACAATTCTGAACGTAGGGAAAGCGAACTTTTTTTCATCCCTCGATTTAGCATCAGGTTATTGGCAAATGGAGGTCAGTCCCGAATCTCGGGCATTGACTGCTTTCTCCACTAACCGAGGCCATTACGAATTCCAGGTTTTACCTTTCGGAGTCCGAAATGGGCCTGCTAATTTCTCTAGGTTGATGAATATAGTCCTTTCCGACCTATTAGGTGTCGAAGCTCTCGTGTATCTTGACGATATTATCGTCTATAGTTCGGACATAAAAACACACTTTCAACGCCTTCATAATGTGCTATCACACTTGAGAAAAGCACACCTTAAACTGAAGCTTGCAAAGTGCAATTTTTTACAAGAATCCCTGGTATACCTAGGATTCCTACTCTCGTCCACAGGAATTAAACCTGATCCAGCCAAACTCGAAGCCCTGGAAAGGTACCCTGTACCCAAGACCATCGACGACGCCCGTGCATTTATTGGTTTTGTCGGATTCTATCGGAACTTTATCCCCCAATTTTCGAATATTGCTAAACCCATTACTAATTTGTTCCAAAAAATTCGAAATTTAACTGGGAATCCGATCACCAACATGCCTTTGAAACTTTAATTAATAAACTAACCTGTCATCCCATTTTACAATATCCTGATTACACAAGACCCTTCATCATAGCCACAGATGCTTCCTCCTATGGACTAGGAGCCGTCCTGTTACAGGACGTAGACGGTGTGGAATTACCCATTGCTTATGCCAGTCAACTTCTCTCTGCACCTCAACGGAATTATTCCACTACGGACCGAGAGGCCCTAGCGGTATATTGGGCTTTGAAAAAATTCCGAAATATCGTCTATGGCTACGATGTAACCATCAAGACTGATCATAAGCCACTCACGTACCTCTTCAAGGACAAGCTACTTGAAGGACGATTGAGTAGATGGGCTCTGTTGATTCAGGATTTTGCAGCGAAAATCGTATACAAACCGGGAAAACTGCAAGTTATTCCAGACGGATTGTCGAGACTCAAGCCCGACGCCCGAGTGAATAAAATAGGACTTCTTCCTGTGTTCGACTACGAGTGTCTGCAATACTCCCAACAACAGGACCAACACACCCAAAACCTTCGGGCGCGCCTGGAACAAAAGGAACCATCGAAGGTAAAAGAACAGTACAACCTCAAAGATGGGCTCGTACATTTCAGGAACGAAGATGGAAACGACCTCGTGGAGATACCAAAGGATCTCGTTGATATAGCCATTGGACTTTGTCACGACTCACCTTTTTATGGACACATGGGGCCGGATCGCACCATCAAAAGTCTTTTGGAGCGATACCATTTTCCCGAGATGAACAGAACGGTACATGAATACATCGCCGAATGTCCGTCGTGTTTAAAGCATAAGGGCAACGTACCATCCACCGCTCCAATGCATAAATATCCAGTATGCCAGAGGCCCTGGCAAAGAACTGGAATGGATATACTGGGACCATTTCCCAAAACATCAAAGGGAAATCAGTACATCATTGTGTTTACGGACCACTTCTCGCGTTACAGCGAAGTAGCCGCCATTCCAGACCAGACCTCGGAAACTGTGGCAAGAGCCCTAGTGGAACGCGTCATCCAAAACCATACCACTCCTTCCATCCTAATCTCGGATAACGCCCTTAGTTTCACTTCCAAACTGTTCGAGTCACTCTGTAACATGTGTAGAATTAAAAATACACACATTGTGGCATACCATCCGCAGGCAAACGGCTTAGTGGAAAGGCACAATCGAAAGATCTTGGAAGCCCTGCGCCACGTTGTCGATGCATCCTCCCGTACATGGGATGATTCCCTTCCCATGGTACAAACAGCCATCAACAATGGCTATAATGTGTCCATCGGGGACACCCCTCATTTCGTTCTCTATCACTACGACAAGCGTCTACCTTTTGATTTGCCCGACCAAACCGACCCGGCAGTCCTAACATCTTCCGAAATGGCAGAAGCAAATCAGCAACTAGCTGAACGATCTTTCAAGATTTTTGACATAATCCGCTATGCCCTCGACCAACGAAACCAACAGATGGAGCAAGAGCAACATAGGCGTCATCCCCGTCAACGGACTATAATCGTCGGTATGCGATGTTATCTGAAGAGCGTGAAACCGCCAGGGGCTCATCGCAAATTATACCCAAAATGGGATGGCCCATATAGGATTATGAAAGACCTCGGAAAAAATCGTTATGAAATCCTCGACCTCCGGGATCATTCCAAACTAAAGATCATTCACGCTGACAATTTGAAGATAGCTTCCGAACAACACCTTCCCAAAAAACAGCTGCCAGGCGTTCGAGCCGCCTATCCTTCAAAAGGTCAAGATATTAACAAATCGGGCAGGGATCAAAAAACTGAAGTAGTCACCGCGGGAACCGCTACCCATGACGAAGATTGGTACCTCGTAATACCACCATTACTCGAGGCAATCTCTGAACAAGAGGAGGCCCCAGAGCCAAGCGTCCCATCGGACCCAGACCCTGGAGAAACCCCTTCGAGAGATCACTCAGTGGAACTCCACCATCTCCACCATCTCCTCTGTCACCACCCTCGCCGATTGATGATCGACGCACGGACCCTACATACCGCCCGCAAATGCATCACCCACGTGAACTAGAACCTTCACATAAGAAACGAACCCGCTCAGAATCCGAGCTCAACGGTCGACCCCCATTGCCACCAAAACGAGGCCGACCCCTTCGCCCACCAACACAAGTATCCACACAAGTATCCACACAACTACCCCCAGCTCCGTATAACTTAAGGCGTAGAAATGAATAAAATTGTCCCCCTTATAATTTTCCAAATTATTTACTCTTGTAGACCTAGCATTAAAATTTCTACCGGAGTTGTTATAGAAAAACTTGCAGAAGGTAAATTTTTGAAAGGGCATGCAGACCTTTATATAAATTTGCAACCCCCTGCTAGAATTAAAATCAATCTCCTTCAGATACAAACCCAATTAAAACGTTTGAAAGTAAAGTCCAAATTCTTTCCAAGGAAAAGATCAGATTAGTCGCGTTCTGTTAGAAAATACCCTCGAAAATATTCAAACTACAGCACGCGCCCTATCAGAAATATTAGCCTTACCATGGATACAAACTGAAACAAAAATTCAGAAAACTTTAACCAAAGAAGTAAAAGGGGACTGATAGATATAGGAGGGAAACTGTTCAAAGGTTTATTCGGATTAGCAACCGAAGAAGATATTAAAAGAATTGAACTTAAATTGAATCTCTTCTCGCGAATCGACAATATAATGGACACATGTTAGAACAAACTATTAGGTCATTACACGAAAACAATCGCTTCCTCACTCCCTTTCGGACAGATTCACATACCTTGAATCCATGTTAGCTCAATACAAAGAACACAAAAGATATATAGAATTAATAGAGATAATGAACTACAAGTAACCCTAATCGATAAATACTTACAACGAATAACTACGATTCATTCCAAGGTTTTGCGTGCAACCCAGCTAGCCCATGGAAAAATCACTCTTTCCACCCTAATACCATGGGAAATACTCCAGTCCTTGATTCACACCGCCCAGTCACAATTAAAATTATCACCCATATTCCCACTCAACCACACTAATTACCCTCAATTTCTAGAATACACCTGGACTGTACATGGACCACGCCCCTACACATACCTCATAATTATACCATTTTTCGATTTCCTCACTTATGACGTATATAATTTCACCCTTTCCCAACACCCTACCAAAATAACTCTAATGTCTATCGATTGTATTTACCCACCGTACCACCTTACCTTTTCCTCACCAAAGATCTATCAGCTTATTCTATGATGTCAGATAGCGACGTCCGGCATTGCCGATTCCCGCAACCAAATAAACAACTCATCTGCCCTCCACTCAAACCAGTTATTCTTCCCACTACTAGGTCTTGCTTTATCGATTTAATTCGTGACCGGCATGCCCCCGTATGTTCATTTAAAAAATTTCATTCCCCTAAAACCATCCAACTACGAATTGGACCAGACATCTGGGTTTCCTTCGCGAACAGGACTGCCGCTACCCTCGAGTGTCCATCGAATTATTCCCTCATTACAATCCCTATGTTATTCGGCTACCAATTGGTTGCTCCTTGCGTTCAAAAGCCCTCCAAATATACAACCCGTATAAGGTTACCCTTAATAACTCATACCCATTTCCGTCGCAAATTAAATTTAAACCCGTCATAGAGATCTTAAATCTCTCCATAAAACCTGTAACCATCCTACCCGAACTACATGCCCCTGAATGGAATGATCAATTGAGCCGGTTTAAAATTTCGATGATAACCAAAATAACCTCTTACAAATACTACAACCGGTAACCATTTTCTCAACATCTGCCGTTAGTATCATTATTGTGTGTGCTATTATCCTCGGTATATTTGGTGAAAAGATCATTCTGGGAACAAAGAAAACCAGTGACACGGAACATGAAACTATTTATGCACGACCAAGAGTGCGTACCCAGACCACGTGAACTAGACTTAACCACCCGACTTATGTTGTATATATAAATCTGTATTATAAAACCAATAGTTATCATCTAGTTAGCATTAGTTAGGATGTTACGTTATTATAATATCATTCTAGAGGGAAGAGCCCTGTAAAAATGAACCATAAATAATTCCCATATTCCTATATTATCTTATCCTTCATGTAATTCTTGTATTCATTTATATAGTCTCGGTATCCATTGTAAGAAAAAGTATCCATTTTAAAAATTCATGTGTTATATGGTTCATGTATTTATATAATTCTGTATATTCTTATATATTTAACCTTATATAATGCCTATACTCATATGTATGTACGTGTGTGTATTCATTTTACATAAGGACCAAAATCGCCCAACGCGAGTTTGGATAAAATTTTTGATTTGCTTTCTACTTTGCTAAATAATTGGTGACCTGTTGTTTTTTAAAATCTCATAATCATTTTTTTAGATTTCACTTAATAAGGAATCCTGTTTAAGCTTTGCAATGTTCACATTTTGTATACACTCTCTTTCGTTATAAACAATGAGATCATGTCTTGCCTAAGCATTAAAATTGTACATCTTAAACCTTAAAATTTCACTCATATGCATATTTTAGTGTAAAGATGCATAGTCCGATTTCCACTTTTAGTTAACTTGGCAGATCATGATAACATCAGATCTGAAAAGTCGCGGTTTAAGATAAAAATATAGTTTCGTCTTCAAATATTTTGTTTACTCGTTCAAGCCTTACCACAGCTAAAAAATTTACTTATTTTTAAATATTGTGCAAAATAATACAGCCTTCTTAGCATTTAATAATAATAATGTTAGCAGTTTTTGGGTATATAAACCCATTAAAATTATTCCATTGGCATTCAGAAGCTAATTCAGAGGCTGAGCACTACCTGTATCTTTTAGCAGTAAAGTTACAATTGGAGAAACTTTTTATTGTCCCCTTCGAGCCTTGCTCTCTTCAGAAAAACTTAGAAAACTTTCCGGATACGCTATAAGAAGAATCCGGAACCTTCAGCATTTAGATTGCAAATCTACCAGAGTCCTCCGAGCCACTATAGAAGAACTCGGAGAGTAACATAGAAGAAAACCACTTCAAGTCACACATCCGTTGCTTGCCTCCTAACCAGAACCCCCGTCGATCCGAACCACCCCAGGGCCATAGACGGAGGGGTTAACACATACATATGAGTATAGGCATTATATAAAGTTAAATATATAAGAATATACAGGATTATATAAATACATGAACCATATAACACATGAATTTTTAAAATGGATAATTTTCTTAAAATGGATACTTTTTCTTAAAATGGATACAAGAACTATATAAATGAATACAAGAATTACATGAAGAATAAGATAATATAGGAATATGGGAATTATTTATGGTTCATTTTTACATTTATATATAGATAATGCTAGTGTTATTTCAGACCACACGGGGATGGTGGCCTGATTAGGGAACATCCATAGTATCCTTAATCCAGGGGTGTGCTGGAACCAGTTCGGTCCGGTTCGCCCGAACAGGTTGTTAAATTTTGATTGGATCACCGAACCGTTTGTTTGTTTTCAACAAATATTTAACAGTCAGTATAAATTTGTTTATATCTAAATTTTTTCAATTTTTTCAGGATTTTATAGAAAAATATAAATAGTATCACAAGCAGTGGTCGTTTCAACATTTATTTATTTTTTTATGAAAAATTGGTTTATTTTTAGATAATTATGTCATTAGTGAGAATAAAGAATATGTTAAATAAGTTCTGCCAAAATGTTGCAAAATGCTGTTTGGAAAAGCTAAAATGCGTTGGCTTCCGGGGCTCTGCCCCGGACCCGCTGGGGAGCTACCGCTCACCCAGACCCTCAAATTGGCAGCACACCCTGCCTTAATCCCCCCCCCTCACTTCCCGATCTGCCTTTGTCGTCCAGTGAAAAAAGCTTAAAAAATGCTCTGAAATACTTTGATGTAAAAATGACAAAATTAACTGTCTTTATGCCAGTTTCATTCCCAGTGAAATTGGTTGTACAGTATCCTTGTCAGACGACTTTCGTTTCATAAAGAATTTCATAATGTTCATATTGTTTTCGTCCTGAAAAAAAGGCTGTAAAAAGTTAAACACTAAATGATAAACACAAGTTAACACAATTACAAGACAACACAAATTAAGAATCGGATATACGAGGATAATTCAATAAGTATCCGCACTTTTTATTTTCACATCTGATAGATTATAAACACATCACTTCTCAACATAGTCTCCCTGTTTCTCAATACACTTAGTCCAGCGATCTACAAGCTTCCTAATGCCATCACAAAAGAATGCAAGAATGTTTTTGGCCGTGTACGTAGCCAGTCATGCACCGCCTCCTTCAGGTCATCATCGCCTTGGAATCGCTGACCTCTCAAAGCGTCTTTTAGTGGTCCAAACAGGTAAAAATCCGAAGGTGCCAGGTCTGGACTATAGGCTGGATGGTCGAGAACTTCAAATTTAAGTTCTTGAAAGCATTTTCTAGTCTGTGCAGCGGTATGAGTGCGCGCATTGTCGTGCAAGAGAATAACACCTTCCGACAATCTCCCTCTCCGTTTTGTGCGAATTGCTTGCTTTAACTCATTCCGAAGCATGTCAGAATACGATGCACTTGTTACTGTAGTTCCACGCTCTAGATAATGTTCAAGGATAGGGCCTCGTTTATCCCAAAACAGTGTTAGCATAACTTTACTGCTGACGGCTGCGCTTTGAACTTCCTTGCAACGGGAGATGTTGGATGCTTCCATTGCATGCTCTGTCGTTTGCTTTCTGGTTCATAGTGATGGAGTCAGGTATGGACGTCTGCTCTCGTCTTTTGGCGTGGTATCATAATGAAGGTGAAAACTTTTTGGAGCGCATTATCACTGAAGATGAAACCTGGATCCATCATTATGAAAGTTTGGGTATGAAATTTCCTTTTTATTTTTAGTATTGTAGCCTTGCACGTTACATTAAAAAAAATAGCAGTCATTGCTGTGATTTCTAGGCTCACGCCAGACCAGTGGAATCCCAAAAGGTAAAGACTCATTTTTACCTTTACTCCACAGTCTAAGTTGTTCAACACAAACACTGCAAACTTTATGTGGAGTCCATGATTTGTCTTGATCCCCAAGTTTCATTCCGAAGTACGCATAATATGCTTTCTTGACGAAGTCTGTAATATCTCGCCTTTGTTTTTTCTCAGTAAATTTTCCACAGATATAACAGAAAATGTTTGGGCTATTTACACACCCTCTGGTTGCAATAGCGACAAATAAACAAATTTCGAAAGAGAAATCTATTCACCGCGCACCTTTGCATAATAAAGAACTACAAAGCTGTAGAGGGTGATTCAAAAGTCAGGTTACATAGGGCTTTTCTGTTTCTTTGCAGGTAAATGAGTTATGAGATGTTATCGAAGGAGGAGCGCATTGATGTGATATTCCTAGCTGGCTGCACAAGCGCATTGCCGTTAACGGTGGCCATATCGAACATGTGATGTGACTATTCCCCTGTATCATTACATAATACAGTACATCCCTATGTAACCTAACTTTTGAATCACCCTGTATAACCTCACACG
Organism: Bathynomus jamesi; assembly: GCA_023014485.1. Lineage (NCBI taxonomy): Eukaryota > Metazoa > Arthropoda > Malacostraca > Isopoda > Cirolanidae > Bathynomus > Bathynomus jamesi. The sequence continues at coordinate 138,024 of JAJOZX010002328.1, read as the reverse complement.
CACTGACAGACTGACTCACCTCGTGGCTTGTCAATCACTTACATACTAGCGGTGCGGTGCGCTATGATGTCACTTCTGATCTGGAAGCATTTATAGGCAGTAGTTTTAAATCAAAATTTAATCGAGTCAATTTTAATGAAAATTACTTACATATGTAATATGACATTTTGTAAAAAACCTGTACGTGATGACGAAAAATGAATATTATTTTTGGAATCAGCGTGCAAAAATTACGATATAGGTGATAAAATATTTCGGACAACAAAACCATCGCAGGCCTCTGTTATTAAATGTTTGCTTTCGTAGTAGTCCTGTTGTTCTTTATATACACAGTTATATTTCATCCATTGAATATAATTGTGTGCATTTCCCAATAAATGTCGAAATAAAGTCCTAATGTGTTCCCAAATTTTTTTTTCTAAATTCATTAAAAAAAGAAACTCTGCATACCAATGATGTATCCGAGACCAATACAATTTTTGTATTCATTATTGTGTAATGCCTAATTCCTAAGCTCTGTATTTCACATTCAGAAATAAAGATTCTAAAGAGGTTATCAAGGGGGAATTGCAAAATTTACTCTTAATTTATTCACAAATTCATAGTTTGTGACATTCATACAGCAGTTAACTGCCGACTTAAAACAAGATAAGTGTTCGTTACACTTGAAGAACATCAACATACTCAGCAGTGTAGTAGAGACTAGCATGGCCGAGACCGAGACCAAAAAAAAAGGTCCAAGAGTCCTACATCACTGTTGCATACACATTCTGAAATTAAATTATCTATTGTAGGTGGAACTTTGTAAGCTTGTCAGCGTTTAAGATAAAGTATATATACCGAGTGTCCCAAAAGTCAGTTTACTGAAGAAAATGTTCTCCTAAGGTGAGTTTACTACAAAGAAAAAAACTTGTTTCATAAATATATTTACAAAACAAGAACACAAAGAAAAAAATTTCTGAAACATATTTACACAAACATGAGAATAGTTCTGGTTACAATAACTGTTCAAAATGTCGTCCATGTTGTTCGATGCACATCTTGTATCTGTCAACGGTTGACCGGCAAATTGCTTTACATAATTCTTTATCATTGCTTAAGAGCTGGAATTCTTCACAAATGTAGTCTTTAAGGTCCTGAAGACATACTGGCTTTTTGCTGTAAAAAAAATTGTCAATGTTTAGAATAATCATCATGACAAAACATTTTCCTCGGTAAACTGACTTTTGGGACACCTTGTGTATATACACTACCGGTCAAAAGTTTAAGTACACCTACTAATTTCCAATGTTTTGCTGCTTAGCTCATGACATAAATTTCAAATATAATCTTAACAGGTACTAGAGATGAGTGTGCTTACCTGGCTTTCATATTGTATGCTTTAGTCTTTAGTGCATCTGCCTTATGCAGTGTGTTGTAACACAGAAGCTTCTTCAACATAGTCTTCAAAATGTGTAAACTGACGTCTAGCATGCAACCTAAAATTAATGCCATTAGCTCTGCACAAAGGTCCAAAAACAGTTTAAAAGTCTTTACTGGGGTATTGTGTTTCTTCAGGAGTATGTTAATACATGTGTTCAGTTATTAACATGCGCTGCAGGTCTTTACATATAAAATCCTTGCAGGGGAGCTAACTATGTAGTTTAAGGTATATTTCTGTGTTTCAAAGAGCAAAAATGGGTGCCAAAGCTCAGTTAACAACAGAAAAAAGACAGTTGATTGTAACTTTGAGAAATGAGGGCCAATCACTGAGGCAAATTGCAAAAAAAATAAAAGTTTCTATGAATGCAGTTGCTTGTGCCATTAAACGGTACGAAGAAACTGGTCAAAATAAGGACAGAAAAAGGTCAGGGCGACCAAGAACCACAACAGACTCAGAGGACAAGTATATCCGAGTCACTAGTCTGCGCAACAGACGCCTCACAGCACCTGAAATCGAAGCCCAGCTGAACAACTCCAGAAGTACAACAGTTGCAACATCAACTGTTCAGAGAAGACTAAGAGAGGCAGGATTAAAAGGACGAACTGCAGCAAAGAAACCAATGCTGAGACTCCAGAACAAAAAGAAAAGGCTAGCCTGGGATAAAAACCACCAAAAATGGACTATTGAGCAGTGGAAATTTGTCCTTTGGACTGACGAATCAAAGTTCGAAGTTTTTGGATCCAAACGCAGAGTATTTGTGCGGCGCAGAGCGGGTGAAAGAATGACACAGCAGTGTGTTGTGCTAACAGTGAAGCACGGTGGAGAAAGTGTGATGGTCTGGGGATGTTTTGCAGGGGAGCAAGTTGGAGATCTCCACAGTCACTGGAATACTGAACCAACGTGGCTATCACAGCATTCTACAGCGCCATGCCATCCCATCTGGACTGCGACTAGTTGGCCAACAGTTCATAATGCAGCAAGACAACGATCCTAAACACAATTCCAAGGTGTGTCAAAATTACCTGAAGCAGAAAGAACGGCAACGTCAGCTCACAGTTATGGAATGGCCAGCACAGTTCCCGGATCTGAACACCATCGAGCTAGTGTGGGATGAACTGGATCGACGAGTGAAAACCAAGCAGCCATCCAGTGCTCAGAAGCTCTGGAAACTCTTACAAGAGTGCTGGCAGCAGCAGCTTTCACTAGACTATCTTCTTTCTCTTGTTGAGCGCATGCTTCGAATTTCTGCTGCTGAAATGCTGCTAGAGGAGGCTATTTTGATGAATCTCAAATTTAGACTTTGCTTTTGGTAAATTGTCCTGATTTGTTGTTATTTAAGTTCCCATGTTTGTACTTATGATTTGTGTCATGATAACTTAGTTAATAAATAAAAAACTTTAAACAAAATTTGAAATTTATGAATATTTCAGGGTGTACTTAAACTTTTGACCGGTAGTATATATATATATATATATATATATATATATATATATATACAGGGCGTCCCAAAAAAATGTATACACACTTTAACAGCTGATAGCTCAATTGATGTTTCTTTCTTTCCAAGTTAAACCCATTAGAATTAATAATGGCAGTCAGACTAAGCTTTGAACAAAGGAAATTCATTCTAAAATGCTACTGGAAGTGTGAAAACGCAGTTGAAGTGCAAAGACAGTTTAGGAGGGAGTTTCAAACAGATCCACCAACGCGACTTACCATCACTCGAATTAGAGATAAGTTTGAAGCCGATGGAACTGTTCAGAATGTCCACAAGAAGCGTTCCGGAAGACCACGGACATCGACAAGCCCCACAAAGCAAGAAAGAGTACTGGAAACGTATCACCAAAGTCCAAGAAAATCTGTGCGGCAAGCGAGTCGTGAGGTAGGAATTTCAGAATCGTCTGTCCAACGCATTTTGAAGCGCTGTCAATGGAAAAGTTACATTCCAAGATTAGTCCATGCTATTAATGAAGATGATCCGGACCGAAGAGTGGAGTATTGCGAGTGGTACTTGGCACGATGTGGATGTGGATTGGACGAAGGGGTTTCGTAGAATACCCTCCGCGTTCACCAGACCTCACACCACTAGACTTTTTTTTATGGGGATACTTAAAAGACAAAGTCTACGCTATAAAACCTGCAACAGTCGCTGAATTGAGAGCAGCCATTGAACGAGAATGCACACAAATACCAAACGAAATGTTTCGTGATGTTTGCGATTCCATTGCTTCGCGTTATCAGCAGTGCCTGGACCAGAACGGACGTCAGTTTGAAAACAGGCGTTGACAAAACAATTAAATAATGTCTGTAGATTCTATTACATTTTGAAAATGAAATGTATTTTAATAAACACTGCCTTTATAATTATTTAAAGTGTGTATACATTTTTTGGGGACGCCCTGTATATATATATATATATATATATATATATATATATATATATATATATATACAGTGGCGGCTCGTGCTCATAATAGTTGGTGGGGCCCGACTAATGCATATACTTAATATCAAAATATTTATGTATCCCATCACTATGTATGGAGGCAAACAATGAATTTACTGCAATTATTATTGGTTTTTCCGCTTTTTAAAGTACGGTAATAGTTCGCAACTGCATTCTGTTCAATCAGTGTAAATCATGTAATTTTTGTACTTTTCTGTGCGTGTACACACATACACATTATAAAACAGTAAAATAAACTTAGTTGAGAATGAAATAAAATTAAAAACAAACAGAAATTAGTTAATATTTTATCATAAGGTGTATACTCACGTTTATTTGTATAAATATTCTCCTCTTCTGTTTTTTCTGTTGGCAAATTTTTCAATTACCTTTTTATTGTAGTCCGGAATTTGCGATATAAACTCTTTGTGTATTGAACAGACAGCCAAAGCATTTAGGCGATCTTGTGTCATCGTGTTTCTTAAAAATGTCTTTATTCGTTTCAATGTACTGAAACAGCGTTCAGAATCGGCAGTAGAAACAGGCGTCACTAAGACAATTTCCAATAATTTTGACACTTCAGAAAAGGTATTTAGCAGTTTGTTTTCGTATAAGAAGCGCATTAAAGCGCAAACGCTCGAAATATTAGCAAAGCTTTTGTTTGAGTACACGATTTCTAATTCAGAAGACAGTTTTTCTCCCCTTAGCATAGGATAATTAGTTTCAATAACTTTGCAGTATTCAACTGGGAATTGTCTAAGATGATGATTCAATTCTTTGGGATCTATTACAGCAAAGAAGCGAAATATTTCTGATTTCCCAAATCGCTCATTCATCTCGTCAGTAATGCGAGTGCATGCATCTTTTGCAAAACTCCAAAGTTTATCAGTTTTTGTCCCAATTATATCCCTTTTTGCCTTTTTTATTGGACGTGATGGGATTTCATTATGATTTTCAAAAGCTTTCGAAATAAAGACTGGAACCTCTTCTCTTAATTGACTCATAGATAACACAGCTCAACAAAAAAAAAAATTTTGTTTCGTTGCCAAGGAAATTCGTACGAATTTAGGGTATTTTGGGGTTGCTGAATTCCAAAATGAAAGTAGTTTTTCCGATTTGGCTCTAGTTCTTGAGATAATGAATACCCTCAATTAATAGACTGGAATATCGACCAGGAGATTGGCGGCTTTTTATAGACAGCTCCAGTAGAAGCTTGAAATGTGTTTTATTGCACAATGGTAACCGATATGCATCTCTTCCAATTGCTCACTCAACAAAACTTAAAGAAGAATATGAAAATATCAAAATGGTCCTGCAGAAACTCTGCTATCATGAGCACCAGATGCCTATTTGTGTTGATCTAAAGATGGTAAACTTCTTGCTTGGGCAGCAAAGTGGATATACGAAGTACCCTTGTTTCATCTGTTTAAGGGATAGTAGGGCAAGGCAAGATCATTGGAAAAAAGTGACATGGCCTTCAAGAGAAAACATGACTGTAGGTGCAGCGAACATCATTAACGAGCCTTTGGTTGACAGGGAAAAAATCATCCTCCCACCACTTCATATCAAGCTGGGACTAATGAAACAATTTGTTAAGGCCTTGGACAAAGATGGCGATTGCTTCAAATACATTTGTAGATCGTTTCCTGGACTAAGTATGGAAAAACTAAAAGCTGGAATCTTTGATGGCCCTCAAATCCGTACACTTATCAAGGATTCTAATTTCACAAAATTTATGAATGGTGTTGAAGCTTCTGCCTGGTGCAGTTATGTCTCAGTTGTCAAGAACTTCTTGGGTAACCACAAAGCAGACAATTATGAAGAACTGGTGCAAAACATGCTCACAAACTTTGAAAAGTTGGGTACTAATATGAGCATACAGGTACACTTTCTCCATAGCCACTTACACAGATTTCCGGATAATCTTGGTGATTTTAGCGAGGAACAAGGGGAGAGGTTTCATCAAGATATCAAGGTGATGGAGGAAAGGTATCAAGGCAGATGGGACAGACACATGATGGCAGACTATTGCTGGAACCTCCAACGTGATTGTCCTGATAACCCACATAAAAGAGAATCGTACAAACAGAGATTTACTATACATTAATTGTAATTATGCGAATCAGCTTACTGTGTTTATCTGTTATTATACCGAATAAAATGCCATTATGTATTTCATGTGTTTACTTTTGTATGATTTGAGACAATTTCAATGCGATTTGTAAGTAGGCTCCGCCTGAACATTACATTTTTTGCATTTTTACGTGTTTCAATGGGGTACCAATTATCTCATAAATTAGAGCCAATCTAGCAAAACCGATGTCATATTCGGAATCAGCACCACAAAGTTACCCCAAAATCACTCTAATATGATTGGCAATAAAATGAGTGTTGACCAGTGTAATTCAGTCTTTTAATGCCTGTGCAGTGGTAACACTGGTCGTTTTTTTTGCTTGCAGGACATTGTATAAAATTTCTACGTGTTTCATTCCAGAATAAAAGAATAAGAGCCAAAAATTAAACTCCTCATCTTCAAGCGACCTTTTGAATCCAATAGACTCGCATATACTTTTATCATCCCAACCCTCATCATTCTGAATTCTTCCAAAACATTCAGTGAGCTCCTCTTTGTTCTCTTTAACACTATTAACCACTCTGGAATGAAAATTCCATCTTGTTTGGGACACATGAGGAATACGTGTTTGACAAATTTCAAGAAGCAGGCTACTTCGCTTTGGAGATATATTAAAAAATGTGCTAATTCCATTTAGGATCGAGAAAAACAGTTTCATATTTTTATTTGATGAGCAGACATTTTTAACGGTAATATTTAGCTGGTGTGCGTAACAGTGAATGTAATGTGCATGTGGATAAATTTTCTTCATTTGAACATGTACACCACAATGTAGGCCACGCATTACGGCCGCCCCATCATATGCCTGTGCAACGAGTTTATGTTTGAGATTAAATTTTTGTAGTTCTTCAGTAAGCATATTTGTAAGTCCATTTGCAGTCCTATCTCCAACTTTAGCAAATATTATGAATCTTTCAACAGGTTCGAAGTTTTTTAGATATCATAGTATAATTACAAATTGTGAATTACAAGCCACGTCTGTTGTTTCATCGGCTTGGACAGAAACAAAACTTATTTCATCTATTTCCTTTTCTATTTCATCAATGTAAACTTCATACATGCATTCCAAAATATCATTTTGAATTGTTTTAGATGTGTTTTTTGCAACTTTGTTGTTTTCAAGATGGTCACTCAGCGTACTATCTAAGGTAGCTGTATTGTTAGAAAATCTAGAAGAGGAAGAACCATTGTTGTCCCAAGGCGATATGATGACTAAGCTGATTGATGCAGCATTGCTTGTATATATTAAGTTAAGGTGTATATATATCCATCTCATAATTGTAAGGTTAGTGAAAAATTAACTTAATTTAGAGCTAGCATTTTTGAGCTCTTGTGGCATCATTGTTTGGTCACACTGTTGGCATCATTTTGGGGCGCTGCGCGTTCTTTCTACTCGTTTGTGGGATGTCGTACGTACAGGGTGTGGTCTTGTAGAGAGCTCTCTTGCAATTCAGTTTGGTTGTTTAGATACAAGATTGTTGCACCGTGCAATAGTCCAGGTTGCGTTGTTGTTGCAAGGTTGAGAAAGAAGACCATAAATAGTACCCTTTTTGTTTACATTAAAATTCATGTAACTAAGGTCTAAGGTAGGCCCGCATCGAGTCAGCAACCCTGAGGTTACCCTGAGGTAGGACCTAATAGGATCTCAAATCCGTAAGTTTTAATTTAGCTTAACTTGGGCTTTAGGTAGAACTGGCCCTTTAGAATTTGGCCGTTCACGGCTCAGCTGGGATTTTGAACCCGACAAATAAATAAAATAACATGGTCCTTCAGAACCGGATTCTACCCCAAGACTGAGTCAGTGACTATTTTTCGGCAAAGTTCTGATTGTGCAAATTGTAGCCCAAGTTAGGCCTAGACGGGTTGAGTATTATTGAATTAAGGTCCCAGGGTAAAACGTTTGGTCGCCCAATTGCGAAACTTGGCCAGTCGTCTGTCGTTGTTTTGGCCTACATTTTACCGGTTTGGTTAATTTTGGGTTATTATTGAATTAAGGTCCCAGGGTAAAAAGTTTGGTAGCCCAATTGCGAAACTTGGCCAGTCGTCTGTCGTTTTTTGGCCTACATTTACCGGTTTGGTTAATTTTGGGTTATTATTGAATTAAGGTCCCAGGGTAAAAAGTTTGGTAGCCCAATTGCGAAACTTGGCCAGTCGTCTGTCGTTGTTTTGGCCTACATTTACCGGTTTGGTTAATTTTGGGTTATTATTGAATTAAGTCCCAGGGTAAAAAGTTTGGTCGCCCAATTGCGAAACTTGGCCAGTCGTCTGTCGTTGTTTTGGCCTACATTTTACCGGTTTGGTTAATTTTGGGTTATTATTGAATTAAGGTCCCAGGGTAAAAAGTTTGGTTGCCCAATTGCGAAACTTGGCCACTTGTCTGTCATTGTTTTTGGCCTACATTTACCAGTTTGGTTAATTTGGTTTGTTATTCGTAGGCGAAGGTTGCCTTGGCCAGTCGTCTGTCGTTGTTTTGGCCTACATTTACCGGTTTGGTTAATTTTGGGTTATTATTGAATTAAGGTCCCAGGGTAAAAAGTTTGGTCGCCCAATTGCGAAACTTGGCCAGTCGTCTGTCGTTGTTTTGGCCTACATTTTACCGGTTTGGTTAATTTTGGGTTATTATTGAATTAAGGTCCCAGGGTAAAAAGTTTGGTTGCCCAATTGCGAAACTTGGCCACTTGTCTGTCATTGTTTTTGGCCTACATTTACCAGTTTGGTTAATTTGGTTTGTTATTCGTAGGCGAAGGTTGCAGACCAGTGCGCCAGTTACTTCGGTGGAAAAATTGGTATTCCATACTGGTGTTGGTTAGTACCCCACCTAGCAATTCAGTTTATTTGAAAGTAAAATTTGCGTTTGATCAGTTTGGTTAAGTATTTCTGCCAATTCAGCTCATTTGGTATTGAGCCCAAGGGTTTTTACATTGAAGATGAGTGCATCTGAATTGAACAAATTTATAAAAAGGAGAAGCGCCTACAAAGGTCTAATTACAAAGGTCATTGCCACTATAGATTCTGCCATAGAGCAAGAGGATTTACGCTTAGTGACTGCGCAGCTTTCCATATTAGAAACTAAAAAGGTTGCTCTAAGTGAGGTAAATGTTAAAATTGAGGCTCTTATAGAAGAGGATGAAATAGAAAATAACATAATTTACTTTGAAGAGATTATTGATGATATAATTAACGTAGGCCTCCGAGCAAAAGAGTTTAGTAGCTCAGTACAGTTAGAGACCAGGTCTGATAATGAAGTTAAGGTTAACAGATCTGTAGTTCAATTACCGAGGCTTGTACTCAGAACATTTTCTGGGAGTATTCAGGAATGGCAAGGATGGGCAGACAGTTTTCAATCTGCAGTTCATTCTAGTCAAGTGTTAAGTGCCGTGGAGAAGTTTAATTATTTGCGGTCCCTCTTGGAAGGGGAGGCAGCAAAGACTATAGCAGGATTAGCATTAACAGAGGCTAATTATAATGTGGCTTGGGATATATTAAAGAAACGGTTTGGTAAGCCAGAGATCTTAATTAAAAGCCACCTCCGTGCACTTTTAGCTATACCTCCTGTTAATAATCCTAATAGTGTCAAGGAGTTACGGCAGTTATATGGAATTTGAAATTAGAACTAGGTCCCTGGACAACTTGGGTGTAGGAATGGAAAAGTATGGTATAATGTTGGTTCCTACACTGGAGTCTAAATTGCCTAGCTCAATTTTGCTTGAATTAAGTAGGGGACACTCTGCAGAACATGTGTACATCCCCCTTCAGCAGATGTTAAGTCTTTTAGGCACAGAATTAGCAAGACGAGAGGGAATTGAGTTTGCACAGTGGGATGTTAAACAAGGGGACAAAGGCAGGCACAGCACCAAAGTTTCTACAAAAAGGAATAGCCCAGGTACAGTGTCAGCTCTACATGCCTCCTCTGAGAATAAATTAAAGGGAATCAAGGAATGCATATTTTGCGAAGGCAACCACAAGTCATATAAATGTGAGGTGGCTGAGGCCTTACCCTTTGAGGAGAGAAAGGACAGGGTAACTAAGTCCACAGCATGTTTTAAATGTTTTTTGAAAGGTCATAGAGCAAAGTTTTGTAAGTTTAAAATTTTGTGCAAAAAATGTCATGGTAGGCATCAGCCATTATTGTGTGAAAACACTCCTAGTAGGCCTACCCCAGAAGTAGAGACATCAGTGGCACATGCCACTGCTATGCAAGGGAGTAAAAGTAAAGGGGGATTATTGCAAACAACTGCAGCCTTATTAATTGGGAATGAGAGAGAAGCTACTGTAAGAGTGTTGTTTGATAGTGGTAGCCAGTGTAGTTTTATTAAGACCAGAATCTCCAGAAAATTGAAGTTTAAAGAACTTAAGAGGGAAAATTTAAGAATTTCTGGGTTTGGGGGTTCCGTTCAAAACCGAACCAAATTTAAGAAGGTAGAAGTTATGGTTAAAGGGTTGTTACCGCAAAGTCCCACTATCAAGGTCCAAGCTGTAGAGATTGAGGAACTTTGTGCTCCAGTCACTACTTGTTTAGATATGGCATGTGTCCAAGAATTGCAAGTTAAAGGAATTAATTTGGGCAATAATAAGTTTGAGGGAACAGAAGATATTAGTCTTTTGATTGGAGCTGACTATTATTGGGACTTCATCACTGGTAATATTGTCCGTACATCTCAAGGCCCGGTAGCTATTGAAAGTAAGCTAGGCTGGATGCTACATGGTAGTTATTGCAATGAAATGGAAGTTAAGGCTCTTTTTGTTAAGATTGAGGAGAACAGCCATGGTCTGGAAAGGCATTGAAAGCGTTTTGGGAACTTGAATCTATTGGCATAAAGGACAACCAGGCAAGTACAGTGAACAATGATGTTTTAGAGCAATTTGAAAAAGGGATTGGGTTTAGAGATGGTTGCTATGAAGTTGGCCTACCATGGAAGGATTCTTGCAAACCCGGTTCAAACCTTCAGCTAGCTAATCGGAGGTTGGAGACTTCATTGTACAGGCTAAGAAAAAATGAGGAGTTGTTAATTGAATACGATGAGGCCATCCTAAGTTATGTAAGGGAGGGCTATGCTGAAAGGGTGCAAGGTGAGCTGGTGAGCCAGGAGGCACATTATCTGCCACACCATGCAGTGGTACGGCGAGACAAAACTACCACCAAACTCAGAGTATTTTTTGATGGCTCAGCCAAGGACAAAGGTGGTGTGTCCTTGAATGACTGTTTGGATGCTGGGCCAAATTTAAATGCAGATTTATTTTCCTTGTTACTGAGATTCAGGCTTGGTAGAGTAGCATTGACTGCAGATGTGAAGCAAGCCTTTTTGCGGATAAAGTTAAAAACCAGAGGACAGAGATGCAGTAAGGTATCTGTGGGTGGATACGAAAGACTTTTGGAAAATGAACCTAAGGTTCAAGCATATAGAATGAAGTCAGTGTTGTTTGGCCTCAGCTCTAGTCCATTTCTGTTGGCAGCTACTATGCAGTACCATTTTAAGAAATATTCTGAAGTCTATCCTAACACTATTGAACACATAAGGAAAAATTTTTATGTTGATGATTTGCTATGTTCCGTGGATAATACAGAAATGGCTAAACAGATATTCATGGAGGCTAGAGCTATAATGAGGGAGGCTGGCATGGAGTTCAGAAAATGGCAGACCAATCATTCGCAATTACAAGAGTTTATGAGTCATTCCTCTGCAGTACCTGATGCAGCAGAAAGTATTGAGGATTCTGGTATTAAGGAGTTGTGGGCAATAGACGCAAAGGTGCTAGGCATCGTTTGGCAGCAAGATGATGATTTGTTTACCTTCAATGGGAAATCTTTAGTAGCTGGCTGAGAATGAGACAAGGTGGACAAAACGTACAGCTCTTAGTTTGGCTTCGAAGGTCTTTGATCCTCTTGGATTCCTGGCTCCATTTGTGATAAAGTCAAAAATTTGGTTTCAGAGCCTCTGGGAAATTGGACTTGGTTGGGACCAAGAGTTTATCTGATCATATGGTGGTAAGGTGGAAATATTGGTTCAAAGAATTGGCACATCTTGGAGACATTGAAATCCCAAGATGGTACTTTGGAGAGTTGAACAATAGTCCAGACATTTGGAGCTGCACATCTTTTGTGATGCAAGTGAGGAAGCCTATGCAACTTGTATTTATATAAGAGGCGCATTGCAAGAGGAAGTAAGTTGCAGTTGGTTGCTGCAAAGAGCAGAGTAACACTTTGAAAAGGCTTTCGGTTCCAAGGTTGGAATTGATGGGTGCCGTTATTGCTAGTCGGCTTGCAATTACAGTGCGAAAGTCTTTGGCCCTCTATGAAATTCCAAGCTATTATTGGACAGACTCCACTATAGTTTGGCACTGGTTAAGAAGTCAGGCAAGGAAATGGAAACCATTTGTTGCCAATAGGGTGGAGGAAATTCAAGCGCGCACAGATCCCAAGCAATGGAAGCATTGTCCAGGCATCCAAAACCCCGCTGATTTACCAACACGAGGAATTTCAGTGAAAGATCTTTCACAGTCAAGTTTGTGGTGGAATGGGCCAGAGTGGCTAAAACTTGGAAGTGAAAACTGGCCTTCTAATCAGCCTATTGTAGGAGAATGCCAGGCTGAAGAAGCATGGGTGAGTGAGGTGAGAAAATGCGCTGTGAACAGTTGTCAAGTTATGCAGCAGGACCCCATATTGAGGCTTGAGGACATTAGCAGTCTGAAAAGATTGTTAAGAGTGACAGCATGTCTATATAGATTTACCAACAACATTAAGGGAGAAACAAGAAGGGAAGGAATTCTGAACAGTAATGAGATTCAGCAAGCCAGGAAATACTGGGTGGTATATATGCAGAAGGAAAAATTTGGTGAAGAGAGAGAATTGCTCACCAGCCATCCATTACAGGTTCTACCAACACATTCTGCGCTCAAGGGTTTGGATGTGTTTTTGGATCAGGATTTATTGAGAGTAGGAGGTAGACTACAGTTTTCTGGGCTTCCAGAGGAGAAAAGACATCCAATTTTGCTACCTTCTGGGGGGCACTTTGTGGGCCTTTTGATCCTGGATACTCATCATAAGCTGTTACATGCGGGAGTTAGAGAAAGTGATAATAGAGATTAGACAACAATTTTGGATTCCCAAAATTAGACAAGTAGTGAAAAAGGTCTTGCATAAATGTGTGGTTTGCAAGCGTTGGAGTGCAAAGCCTATTATGAAAAGGTGGCTCCACTTCCAAGAGAACGGTGTGTCTATACTGCCCCATTTGATGTAGTGGGAGTAGACTTTGCAGGGCCAGTCTATGTGTATGAGCGAGGGGAGTCTAACAAAGGTTATATATGTCTTTTCACCTGTGCTACCACCAGAGCAATCCATTTGGAGTTGGTAAGCAACTTAAGTAGCGATGTATTTCTTTTGGCCTTTAAAAGGTTTGTGAACAGAAGGGGTTTCCCAAATAAAATCATATCGGATAATGCAAAAACCTTCAAAAAGGCTGCAAAGGAACTCCAAGAAGTTTGGTCCTTGCTGAAAGAGGAAGGATTCCTATCCTACTTTTCACACCAAGGGGTACAGTGGGAGTTTATTGTTGAGAGAGCACCATGGTGGGGAGGATTTTGGGAAAGGCTAGTGAGAAGTGTAAAGTGTCCATTAAAGAAACGTTTAGCTAATGCTCATTTGAGCAAAGAAGAATTCTGCACTGTTTTATGTGAAGTAGAAGCAATGGTGAACAGTAGGCCTATCACTTTTGTTTACAACAGTATGCAGGATGCAGAGCCATTGACACCAAATCATTTTCTTTGTGGTAAACGATTAACATCAAGCCCCAGTGTGCCAGAAGACTTGCAGCCTATTCAGAGCACTCAAGGAGAGTTAACCAGACGGTTCAGGTACCTTGAAGAGCTACAAGATCAGTTATGGAAGAGGTGGCAGATGGAATACTTGCCAGAACTCAATTATTACCCATCAGGCAAGGTAAAGGGCTCCAATACAAATTGTATCAAGGTGGGAGAAGTGGTAATGATTGGGGATGAAAGACCAAGGCAATGCTGGAAGCTTGGCATAATTGAAGAGTTGTTTGTTGGCAAAGACAATTTAGTTAGGTCTGCACTGGTAAAGACTTCAGGACGAAAGTTAAAGAGACCTATACAAAAACTCTATGCTTTAGAAATCAGCAAAAACACAGATAGTCAAGATGAAACATTTGAGTTACAGCCTCATGGAGAAGGCTTGGCTAACCTTGCAGAAGGTAATGACAACAATGCCTCTTCGGTGGGGAGTGTTAGAAAATCTAGAAGAGGAAGAACCATTGTTGTCCCAAGGCGATACGATGACTAAGCTGATTGATGCAGCATTGCTTGTATATATATTAAGTTAAGGTGTGTATATATATCCATCTCATAATTGTAAGGTTAGTGAAAAATTAACTTAATTTAGAGCTAGCATTTTTGAGCTCTTGTGGCATCATTTTGGGACGCTGCGCGTCTCTTCTACTCGTTTGTGGAAGGTCGTACGTAAAGGTGTGGTCTGATAGAGAGCTCTCTTGCAATTCAGTTTGGTTGTTTAGATACATGATTGTTGCATCGTGCAATAGTCCAGGTTGCGTTGTTGTTGCAAGGTTCAGAAAGAAGACCACAAATAGTACCCTTTTGTTTACTTTAAGTTCATGTAATTAAGGTCTAAGGTAGGCCCGCATCGAGTCAGCAACCCTGAGGTTACCCTGAGGTAGGACCTAATAGGATCTCAAATCCGTAAGTTTTAATTTAGCTTAACTTGGGCTTTAGGTAGAACTGGCCCTTTAGAATTTGGCCGTTCACGGCTCAGCTGGGATTTTGAACCCGACAAATAAATAAAATAACAGTATAGCTAATCATGTCTAAAAATACTCCACGATTGCAGGATTGTTCACCTTCATTATGTCCTCGTAATGAGAGCTCATGCGTACCACAGAATTTTAAGCAGTTAATTATTCTTGATAAAACATGCCTATTTTTGTCCACAATTTCATTATGTCTCTGAATGCCATGGCGATATCCCTCATTAATAACAGATAAAATATTTGTGGTTCCAAACATTCTGAATTGGACAGCATTGTTTATATGAGATTTACTAGATTCGTGTTTCTGGATTCGTTCAGAAAGATGTTTTAAATCTTTACAACCAGTTTTAGTCAACAAACTTTCTCCTCCATATAATAGACAATAAAAACAAAATAAGGAACTCTTTGCACTACTAACCGTCAGCCATTCTTTCTTACCAAACCAATTGCTTGAAAATGTTCAGTTTTTTTCCATCTCGCTGTGTAATTATTATGTCTGTAGGCTGATATACGCCCAGTCTTTTTATTTCTAATTTTTCCTCCAGTTTTAAGGAGGAAAATGGCTTTTTTAATATCTCGTCTACTCTGTTCATCATATACCGGTAAGGGTAGACAAACTTTGGTTAAATATTAATGATATTATTCGCCACCAAATCGATTAGAACACTATAATTAAGCACTACCATACCATTCACTTCCGGTTTCCTGAACAGACTGAATTCAAATAAAAAGAAAAGCTAATCAGCTGTTCCGTTTTCAATGACATAATCTTTGACTATTCAAAGAAAATGAATTGGAGTGTAACTAATTAAATTACACATTGAAAAAGGTAAATATAAAATGAACTGTAAATGAATAAAACAGATCTTTACATTGTGGGAATTAATGACCCCATCTGTTCATTAATAGATTAATATTTATTCATTGACAAAAAAAAACCACCGCAAACAATCTCTAAATCAAATATACTGCGATAATTTAAACGAAAATTTTTAGCCTTCCGGGCCACTTCACCGTGGCCCAAGATCAGCATATTAAACCAATCAGGAGAAATCAGGATCCGCGCGCGCGGTGCGTCAATTCTCGTAATACTGTGTTATAAAATAGTGTATATAGGGCCAATTTAAATGAGCCCTTTAGATATAAGATTTCATGCTCATGTTGAAGAAAGCGTCTATAACTTAGAAAAAAATATGTTACATATCTAATTCGAAACTTAATAATTTATTTCATTTTTTTGCTTTTGTGCAGATTACTGGTGGGCCCGGCCCTATATGGCCCTTATAGAGGAGCCGCCACTGTATATATATATATATATATATATATATATATATATATTACGTAAGAACGACGCTTGTATAGGAGAATATTCCGCGCAAGATGAGAGAGAACGAAACAAATGAAAAATGAGGTAACCACCCGGGATCTTCCGATTGCCGGTCAGATATGATAACCATTACACCATGGGCCTCACTCAATCAAATGCCTTAATTCCTCTACATACGCGCAGAAACCAATGCCCAAGGGGGCACCTCCCGCATGCCGTACATTATATACATTTAAACTGCAAACACGCAGTATAATTAACGTAAGAACGACGCTGTATAGGAGAATATTCGCGCAAGATGAGAGAGAGAGAACGAAACAAATGAAAAATGAGGTAACCACCCGGAAATCGAACCAGGGATCTTCCGATTGCCGGTTACGTTAATTATACTGCGTGTTTGCAGTTTAAATGTATATAATGTACGGCATGCGGGAGGTGCCCCCTTGGGGCATTGGTTTCTGCGCGTATGTAGAGGAATTACGGCATTTGATTGAGTGAGGCCCATGGTGTAATGGTTATCATATCTGACCGACAATCGGAATATCCCGGGTTCGATTCCCGGGTGGTTACCTCATTTTTCATTTGTTTCGTTCTCTCTCTCTCATCTTGCGCGGAATATTCTCCTATAGAAGCGTCGTTCTTTACGTTAATTATACTGCGTGTTTGCAGTTTAAATGTATATATACCATAATTATGTCCCACAAAAAAGTACACCCAACTTTAGATTGTACTAACTCCTCCAAAAATTGAGATATTTTGGATCTGTTTGTTTGATTTAATATAGCAAATTATTCTTTGTTAACGTTCAAAATTTATTCATGTTTAAACGATTTAGTGTTTAAGCATCTGCTTTTAACTGAAGGGTACAGCAAAATGGGTTGCGCCGAATGATCATTTCTCCCAGCCAGATAGCTCCTCTTGCTTTAACCAATGTGCTACTTTTTACGTCGAAGGATATTGCAAATATTTTTTTAAATAATTCGAACTTTTGTATCTAAGATACGAGTCATACATATAAATGAAGAATCTGAATTACTAAATTTATAAATAACTTGAAACCCTTATCATGCAGTTTACAAGAAGGCAGCGCGTTCTCATGGTCACAACTTATCTGCAAACTAAAAGCTTAAAACAAGTTCAGAATACCTTCGAACTGCAATTTCCCGATAGAGCTTCTCCAACTAAACATACAATTTTGAGAATGTTCGGAAATACAAAGAAGGAACGGTCCTCAATTTGAACAAAAGACGTTCAGGCCATCCGAAGACGGCAAGAACAGACGAGAACATTCAGCATTCAGCCCTGACTTGACCCGTGTGATTACTTTTTATGGGGTCATTTGAAAAATAGAGTATTTGCATCACAACCTATCAATTTAGATGATTTGAGGACTCGCATCACAGCTGAAATCAACTTGTTAAAAGACAATCCAGATCTTATCAAAAGAGTGATGGGGAAGATGAGAGCTCGACTCCAGATTTGTATCGATAGGAATGGCGGTCATGTTGAAAGAAAACGAAACTAAGCATAACTTTTGCAATAAGGAATAAAGAAAAATCTGCTTTGTATCTTATTAAAATTATGTTAAAGTATCTATTATTATGTATTTGTCTTTTCATTACATCGATAACACATTATTTTTTCATTGACCAATTTTGCGCAATCCATTTTGTTGTACCCTTCAGTTAAAAGCAGATGCTTAAACACTAAATCGTTTAAACATGAATAAATTTTTAACGTTAACAAAGAATAATTTGCTATATTAAATCAAACAGATCCAAAATATCTTAATTTTTGGAGGAGTTAGTACAATCTAAAGTTGGGTGTACTTTTTTGTGGGACATATGGTATATATATATATTAGATCCCTGATTTAACGGAATCCCGATTTACCGACAAGGGTCGACGGCAAATGTGGCATACCACCATACTAGTCCGTTAAATCGGGAACGAGTGCGATAAAGGTAAGAATCCGGTAAAAGTATGGTAAATCGGGTATGTTTGAGTTCCAAATTCGTTAAATAGGGGATGAGTAACAGTTTTGTTTGGTTATGTTTTGTTCCGTTTTGTTGTTTTACGTTCCTCCACTTCACTCTCCCGCCTGCAACTCGCGCGTTAGCATCTCCTATACATTCCTAGAGTTTCTGCAACTTTTTCGCCCACGTGCTCTCTCTGTGTTGGTGTTAAAATTTACGTATTAGGGGCCGTTCAAAAATTATATAACGCTGTTTTTGCTAAAACTTGACAGCCAAGATCCCCTAGGAACGTCGTTCTGTAACGCTAGACCAGACACCCGCTTAGATGTTACGTAACACTCCCCACCCCCACACGTTACAGGGGAGTGGGTGTCAGGTTTTAGCAAAAATAGTGTTACGTAATTTTTGAGCGGCGCCTTAGTAATGGCTAATTAGTGCACAAACGTTGTAGGTAGTGCAAAACCTGCAATACGCAATTCCTGCGTAAAACTTAGTCAAAAGTCCTTCCCAACAACCCACGCATTATTGTTTACATCGTAGACCACGTGGTGTTCAATGCTAAGTTGTTAAACAGTGCTTTAAGTGCTGAAAATGAAGTGCTAGTGCTGTTGAAAATCTATTAAAAGTTGTGTACAGTGCCGTGTGCCATTCTTACTGTCAGTGTGGCTTGTGCGCATTAATAATAATCATACCCAAGCAAGCGTCACTGTCCAAAAAGGGGCAAGGACCCCCTCCATCGTAAGCGCCTGTCTATTAAGGACAAGCTTCAGGTCCTTGATATGATCGACTCTAAGGAGCTACTCCACGAGGTCATGGCAAAGTTTGGGATCGGGAGGGCCACGGTCTTCGATATTAAGGCCAAGGACTCCCTCAGGGCCTTTAACCTCCAAGTGGAGCCACGCCGGATTTAGTGGGCTTCAGCGGCACCAAACATCCGTGCCTACTACTACTACTACTAATCCCAGCAGCAGTGCGCTGGCCCAGGGCTCCATTAAAAAACCCAAGTACGAGAAGCTGAACAAAGCGGTCTACGACAGGTTACGTCCAGCAGCGTGTTGCCCATGTACCAGTTCGTGGGCCGGAGATTAAACAAGTCGCTAGCCGAGAAGTTCGGCGTTGAGAACTTCAAGGCCAGAACTGGTTGGAATTGCCGCTTTCAGAGGCGGCATATCAGCAACCGCCGCTGCTGACATCGAAGGTGTGGCCCGGTTTGTCGAGCAGTTGAAAAACAAAATCCGAGAGAAGTGCAACCTTCAAAACTAAGAGGTATATAATGCCAACGAAACGGGGCTTTTTTGGAAGGATTTACCAAACAATACTAAAGCCAGTAAAAGCGCAAGCAGTGTCCCAGGCATGAAAATTTAAAAAAACGCATCTCCCTTCTCCTGTGCGTAAATGCAGAGGATACCCACCGCATCAAGCCCATGATTGTGGGCAAGGCCAAAAAACCTCGAGACCTGCGCCACTTTATGGACTACCTCCCAGTCTCCTACAGAAACACCAAGGCCTGGTTCGCGAGGGAGATCTTCCAGGACTGAGAACGTCTTCATGCATGCTGTACGGGACTTCCAGGTTAACGTGAAGGGGGTCCAGAGGGAAGTCAAGGCCCTCGTTTTAATAGATAACGCCCCAGGGAACCCCACAGAAGACGTTCTCAACATTCAAGGAAGATGCTTGATGACTGCCTCGTGATAGAGGACGCACCAGAGGGAAGCGGACAATGGGTAGACTCAAGTCCTACAGTATCAGGGACTGCGTCTACAACATCCACGCTAGTTGGAGCAGTAAATAACACTCATCAACGCATGGAAGGCAGTCTTCGATGGTGGGGTGGCTGAGGCTCCAGACTTCGAAGGATTCGTCATCGATGAGTATGCTAATTTGTTCAGAGGCGCTGGAACGCGCAGGGTTGGCAAAAATCTAGGTTTTTCACAAAAAAAACAACCCAACTGGGTTTTGGGGTTTTTGATGGGTTGAAATTTTTTTTAGAAAAATTCGATAATTATGTAGTGCCTAATATATCTATTATTTTATTAGTGTATTTATCTAATCTACAATATACATTAAAAAGACATCTTTATTTCACAGACATTTCAGATATGAGAGATAATAATGACATTAGAATTTTCTCCATTTTAATTTTAGATCTTTCCTTTATTTCTTAACAGCAGATTTCAACTTTATTTAGACCTAACTCAAATTTAAATTTTTAAGATGCCAAACTCAGAGAGTTATAGAGGGGGATAGATCTAAAGCTAGCGAATGGGACGAGGAGACTTTATTAAGTGATCAGCCTACTAGAATACTATGCAATTATTGCAAAGAAAGTATCACTCGAAAAATTGAGTGTGTGAAACATCATCTAGAGAAATGCAGTAAAAGAAAAGTGGAATGTTTTGAAAATGAGGCAAGAGGTATGCCGAGACTCGAATTTAGAGCATCAGTTGAAACTGATTCACTTCCTCCAACTTTGGGTTCTGGCAAAGATGATCCAAAGATTATAAGCGAAAATGTGCCCGAAATGAGTGACACCAGTGCAGGTTCATCATCATCCACATTCTGTCATTCAACACCAATAAAGCATAAAAGGCAAAGATCAATTACACCATTTGTGGTAAGAACGACTGTGGACCAAAAAGAAGAATTAGATTTACAAGTTACAAGGTTCTTTTTTTCAGCTAACATACCCTTCAACGTTTTAGAAAATAATTTATAAAATTAATCAAAGGTATAAGATCAGGATATGAACCACCAAACAGGAAAAGGTTAGCATCTGATCTGTTAATAAAGTTAATGATGAAGTAATCCATGAAATGAAGAATAACCTTAATCTTGATGATTGTACCATTACCCTTAAAAAAGATGGCTGGAGTTCAGTAGGTAATGATCCTATTATTGAGCACAGTATTCATAATGGAAAAAAGCCATATCTGATTTCAGCAGCAGATGCCGGAAGTATCAGGTCATCCCATAAGTAATGTTTTTTAGATCGGAATTTGAAAGACAAAAAAAAACTCAACCGAAACTTTTTAATCTAGTATATATTTTCCATCGGAATCAATGACACTCTGCCAACGTCCTACAAGCTCTTCAATGCCATGTTTATAAAATTCAGGCGGTTTTGAGGCAAAAAACGTACAAAGACTGGTGTGCAGGTCATCTAAAGAAGTATACTGTTTCTCGTCAAGAAAGTTTTGCAGACTCCTGAAGAGATGATAATCTGAAGGTGCAAGGTCTGGAAAATATGGAGGATGTGGAAGTTTTTCCCACCCAAGCTCCTCAATTTTTGCCGAAGTGATCCGAGCGGTATGAGGACGTGCGTTGTCATGGTGGAACACAATTCCTTTCCGATTAACCAAAGAAGGTCTCTTCTTTTAGTGCATTGTTCAATCGATCCAGTTGTTGACAGTAGACTTGAGCGGTGATTGTTTGGTTGTGTGGTAAGGTTTGAAAGTGTATTACACTACCTTTATCCCATCAAACACTAAGCAACACCTTCCGAGGGTGAAGATTTGGTTTTGGCTGTGGTGTCGCTGGTTCTCCGGCACAAACCCACTGTCGACGGCGCTTAACATCCTGGTACAGTATCTACTTTCCATCACCAGTCACTAAACGGTGCAAAAACGAATCTTAGAGTTCACGGGAATGAAGAGCTGTGCTAATGTTTACCCGCATCCTCAGATTGTCAGCCGACAATTCATGTGGCATCCATTTTCCTAACTTAAGCACTTTCCCCGAGTTGTTGCAAATGTTGATGGATGGTGGACGGGGATGAATGAGTTTCTGGGCCAATTCTTCGACAGTTGTTGAACAGTCTTCTTCAAGTGCGGCTAATAGCAGATCATCATCAAACTCAGCAGGGCGTCCAGAGCGTGTTGCATCTGTTAAACATCAGTCACCATTCCTAAACTTTTGAAACCATCTTTGACATTTCCTCACATGCAGAATATCGCTGCCATAAACGTCCTGAATGTTTCGCGTTGTTTCAGTAGCACTATTCCCTTTTTTAAACTCGTAAAGCATTATATGCCTGATATGCTCTTCTCATACCGCCATGTTTATGAGGGGTTCACAAAGCAAAACACACGTCTTCACTGGTCAAGGTCTGTAAAGTATGTAGCGAAACACGATAGATCTCCTCTTAGATATAACCTTCGGAAAATTTATGCTTAAACCGAGTAGGACTAGTTTAAACTTAATCTATCGTAAAAAACGACATTACTTATGGGATGACCTGATACAAAAAAGACTTCATTCACTTTAACCGCTTCTGAATCTTCCATACCATTTTTTCATTCTACTCCAGCCAAGAAAACGCGAGGTCAGATAATGCCATACGTGGTTAGAACAACTGTAGATCAAAAAGCAACTAGATTTGCAAATGG
The DNA here is from genome assembly GCA_023014485.1 of Bathynomus jamesi. Classification (NCBI taxonomy): domain Eukaryota; kingdom Metazoa; phylum Arthropoda; class Malacostraca; order Isopoda; family Cirolanidae; genus Bathynomus; species Bathynomus jamesi. The sequence continues at coordinate 115,553 of JAJOZX010002328.1, read as the reverse complement.
CCAGATTTTTCTTTTCAGCAAATATTCCATTTGTAGTTGTAGGAATAAAGAATTTATTAAATGGGTCCAAAATTTAAGACCAGGCTATTGTCCTCCAAGCAGAAAAAAATTATCTGATGACTCGCTAATCAAAGTGAATAATGAAGTAGGTACTGGATTCAATGAAAAAAGACTGTCAATTCTACTGTAACTTTAATTCAAGATGGTTGGAGCAATGTGTCAAATGATCCAATAATTGCCCATAGTGTTCACAATGGGTGCAAATCCTTTTCAATTTTTCAAATCTTTATTTACACATTGCATAATTTAAGAACTGTTATATAAGTCAGCTTACTTGAAATAATCAACATGCCGAATCATTCTAATTAGCTACAATTGAACAATGTAGCAATCAGAAAAATTTCAATTATTTTAAAATAAACATCTCGGAACAAAAACCCCAAAACCCACTGAAAATTCCAGTGGGTTTTGGGTTGGGTGCCAACCCTGGGAGAGCGTGAAGTTCAACAAGACTACGTACATTAAACACCGGATGCTGGTTGATGCCGACGACCCTGGCTACGATGTTTTAACGGAGGATGAAATTGCTGCAAACATCATCGCCGCATTCAGCTCCACTCCTGTTCCTCCTAAAGACGACGACGAAGAGAGCGAACCTCCAAATGTGAAGCCGTCGAATGTCAAGGGCTCTCTCGACCTCGAGTTCATCCTTCAATCAAAAGACGAGGCCTACCAGCCTTATTACCCCACCATTCATGATCTTCGAAGTAAAATCATCCTTAACTTACAAGCTAAGCATGCATCTAAGCAGACGAAGATCGACGAGTTTTTCAAGCCTATTGCACAGCCATCTCGGAGCAGACAAGACAGCTTTGTAGTGCCTCCACCCTCATGAACCCTGTTCCAGGCACTTCCAGTGACTGCTCCACCCCTTCTTACTCTGCATCGACGGAGACGACCCCGACAACCTTCTGTTCAGCCATCGATGGAGAAGATGCCACCACCATCCAGCCCACTTGGCGACAACTTGGTTTCCCCTGACCCAGACGACCCCTGCTGCAGGATGGCGAAGCCTGTGGCCGGGACTTCAATCATCCTCCACCATTAACTCCACGCCCGAAGTTCATCTTGTGAAACTAAGTACCCTGTCTAATAGTGCTTGAAATACATAGCATTACATGGTTAGAAATTTACACGTACACTCACCTATGCCACTTCGAGACTTCGATAATGGGGTAAAAATACCGTGCTACATCCGTACATAGGGGATAAGTCCGCTAGATAAAATTCGTTAAATCAGGGCAAAACACCGTACTAGTCCGTTAACTTATTTAACGGACTTTCCCTATTTAACGACACCGCTCTACATTAATTATGTCGTTAAATTGGGGATCTACTGTATATATACACATTTTTTTTTCATCTAAAAAGAGCAAGCTAGCTGCACTGCAAGTGGAGACCTTAGTTCTTTGTTTCGGACTGACAGTGGACAAACTGAACAAGACGACCTTTCACTTCAAACGAGGCTGGCTTTGCCTGCTTCGTCGGACACGAGACTTAGCTAACTGGTAAGCAGCATATCCCTGAACTAGTACTCTTCGTCCAAACGTATGATTAGAAGGTAAATCAAGCACTTTTATATTTTTATATTTTATAACATATAGGCCTAGACAAATGATAAATAAATTCATTAAAACTATGAGAGATTTCCTTCACTAAATTAAAACAGTTGGTAAATATCTAAACAAATACATTACCAGGTACTACAAACTAGAGGAAAATATTAAGTTAAACAGAATATAAAAGTGACTATTCAGTAGTAATAAAAGTAGCTGTATAATTATATCTATTCTTAATGTTATATTGTTTGGCGAAACTATTATTGAAAAATATAAAAAAGTATAAAGCTTTTGACTAGTACATAATTACAAATAACTCGTCTAACTTTAAAACTTAAAAAAAAGAGGAAGGTTGTAAATTAAAGTACATAAATTAATACCATTTAAAATTAGATTCATTAATAGTTGCTATAAACAAACTCGCGTTATGAGAGCCACGGAAAGAAACGGTGTTTACGTTGAAAACAATTTAGTTTCAAAGAGAGTAGATAATTAAACAGGATCATCCTACATACTTCTATATTAAATGCCAGAAGAGACGCTTACAAACTCCTCTGTCGATAGTCCATTCCTAACAATTCTTCTCAATGAACGTCCGTTTGTTTCATAATGAAAAACTTACTACGTTGGAAAAAACAACTCTTACGAATCACAAAAATAAAAATGAACATTACAAAGTCAATATTATAATCATTTCATAGTTTTGTCAATTCATTATATCGAGCAAATAGTAACTCTCTTTTTATAATCGGTTCTCATGAGAAGAAAACTAAACTCATAAATATGATATAGCTACCGAAAACTTTAATTTAATTCTACTTGTTCAAGATGTCAATTCTAAAAATTGAAGGAAAAATAATTCGTCCTAATAATAATAATAATAATAACAACATATTTCTATGTCACTAAAAGAAGATCTGTTTAGTTTTTCATTAATATCAGTCACAAAAAGATAACGAGTTGAACTTACCCGAGTCCCGCTAACTGCAAAATGCATCTGAGCTTATCTCTCTTACCAATGAATTAAAAAAAACTACATTAAAAAAATCTATTAAAAACAGTAAGAATCTGTATGGAAGAGTTTCCAAGTAGAAATGAGTACTGCAAACGGCAATTTGGAATGATAATATTCATTATTTATTTTGTACTAAATTAATTCATATTTCAGTTTCATATGGTGAATCAAGTTGCATATTACCGCGTATACAACAATGATAAGTCTCATATCTATAACGATAAATTCTTTATATACCTCGCAAAAGATATTTTACGAATGAACATACACTGTGTGACAGACAGTTTAGAAAAAGAGTAACTAACTATAATGAAGGTAGGTCTGAATTTCAACATTAACGATACACCGTCATGCAGAATACTTTTTAACATACGTAAGAGAGTTAAACGATATTTTAAACTAGTGGTACGTTCCCGCCTATATCCTAAAACGCTAAAAATACACACTGATGATGATGATGATGATGATAATAATAATAATAATGATAATAAAAATAATAATAATAATGATAATAATAATAATACTTTTCTACAAAGATTTGTTAAAGTTTTCCTGTCGTGCTTTTTATCTGCTTGTGCTTCAAATGCGATCAGACGTAAACTATAAAACCTAACATAATTTTCGTATGTTACGCAACGCAATAATAATAATAATAATGCAAAATGCAACAAAATTCTATTTAATAAAACGAAAATTTTACAAACACGTATGACGTAGTGAATCGTTGGTAATAATAATAATAAACTAAAAGATTTTAATAAAAACAAAATATCGTTCAACAAATGAATCTTGCATGAAAACGAGTAACTCCTTGGACTCAAACAATAGGAGAATGAGATCAAAAACTTTACGCAGCTGAGCAGCAGCAGATGACTGTAACAAGAACACAAACAAACCTTACTTTCAAAATCCGACATGCTAAGCCGGCGCATCCGGTCAGACATGAGTATCAGTCCGAACATGGAGGGAAGCGAGTAAGGTTTGTTAAGCTGAGATCAGTGAAATCTGTACTGCTTCGCAGGTTTTAAATTCACGTAGGTCTTCTTCAGTTCCTCCGATTCTTCCTTCTTGATTTCGGTGTAGCGTTCTCCTTTCAGACTCACCACCTTATTGTCACGGTAACGAATCATCTTTTTCCCTTCCTAAATCCGAACAGGAAGAAACTCATGAAGAGAGGAGAGACTATGTTTCTATTTTTTAATTTACAATTTATGTAGCAAATTCTAACTAATGAACCCCTAATGAATTTACGATAAAATTTAAAAATCCTTTAAACAGATAAATTAATAATTGAATGATGACTATGTAAATATATAAACGTGTTTTAAGATTCACGTATGTACTTTCGGGGAACCATTTTAATTGGGACCTGAAACTTTAAAAAAGTGCTTAAGAGCTCTCGGTAGCTCAGGGGTATCGGTGTCAGACTCTGGGCGGTGGAGGCTCCGAGTTCACTCCCTACTATTGGCTCTTGGGTTGAATTAGGTCGGCCATCCATCCTGTCAATGCTTAGGCTCGGGTAACTAACTATTGGGGGACTCTCACCCGTACGCAATGGGGAAACGAGTTTCCAGGCTGTAAGGTTTACCTTTTTTTTTATTGCGCTTATCAATATTTTTAAGATAGACTAACATTCATTAAACACTTGTTAGAAATGAGAAAAATATTTTATTTCTTAGAATTTTAAAATACAAAGAAAAAAAAATTCCTTGTACCAATCAATACAGAGCAGTGATGTTAGTAAAAAAGAACTTCGATTTTCGAAGGCACCATTTACTAACAATAATATCGTCTACTGACCCATTTGGGAGCGACCGGGCGATGTTCTTTGTGGTCATCTTCGTGATCAATAAAACCATAGCGGTTAACGATCGAGTTTCGAAGGGTTTTGTCGTCGATCACTTTAGATCCTTTTGGTAAACTCTTGAAAGGAATTAAGCATTCAATTACTTTTAACTAACAGCTGCAGAACTATACAATAACTAGGTACGGTACTGCAGTAACACTAGAGAAGTACCCAACTCAATGAATATTTATTATTAAGGAAGAAACTGGAATGAATAAAGGAGTTGAGATTAGATTGAAAAATAAATAATCAATGTTATGTTAACTTAACAGGTTCTGCAATGAATAGTAGTAGTTCACCTTTGATGCGGGGGCAGTTTTAATTGACAGTCCTTGTTCCTGCCTTTCCAGAAGAAGAGACGTTGCCTCTTCAAGGTTACCACCAGAAGAACTGAGGCAATGCTGTGCCTCTAAAGAACAAGTGCTGGGGAAGAGTTCCAGTAGATGGCTAATGATTCTGCATACTGATCCTGTTAAATAGAGCAACTATTAAAAACAAAAGCGTACTACTAAATTTCCAATTAAACACAAGCTCATTTCAGCAAAGTTCAGGAGCTTCCCACATTACATGAATTTACAAATGGGCAGCACAGACTTTAAATGAAATACCCTAACATCTTTCTTCTAAAGAATTCTAAATATGCGCTTTTACTGTAGTAACTGGAGTAATTGGGAACTCATACATAAAACCAGAGATCCTACATTTTTAAAAGGTTTTTGCTCAAGGAAAAAATAAATTCCTTCCTTCCTTCATGTTGTTTGGTTAGAAAAAAAATCGTGAATAGCTAAAATCTGTACACCAAGAATCATGATAGCATCCTGAAAACTGGAAATATGTCTTTTATTAGATTATGTTTAAGGAATCATGTCACAAATTTAAAGTAAAAAACAACTTTATTGTTTAATTATTATTTATCTTGTTCCTACATGATAAAGTACAAATAAAAGGGTAAAACCAACAAAACTAGTACTAAAAGAAACAAAGAAGTGGGGAAAGAATACAAGCCTAAATTGTTTAAGAATACATTTTGAAATATTGAGCATATGCTATTAATAATTATCATTCTCAATTCAAATATGTATTATAAATGATTTCCAAGAAACTTCAATACCATACAAGTTTAACAAATCCACTTTATGCTATTTAGCACTAACTTAAATTTATACAGTATATGATGATGATGATGATGATGATGATGATAATAATAGGTTAAGTGTCAAAATTTATAAAGTACTGGGTAAGGCCAGCTTAGTCACAACAACTATACAATTTATTTCAATTAGAATCAGTTCCATAATAAATAATTTTTTTTTTTTTAAAAAGTACAATTTTATGGTGTGTATGCATGCATGCATGCATGCTGAGTGAGGAGGGGAGGTAAAGCTAACTAGAATTTTATATGTACCAAAGCCCTACTGTTAAAAATAGTCCCTACAACCCTACCTCTTCTTTATCTTTAGCCTTGTTGATCTCTTCTGAACCATCTGAAGTTTCAGATATCTTGTGAGACCTTTCTGAGGTCTCGCTTGTTGAAGAGGAACTTCTATGCTTACGAACTGGCACAGTGAAACAGGACACAAGAGAATCTATGTTCAAATCTTTGCCAGCTTTATCTGAAAAAATTAGTTTCAAGTGCACATTTTCCAAATATTTTAAAACAAACTTGTATCATAAAATGAACACACATCAGACTCCCAAAATTATTATAAGACTTTTACTTCATGCACTGGCTGTGTTATCAATAAATTCTGATCAGTACCTTTATTTTTTTCATCCAAAGCTTTCTTTACCATTAGTTTCACCCAGGATTCGACTTCATTTTCAGGAATTTTCTCAAAAGCTGGGATGTAAGCACTCATAACATCTTTCATTTCAACAGAATCAACTGCTTCTTCATCTCCTGTTGCAATTTCTTCAACTACACCACAAACATAGCTTATCACAACTTCATCGATGCAACTGTAGAACAATTATAAAAGTTCATCATTAAGTATTAATTATTTTGACAAATAAAAAAAATTCAACAACAGAGGTAGACACTAGGTCTAGGCCAAATACAAATAATAAGGTATGGTAAGAAAAGTAATTAAAAAGGTATCTGTTGACAATGTAGGTTTTAATAAGAGCACAATAAGCTTCATAGCTAGCTATATATAAAAAATGAAAAACCAAAATGCAATTTCAAAGAAAACTTGACAATGCTTGTACTATATTAGTTGCATTAATTTATCATTTGTGGTTGATTTTAATTTTCAATGTAGTACTTTTATTTAAAGTGGTACTGGTATTTTATTTGTTAGGACTAACCTCATGAGCAGATCTAAACACAGTGAGCTCTCTAAATATATATAAATGAATGGTGAAGGAGACAAGTAAAATTTTGGCATGGCAAAATACCAAATTTTAAGCAACTATTTTCTGAATAAAATATTCCTTTTCACATTTTGAAAATTCCTATTTCAGACTTTTAAAATTATCTTTCAGTTGCCTAAACTTATTCAGCTTTATTACCAATTTACATGCAGGAAATACATAGAAAAAAAAATAAACATCAGAAACTACAAACATAGGTACTGCAGGGTGATCCTGAACCATTGTTCAAACTCTCACAATGAATGTATGTATGTATGCATCTTGAAGGGCCAGTTTTGGATTGAGGTTACACAGTTATACATTTTTAATTCTGAGGCAACATTCAGAAGGCAATCTATAGTTATATTCTAATTACAGACACAAAAGAACTGAAGTAATTATAGGGGAAATAGACTAGGCTATGTAATGGATGGCAGTTCTGAACCTACATGGATTTCCAAGACCTAAACAAAGAAAATATGTGTAATTTATCAAAAATTCAGTACTGGTCTAATACTGTAAACTAATTAAAAAACATGAAAACCTCAGATCAACAGTTGAAGAATGGGCTTGGAGAAGCTGCTCCAAAGATGATCTGACCATTGCTATTTCAACAGTCATTTCTGAAAAAAAAAAAAAAAAGTATATATATATATAAATGAAATAGCACTACAACCAATAAGCCTATTTATGAATTTATTGCTAAATATAGTATTAAAATATGTTTTTGTGCCAGTGCCAGTGACACTTGTCAGTTTTGTGCTCCTCCTTCCTAGCAAAATTAACAGTGGTTAAAGTCAGTAAATTGTGTTATTGTTTCCAACAATATTAAAGGACGTTTTTGTGTCAGTGATCCATTGATACTGTTCCAACAAAATTGTGAATGTGCCAAGATCATACATTTACAATCTCATCAGATAATGTACATTACTTAACTAATATTAATCAGTACATAAAACAATACTTTATCATCAAATTTTTGTAGTGACATCTGGCACTATGTTCTTAGTCCTACAGGGCCACAATCTGTACCTGTGACCTTGAAATAATAAACATACAAATGAATGACAATTTTTTTTTTTTTTAACTCCATGTGTAAATAAAAACTTAAATGTAAAGCAAGAATGATATCTGGAAATGGTCAAATTCTCCCATTAAGACTTCCAAGGTAAACCTACCACAATATAACCCTCAGTATGTATCATTACTCCTGTATATTATAATTATAATTATAATTATAATAATAATAATAATTATAATAATAATAATAATAAAGAAAAAAAATTTACAAATTCATGCCATCTTGAAATTTTATAATTATTAAATATACATACAATACTTATATACAAATATTCAGTGATTGCATGTATATACTTTGAGGGGACTTTGTGAATAAATTATAGTGTTAGTAACTGCAAAAAGCATCCTTCCCAGCATATAGGTGATATCTGCTAACATGTAGTGATAGGGGGAAGTGGTCATCCCCAAAGTCTTTCCCTCTCCCCTACTAATATCCCCCTTTCCAGAGAAGGCAAGTGTGTTGGTTTACCCTTAATTGTTGTGATAATAGTGCCTGAAGAAAGGCACAAAAGAAATAGACTTGTAGAGAATCTCTTGCTTTGGTTTGTGTGGGACAAAGTAGGTCATGTAAAATTTTATTTGCTGCTAACTAGGGATGTACTGGATCACAATATAGCCAGATACTGGATATCTGGCCTTTTATTTTTGCTGTATCATGAAATGGCCAGATATCTGGCTGGATCATGTATTCTTAAGGGCATAAAATTTTAAAACTTGCAATTAACTAGTGGTTTAATAAAGTTTTATGGTTCCTACTAATTTTAAAAAGTCATTATTCTCCTAAAAAAATGTAGATTAGAAATTTTGTTTATTCAATTAAAAAAAAATCCATAATCCAAAAATAAGATAAACATATATATACAGTAGACTCACAACTTACGCGGGGGTTACGTTCCTGGGACCCCGCGTAAAGCCAAAAACCACGTAAAGTCAGAAACTAAAAAAGATCCCCCAAATCACCCTTAAATCACTATATATTCTAACTCTGTTATACGTACATATACACTATAACATACCTGTACAATTATGAATGATGAGCTTATGGAGACTGGTGTTTCTGGATGTTGTTGTTTTGAGCTTATTCATCCCCTTTCCACGTCACCATGGGGGTATCGTCAAGCTCAGATAACGCTGCAGGGGAGTATGTGGGCCACTCAAGGTCACTGTGAGAAGTTGAGGGCATTGGCTGATCTGCTAACAATGTTGATGGTGAGGTTTTCTTCAAGAACATGGTGATGGGAAGCTGTCGTTTTTGTTTCTTAAGCTGCTGGAACATCATATTATATTGAGCCATAAGGCTTGTAAGACTTCGTGAGAAGTTGATGCTGCGCTCCATAGAGGGGTCATACTCAGACACTAAGTTTTTCCAAGTGCTCGGCCACCTGAAACAATTCACTAAACTTGTGTATATCCCAACATGCTGAGTACTCTTGTTCTTCATCATCGTCACCACCGCCATCGCCGCCTTCTTCGTCCACTCTCACTATTTCCTCCAACTCGTAAATATAATTGTAAAAATATAACCCACGTATAGTTGAAACCGCATAAGTTGCAAGTCTACCCCCGCCCCCACAGTAAAATTCAATAACAATATAATAGAAGACATACATTTAATGAATACTTGAGCATATGATTCTACATGAGCACCGTCAGTATCTCTACAGAGTTCAAATCTGTCAGCAGCATTGCTGAACACATTTTGGAGTATGACAGGGGTTATTTTTGTAACTGCTGTTATGATACGAGCACATAAATGTCCCAGCTTCATTCAGATAGCATTTTAAACACTGTCATCTTTCAACGAGATGGGGCACCTTATCATTACACAAACATTGTTTGGAGTACCTAAATGAATGATTTCTTTGCATGGGGCTTTATCAAATAAAAGGTCTATCAAACAAGGGTTACAGATCTGCAAGATTTAAGTGCTCATATTGTAACAACAGTTACAAAAATAACCCCCATCATGCTCCAAAATGTGTTCCACAATGCTGATAACAGATTTGAACTCTGTAGATATACTGATGGTGCTCATGTAGAAGCATATGCTTAAGTACTCATTAAATGTATGCCTTCTACTATATTGTTACGGTATTGAATTTTACCCTTTTTGCTACATTTTCATTGAAATAGATAGGGACTTTATAAACACCCTATATATATATATATATATACACACACACAGTGGGCCCTTGTTGTTCATGATTAATTGGGACTGAGAGAAATGTCACAAATTATGAAATGGCAAATAATGAGATCCATTTTCAATGTAAAATGACTAATTTGGTTCCAAAAGCTCAAGGATAGCTGTGTAAAATATCCTTAAAATGCCAAAAAAGTTTTATTCATACATATTATTAAATGATGATTCACATCAAACACTAATAAAAACCAATAATGTTACTGTAATATTACATAAACTGATATTTTATGTAAATAAAACTTTTTACTGTATGTAATATAAAGCAATATTATTACATAAACAATTATGTACAGCAATAATACTTTATAAACAACTAAACACTAAATATTAGGGTGACACTTATTTTCGAAAGTTTGAATTTTTATCGGGACGGGCACGTTTCTGGTTCGATTTTGTCAAAAAATATCGTGTGTAAAATATTTTTGAAATAAAACAATATTTAGAACTGCCTCAATACGGTCAAAGTTTGTATATTTTCTCGAAAAGTAGAAATTTTAGATCATGATGTTCTATGCCTCTAGCAAATAAAATATCACTTCTAGTTTGTTCAAGCTACTAATCTTGACCTAAAACATATAACTGGACTTCATACTTTCAACTCTAGGTCCCCCTCAACTCGAGTATTAGCCCCTCAAGGGGGGGGGGGGGGGTATCATGGGCGCCCATCTCCCTCTCATTGTTGCCTACTTTGCAGAGGTCACGGTGGACTTGCGGGCGGTTGGGAAGTCACAGCGGTGCTTCTCGACCACTTGTAAGAGGAACTGCCTTTGGTCTTCACTCTTGGTAAGGGCCAGGTTGAAAGACTGCATCAACGCCACCCCGCGCTCCGCGAAGTCATTGACAACTTGAAGGGCCTGGACTCGGCGGGATGCGGCGATGAAGGCTGGGTCCGTCCGCCACTCCTCCGGATCCTTGAGCAGGAAGGCGGTGCTGATGTCCAGAACCTTGAAGAACTCCTTTGATGTAGTCGTTGTGAACTTGGCCAATGTATTGTTGGCGATTGAGGCGGTGGACAGGTCCACATTGATACGCCGCGGGGGATCCTCCGATCCTTCCTCTTCTTCCATCGCTTTAATCATCTCCCGCTTTGTCGCCAAGTCGATACCCTCGTCGAAGATGGCCAGGGTGACGAGGCGCTCGCTCAAGTACCATAGGTGCCTGGCGAAGACTGTCGCCGTCGCCTTGGCCACCGCTGAGTCCGGATAATAGACGAGGGCCTTGAGCAGCGCGAGGTCCGCGGCTGGGGCCGTTGCCGGGAGCGGCGCTTTGTACCAGGCCGTCACGTAGATGGACACGGCGAAGATGGTGAATCGCCGGATTCCAGCCGCTTCGCCTGACGACATCTGAAACTGTTCCCGGAACAGGAACAGTTTGATGGCATAGATGACTTTTGCCATCCAGCACGCGCGATGGAAGGCGCCGGGACGAGCGAACCGGGCACCCCGCTTGTTCGGACCGCCCAGCACAATTACAGAGAGCTCCAGAAGTTCCCTGTAGTCACGTGGATGTTGACCGTCGAGGAGGCGGCTGAATTCGATCAGCAGGTCGTCGCGGGCGTCCTTCAGGTGCTGCGGCATGGTTCCATCCTCGAAGGGCTTCGCTTTGGTTTGATCGATGAAGTCCCACTGGGCGGCGAATCGTTTGAACAGGAGGATGTCAGGACCAGTAGAGGGACCGAGGCACGCCGTGAATGCCTTCTCGCACACCAGTTCGTGGATGTGGTGGCGGCAAGCCAAATGAAGCACTGTCTTCTCGAGTTTCTGCTCAATGATATAGCAAGCTCCTCCTGAGAGTCCTGTGTTTGAGGCGGTGGTGTCAAAAGAGAGGGCACAGATCCGTCCCTTGATGTCCCAATCCTCGAGGGAAGAGAGGACGGCTTCCGCCATGGCGCGGCCGGTGCCGTCGGGGAGGCTGGGCACAGCCAGAAGCTTGTCGACGTTCTCCCCAGACCAGAACTGGAAGGCGATCTTCAGCAGGGCCTCCGTCAGCCGCTGGTACGATTTTCCCGTCCCAGTGAACGGTCAGCGGCACAGTAGGATGGAAGGCTGCCTTCATTTCCGCTGCTGCCATAGCACGGAACTTTGCTCGGTCGCGGCGGGAGGATTCGCGGTTCAAGACCAGCTCCTCAGGGTCGTGGCCCAAGCTCCTCGCAGCCGCCGACAGCAAAAAAACACCTTCTCGGTCGGTAAGTTTCGTCCGATCCATCGCTGCGGAGAGATCAGGGGTGATCATCTTTTTCGACGCGCGGAATCGCTTGGGTGGTAAAGGGGTCGTAGATGCTTCTGCATTCGACGTGGACGGCCCGGGAGAGAGAGCTCTTCCTCTTCTTCTCGGCGACGACGCCGTGTCGGTGACCGAGTCGGGCTGCTTGCACCTGAACTGGAGCTCGATGCCAGTTCGACGAGTTCTTCTCAGCTCTCTCTGTTCGCCCTTTCATCATCTTGCCGGCGGCTCCTTTCCGCTTCCTGTCTCCTCGCACGCTCCTCCTCAGTGTGCAGCGTCATGTCACGTGTGGAGGAGATGCGGCCGCGCCGCACCTCGGCCCTTTGTCCTGTCAGGAACTCCCTGTCCTCTTCGATTGTGATCATCGACATCGCCTGTTCGTGTGCGATGTCGAAGAGGCGGTCAAGGGATGAGAGGAACTCGGCCTCGTTCCTGATTTGGGTCACAGTGCGCCGTTTCGAGTTCTTGTTCAGAGCCCGCCACTTCTCGTACATTCGGAGAACCTTGTCCCTTGGTCTTTCTGCGTAGGAATACGGGACCACTCCCAGAATTCCTTGACTGCGGTCACTGTCTCAGTGGCTGCTTCCTTGATCGGCTTCTTGACGTCAAGGTGAAGGTGGAAAAAGTACTGAAGCGCCTGCTTTCCCATAGGCAGCATGCTTCCTGTGATGCTGTGGTCCACGGTCCCCAGGAGATAGACTGCTGTTTTAGATCTTGTTGCCGAAGCCATCACGTCGTTTCAGAACTCACTGAAAAAGAGAATGAAACACTGTTAGTGTTGGCAAAACTCGTCCCAACCCATTTTCTACTTAGAATAACATGTTCTTTCGCCTGTATCAATATTTGGATAAACTCGTGTTACACCCTGTATAATACCTCATTTTAGTCTTCTGTACACCAGTGCGGAAGACTAAACCAACGACTCTGACCATCCATCTGTCTGTCTGTTATCATTTTTCAACTCAGAAACTACAGCAGCTATCGAAACGAAAACTGACATGATAACAGAACGCCATGAGTACTTTTCGACAAAAAGTATAAACTTTGACCTCGTTGAGGCAGTTCTAATTATTATTTTATTTCAAAAATATTTTACACACAATGTTTTTAGATGGAATGACACCAGAAATGCGCCCGTCCTGATAGAAATTCCCCAAAAATGAAAAACACCCCAAATAAGTGGCACCCTACTAAATATAGTACACTGGCATTGAAGAGCATGAAATGAGACAACCTCACTCAGTGAAAGACAGTGTGACTGAGCCTGCATTGACCTGTGTGGGCAGCATTGCAGACACCATGTGACAAAATCACAAATTTGTGGAGCCAGTCAGGAATTTACTGAAACACTGAAGTAAAATGGGTCATCACAGATTTGCGAAATTGCGAACAGAGAGCCTCACAAACAACAAGGGCCCACTGTGTGTATATATATTTTATGACAAACATCATCTTTCTTAATATATAACTATTAACTATAAATGATAAATGTGTGATAAATATAACTGAAAATATATAGTTATATTTTTCATTATGTTTTCAATAATTTCATATTTATGAAAAGAAGTTTCTCAGCATTTTCCAGCAACAAATGGAACAGAAAAAAAAAAGGAAAAAAAAAAAAGAAGTATATTAACCCTCTAACGCCGACTGAGTCGAATACTTAGCGTTTCAAATACACGCATTTAGACTTAACCCTACAAAAATGTTCGGCATTAAAGGGTTAAATTTTCAGACTTAAATTGTCTTAATAGAAAATTTAACATTTTCCATATTTTGGGAGGAACTCTCTCATTTAATGCTGGAAAGAAAAAAGGCAAAGTTGATTGGACCTAGTGTGTGTTTTAAAAGAAAATCATTATAAATGTTAAATTTAGCCCTTTATTGTACACAGCTCTTCCCACATCTGAATAAAATCATCTGGCATTAATTAGCCATAATAAAATAATAAAGTACACACAAAAACTTCAAATATGAAGTTTTCTATCAACAAAATATGATTAAAATGTTAATTATCCAGTATCTAGCCAGATCAACTTGATATCCAGTATCCAGCCAGATACTGAAGAAGTGGCTGGATCAGCTGGATACAAGATCATGATCTGGTATCCAGTGCATCCCTACTGCTAACTGTGTGTTGCAAGTTTTATGATGATGAGGTGAAATCCATGAAGGAACTGCTGAATACTCTTTGCAATGCTCATCTGCCTCCCTCTATTAGAGGAAGTGCAAAAGGTGAGAATACATTAAAAGACATTATTAATAAAGTGTTAACCTTATGGGCAGATAAATATGATGTAACATTTTGTGTAACTCACTTTCATAGAGTTCCAGTAATCTCTATGCATGATGTAGATGTGTCAGTACTCCTCAAGCAGTATGAGGTTAAAAATTCACTGATAGAAGTCAGACACCAACAGGTAATCAATAGCCAAAAAACTGCATTATCTCCTGAACAATTTCACACCGAGTTAGATGCATTGAAAGCATGTGCAGCAAGGGCATCATACGTGAATGCGTTCCAGTTTGCATTAAGCCTGACTAAGTATATGACAAGTAGGGGAGGGGAGAATGTTACCCTTACTCCCAAGTCCCCCCCAGATCCCCATGTTATAAGTCATTCAGGGGTAGTAATCACTGAGGCAAGTGCATAGTTTAACCCTTATAATACCAGTCAGTGGCCTGAAGGCATTATATTGTGAAGGAATATATTTACTTCAATAGAAGAGATAGAAGCGCCATAAGTAGCAATAGTAATAATAGGTGCTGAATAATAATGCCTAAAGTAATGATAATCATGGTGGTAGTTGTGATTGTAATAATAAATAATTACAATGTAAATTTTCTATCATTCATGGTGGATAACTTGCTGAAAATAGTCTTGTATAATGTAAGGTCAGTAAAGAATTCAATTTAATGTTCATAAAATCTGTGGCAGTGCAGATTTGATACTCCTGCAAGAGCTAAATTTTCTCTCTACCATCCATGACTTTATGTACCATGCAGCATCAGCAGAGACTTATCAAATGAGTTAATGTACAGTAGGCCTTTTGGTGGTTACTTTAAAAAAAAATTGGTCAAAATATATAAAATTTTTAACAGATGATAATGTAAGGTTGTTAGGCATTGAATTATAAGTGAACAATGATTGCATATTAATTGTAAACTGCCATTTACCATACAACAATGGCAGTAATCGAGATTAATACAATTTGTTGTATAAAATTAAGTCACTCAGATAATCCCAAATATTCTCACTGTATTATTAATAATGGGGGACTAAATTTAATGCACATGTGAACTCAGAATTTTTTTTATAGAATTGGGTAACATGTGTGAGTCTGCTAAATTAAGTATAAGTGATGTAGAAGTATTAGGGATAAACTAATGGTAATTTTACCTATGTTAGTGATATGAGTGGTACCATCAGGTGGATTGACCATTGTCTCACTAGTAATAACCTAAAAGATCACATTGCTACTATTAATATTCTGCAGAATTTCCTTCTTTCTGATCATAAACTGTTTGAATTATTTATTAATTTTACTAACTGATGTGAAACACGACATAACAAGCACTCAATAGGTAAGGATAATCGCATTGATTGGTCATACCAGTACGTTAATATGCAACAGAGAAAAGAACAAATACAGAACATGTCAACTCCCTAATAATTTAGAAACTTTGCATCTTGGTTGTAGTAATCTTTGTGCTCAAATGATTCTCTGTAAATTCATAGATAAGTATTATAATTTAGTATCCCTGTTAAGAGAAGCAGGAAGACCACTGATTAAATCTTACAACCACCATATTAAGATTATTCCTGGATGAAATGATTTTATTGCCCCTCTGAAGAGGGAATCAAAAGATGCCTATGATTTATGGTGCCTTCATGGGAGACCCAGATTAGGACTGGTTTACATAAATATGTGTAGAAGTTGGGGTCAGTGTAAGGGAATGTAAACAGGAAGATGGTTCTATTTGGGCATCAAAAGCCTGTGAGGCTCAATTTAATAACAAATTTTGGAAACTCATTGAGAATGAAACAGGTGTAAAAAATGACCTCCCTCCGACAATCAATGTGGTATCAGGGAGGATGAAATTACAAGGCTGTTGAAAAAACATTACTCAAACATTCTTAATAGTGTGAGTAGGGCTAATCTGAAGATAGGCTGCAGCAAAATGCCTGTGGGAGGGATCAAGAAAAATGCTATGATATCAGTTCCTGAAGTAAAGAAGTTAATTAAAGAGTTAAAGACTGGTTCTGCATCAGGGGTAGATGACCAATCAAATGAGCACTTGAAATATGCCAAAATTGCTCAGAGTTAGATCCCTGCAGAGTTTATGAAGGTATATATCTTGCCCCTTGTTAGAAATAAGTATGGGGACATTCTATCCAGCAATAATTACAGGCCTATTGCGGTTGCCTCCTGCTTCTCAAAACTACAACAAAAACTCTTGTTACACTGATTAAATGATTATTTATAGACATCTCCTAATCAGTTTGGTTTTAAAAGGTCCCACTCAACTGATCTGTGTACCTATGTACTAAAGGAAATTATATTTAAATACACTGAGAGTAATTTAACTATTTATAACTGTTTCCCAGATATAAAAGTAAGGCATATGATAGAGTGAACCACAATATTTTATTTAAAAAAATAAAAGACAGGAAAGTTCCCATGTACCATACATATTAAATTTATTGAAATTTTGGTATTCCCACCAATCTTTTACAGTTTAGTGGGGCAATGTACTATCTGAATGTTTTGGCTCCTCTTGCGAGGTGAGACAAGGCTTCTTGCTCTTTCTTATGCTGTTTAATGTATATATTGATGGATTAATTGCTTCACTTAATGAGGCAACAACTGGACGTTGTATAGATAACACAAGGATAAATAACTCAGTCTATGCTGATGATATGGTGTTTAGTCCTTCTGTTAAAGGTCTGGATTGTCTGCTAAAAGTCTGAATTATATTCGCAGAAACATAATACAGTAGACTCGTGATAATTCACGATTTTATAATTAGATTTTTCTAATTTGCAATGACCCAATTAAGTCCCTTTTTTCGATAATGTACACCATAATTTCATAATTCACGCTCAAGTTCAGATTTATAATTCCAGATCTGGCCAAGAGACGTTGAAGGATGACATCAAAGAGCTCATCATCACCATGAATGAGCATCTTACTGCTGAGGAAGTGCTCCAGATGGCAGAAAATTCAAAGAGGCAAGAGGAGGAGGAAGAAGAAGCAGGCAAGAGGAGGAGGAAGAAGAAGCAGGCAAGGCCAAGAATGAACAGGCAACAAACAAGGCAGAAGAGTGACTGATCCATAGCGGACCTGCGGATGTTCATGTCCTACATGAATGAAGCAAAGAAACTTGCCATGGAGAAGGATCCTGACATGGAGAGGGCATTGGGAGTGATTGAGAGCATCACACGAGCCAGCAAATGGAAGTTACCTTATTTTTCAAGGCTAAGTGATGTACATATTTCTAGATGTTAAAGTGCATTTTGATTATTTTTGGGTGTACCAGTATTCTTTGGTCTCCAGAACCAAACTAATTTTTCCTATTTAAATACATTAAACTATAATTTGCAATTTGATAATTCATGACTTCTATCAGTCCCTAACTCATGAATTATCGTGATTCTACTGTATTCTTTTTAATGTTACAAAAACCAAGTTTATGCAATTCCATCCTAAAAGCTCTAATTAGCCAGCTGATATTAGTTTCAAAATGAGAGGTGAAGCAATAGAGGAAGTACAACAATTTAAGTATTTGGGTCAAATTATCACCAGCTCCTTCAGTGATGACACAGATATAAGAAAACAATATCAAAGTCTCTATGCTAAAGAAAATAGGACTATAAGTACGGGGGGATCAATTTTTATTTTT
Organism: Bathynomus jamesi; assembly: GCA_023014485.1. Classification (NCBI taxonomy): domain Eukaryota; kingdom Metazoa; phylum Arthropoda; class Malacostraca; order Isopoda; family Cirolanidae; genus Bathynomus; species Bathynomus jamesi. The sequence goes on along the minus strand of JAJOZX010002328.1, from coordinate 97,311 downwards.
TGGGGATTAGTATTTATTTTTTCTAGTTCTTAAAATATGCTATCACTTACGAACAGCTTAGAAATAGAAAAAAAAAAATCATGTATTTTACTCGATAACCCCCCCCTGTACATGTGGTTTGAAAGTTTATTGAATATCATAATGTTTATTCTAAGAGTAAATTCCAGTTTATTTAAACAAATCTTGTTAAAAAACATGAAATATCATTGAAGAAGTTAGAAATAGACCTGTAATTGATTAATTCATTATAGAATATATTTGCTAGAAAATAATGGAAAATAATATATGTATATATTTTTACATCACCTAGACAAAACAAAAAATCATAAATTCAGACATAGCATAATATAAATGCCTCTAATTACCACACATTATTTAGCATATAAGTATATTTATAGCATTATCAAAATCTTTCATAGTCATTGTCATACTTGATGCAACTAGAGCTGTCTAGATAGATTTTCAAGTTAATTGCATAAGTCTCTATTGGAAGATTCTTGTAGTACTTTTTCAGTTTGAAGATATCTGATGACCTGGGAAGAGATGTCAATGTATTTCTTGCATATCTCACTTCGATGTATATTCTGTAATTTTTCTCTGAGTGACAACCTTGTATCATTCACAAAATCATCTACTTCACTAGCTTTGGTGAAAGGTCCACCAAGTTTCTTCAGGGTGTCTAGATCTTTGTTCTCTCTCTTGTCAGCTGCTATGTTTGCTACCTCTTTGTCACTTACTCCTTGCCTCTTAAGTTCTTCTTGCATTCTGCTCCATTCTACCAACACATTAGGAAGGGGACCATCTTGCTGTACTAGTTTTACATATACTTTGGCCATAGACTTGCCTTCAATCAAGTCAGTGCTTCTTCCTTTTACATGTGCATGGCTGGCCATAGGTAGCTGTTTTGCACCACGTTGACTGAGCTCATAGTTGATGCTGCCCACTGACCATTCTGGATGAAAGTTGTTGATTGGTGCTTTCTGTAGTTTCTCCTGATCCATCGATGCTACCTGAAAAGGAATAAAATAGTACTGTACCATGAGGATACAAAAACAGCATCAATTCAACAACAATAGGACATTATAAAATTATGTATTGCACTTACCTGTCGAGGGGCTTCTGCATCACAGTCACCAAACTGGAATATGTCTCCACATTGTTTCTGCCATCCAGCTGCTAATTTCTTCATCATGATGCCGAGAACATTTGTGACTCTTGGTTTGTAGCAGTTAACGGCTTTTGTGATTGAATTATGATGTCTTCATTCCACAGAACCGTTTTAAACCTATCAGGTGATATGAAGTTGAATGCAGGCTCGTCACTGTTCAGAAGATCAGATGGATCCATTTTGCATAAATCATTGTACAACGTTGGAAATGCAATAATGATCTTAGCATAATCTGTTGTGCTAGCCGATGTCAGACTGATGAATGGTTCAATCAAATGTATTCCAATTAGTGCACCAGCTAGACAAAGGATGCGAATATATTCAAGGTTACTGAATGAGTGCAGGATGCATGCAAGTTGGTTAGTGATGTGTTCATACTTGTTGAGAAAATTAGAAACATCTTCATCCAAGTGGATGGTGACAGCGCACAAGAAAGTAAGCCTATTGAACCTCTCTTTTTGTAGATGAACAGCATTCTTCTTTGGCATGATGTATTGATCAAAGTCACCTGCTTTGTTGCACTGTTTATGGTCATAATGGTGTGAAACCAATCTCACTAAACAGTCCATGAACTGTTCTGTGATTGAATCATGGGATGTAACACAACTGACAAGGAAGTTTACAAATATCTTGTCTGGTCCAATAGTGTTATCAATCTCTTTAAACACTTCAACAATTGTGCAATTAAACATTAATGTAGGATGAACTTGACATAAGAGATGTTCAGGTGTGTGATCAGTGTCAAGCATGTCAGATACAAAGCTTTCAACCCCAATGTTGTGGCTTGTTGCATCAGTCATCACAAAATCTATTTTCTCATACAGAGTCTTAGGATCGAAACTGCCAATAAAATGTTCAGGATAGTAATTCTCAGTGCTGCTAGATTTTCTCATGATTCTGATACTAGCTGCAGCATTGGGAAGGAATGATATTTTCCATTAATTGTGATACCTTGAACAGAAAATGACCCTGCACCCTGTTTTCTAGATCCATCATCATGATAAGTAATTGACTGACTCATCCGAATTCATGATCTCTTGTACTATTTCTGCCAGTACAAAGGCTTCAATAGCTTTTCCTATTTTTTGGCATGCTGATTGGGCTGGAGCTGTGTCTAAATCAATGTAATGCGCATTTTCATCAAAGTACTTCCAGCTGCGATTGAACATGTAGTTTCCCACTTCAATAATAGCTGCTGTTGCTTGGTTGTATGATAAATGATATTTGGATACTGTATCAGTTTGTCAGCCACTCTGTAGAATGCTTCTTTTATTTTTGCCGGACTTTCACGGATATGCCTGTATTGATGAGGCAACTTGTCTCTATCCTCATTCAAGTTTGCATACACAAATTTTAGTTTTTTTGATGTTGATGGTATATTTTCTTCAGGGATATATTCATCTTCAGTGCATGTGTCCTCATCTGTTATCAAGCCATCAAATTCTTGGTAAAGCTGTGATACAAACTGATTTTTCTTTGTCTCTTTCTTGTTCCTTTAGGAGCATCTTGTCCATTGCAGCTTGCATCCTCATTTGCCTCTCAGCTGTTCTTTGCCATGCCATGTCTGCTGAATTATCACAAAACATTTTTCTTGGTCCTCATTGATCCTCCAGGAACTTCCACTCTATCTCAGTAACTTTAACACCATAGATCATCTCTTGGCATCTTCGTGATTTCATATCTGTACAGGAGATATCAAACAAAGTGGCTGCAACAAGGTTGTTGAATTCTGAAATTTCTGCTCATTTTGCTTCAGTCATTCTCTGTGAGCGAACCTGACAGTGTTTTTTGAACTCTTCATACAATTTTGTTATCTGGTTGACAATGTTACTGATTGACTTTGTGTGTTGGTTGCACCAGATCCAAAGGTTCTGCAAGTTGTAGGCAACTTTCCATGCAGCATCACTAACAAAGTTGATTCTTACCAGCTCTGGCTGGCCTCAGCATGATCATCATCACTTGAATAACATCTTGCTGGAGTGGCAGTACACCTGCCTTAAACTGATATAACTCAATATATTCCACATCTCCACACCAGCATGTGGAAGCAGAACGTAACTCTCTCATTTTGATCCTGTTAATTACTGTAAGTCTATTTTAAGATTTCTTTAGCTCCTGTAAATGAGAAAAAATTATTAAACAAGCATAAAAAAGTTACAACTAAAATAATCACGTAATATAATAATATTATAATATATATAATATATAAATAAATATAAATAAATATATATATATATATATAATATAATATAATATATATATATATATATATATATATATATATATATATATATATATTAGGGTGGTCCAAATCCATAGGGGGAAATTTCAAAATTGTCTTAGATAGTCTCCACAAGTGTGGTTTTTGTCCATTTAGTGTCCACATGGTCTGTGCAAAATTGCAGCATGATTGGTGAATATTTAGAGGTCGCCCCACTCTGAATATATATATTATATAATGTACTTTTTCTTCCGTAGGTCCGATGGCTCAAACTCGATCAATTCCAAAAGTTTGGCTTCTAGGGATGGCAACTGGAACTTTATCCATGTCAAGGCTCCCTACATGCCTTGACGCCCTCCTCTTGGGGCAATACCACCACACCAATCAAAAGCAAACCACCTCCGACAGTCTGAACCAGGCATGCCAGAGGGTGATTGAAGTCTGGACCCGAGCGCGGATCCCAACTCAACGGATCGACTCCTGTGTCCGTAAGCTTTCAAAGCTTTTAGACCGCTACAAAACACTCAAGAAGCACAGGACCAGGCAACGTGCCAGCGATAGAATGAATGAAGACATCTTCAAAGCGGACATCCAGGAACTGTTTGACATCGCAACCAGTGATGCCATGAGCACAATCGTCAACATTGAGGACCGAAATTTCCTGTCCATGCAGCGCAAGGACGTCAATTCTTGCAGCATGGCTGGCATTGATAAGGAAACGACTACACAAGAGGACAGAAAGCGATCCAGAATGGAGAAGGAAGCCAAGAGGAAGGCAAGGCATGAAGCAACACACAGATTTGGAAGAAGCAGGAGTGTCATCAATTGATCTTTCCTCTTCTTCTTCTTCTTCCCTTTTTTCGCAAGACGACGACGACTATAGACCATCGGTTCCGATTCCTTCTTCGTCTGAAGCTCCGGCACCAAAGCGTCCCAAGAACAAGGTTACGAACATTTTCCAATCTCCAGAAGTCATTGGAGCAATGGATCGCACCAATCTTTCTGACCGGAATGCTGTTTTCGTAACTGGAGCTGTATTACAGGCCGCGGGGCATGATCTGTCTGGGATGACGTGCTCTCGGAGCTCTATTCATCACTACAGAGAAAGTGGGCGAGAACAGGCAGCTCGAGAAGACCTAGAATCATTCTCTCTAGAAGACCCTGTCCTTCTCCATTGGGACGGAAAGCTTCTCCCCAGCATTGAAGGGAAGAAGACGAATGTGCATCGGATAGCAATCCTTATAACATTCAATGGACAGGAGAAGCTGCTTGGTGTCCCAAAGATGAAACAAGGAACTGGAGAAGCACAGGCCCAGGCATGCCTTCAAACTATGAAATTATGGAACGTGGAACAGCATGTGAGAGGTCTCATCTTCGATACCACTGCGTCAAACACGGGTTTACATCGCGGAGCCTGTGTCAGGATTGAAGAAGCATTGGGTCACGAGCTAGTTTGGATCGGTTGTCAACATCATATACTTGAAGTCGTACTTGCTGATGTCTTTGCCTCAATATTTGGCTCAACAGGAAGTCCTGAAACAGGCCTTTTTAAGCGATTTCAAAAGGAATGGCCATCTCTCTCCCACGAAGCATTTGTTTCAGCATCGGACAGCTTGTTCGAGAACCCTCAACTCCAAGAGATGAGAAAAGAGATGCTCACTTACTTACCTAACGCTCTTCAGGCAAGCCAACCTCGTGACGACTACAAGGAGTTCCTTGAACTATCTTTGCTCTTCCTGGGGGGAAAGACTGGTGGTCAACTCTTTATCCGAGCTCCGGGTCCCATGCACCACGCGAGATGGATGGCGAAGGCGATTTATGCGCTCAAAATCTACCTCTTTCACTATCAATTCAAGCTCACAGCACGCGAAGAACGAAACGTGACTCAGCTGGCTTTATTTGTCAGTCTGATTTACGTCAAGTACTGGCATGAAGCGCCAATGGGGACACAAGCTCCTCTCAATGATCTCAAAATGCTGCATCTTCTGGAAAAACATCCACACGGAGGAGCTGCACAAGCGGCGAAGACAGCTCTAAGACGCCACCTGTGGTACTTGTCGGAGCATCTGATTGGACTGGTCTTCTTCGATAATAGGATCGATCCTGATACCAAAAGGAGAACATCCCCAAAAGAATGGCTGCCCCCGACGAATCGACATGGCAGAAGCTGGTGTTGAAAATGATGTGGCATCCTTCATCACGAAAAGGACATTGACCCTCTTTGATGCCTTGAAAGTTGGAGGTAAGGAGGAAGCGCGCCAGTTACTTCAAAAAGATCCACGGGAATGGCCAAATGACAAGAACTACAGGGAACTTAGAGATCGCGCCTTAAAGATGAAAGTCATCAATGATGCTGCCGAGCGAGGTATTGCTCTCGCACAATGCTACAATGACACTTTGACACGAAACGAGGACCAGAAGCAGTACCTCCTACAACTCGTAGCCACCCACCGAAAACAGATACCAATACCATCCAAGGCAACTCTGATGCAGAAGAAATAATGAAGATACACCCATTATCATGTCCTATTGTCTTACTGTTTTCTTTCATATTCTTTGAGAACCAAAAAAAAATGTAGTTATTCAGTTGTCTATATATTTTCCAAAATTTTCAAAAAGGGGGCAAGTGGGGCGACCCCTAAATATTAACCGAATAACGTGAAACTTTGCACAAATACTTTCCACACCAAGAGGCATAAAACCAACCTTGTGGAGAGAACTTAGTCGATGCTTTAACTTTTTGGACCACCCTAATATATATATATATATATATATATATATATATATATATATATATACACACACAGGGTGTCCGAGAATTATCTGTACAATTTTTGGCTGTTATTAAAAGTCAACCATGAAGTGTAGAAATTCCAGTGTTGTCCCATTTTACAGAGAATCTCATTAAGTTTTTTCTGATACCAAGTTTTGACAAGTTTTTTAGAAATTCCAGTGTGTCCGAACATTATCTGTACAATTTCATCTTTTAATAAAATTCTTGATAACACACGTAAAATTCTTAAACAAGATTATTTAGAATCTGTATTTTCAAAAGTTTCTTTTATTAAAGTAACGTTGTTACAAACATTCAATATGTGCACCATAGTGATTCGCAAAACATCCAATCGATACTCCAAATGTTGCCATGTACGCTGCAGCATATCCACATCAATTCGCTCAATAGCAGCTGTGATTCTTGCTTTTAAATCATCAATGTCTGTCACCCATGTACATTTCTAAAAAACTTGTCAAAACGTGGTATCAGAAAAAACTTAATGAGATTCTCTGTAAAATGGGACAACACTGGAATTTCTACACTTCATGGTTGACTTTTAATAACAGCCAAAAATTGTACAGATAATTCTCGGACACCCGGTATATATAATATAATAATATGATTATATGTAAATAATAATCATAAAATAATAGTCAATGGCAAATAACACTGCCCAACCAAAAAAAAATTTTTTGCTGCTGATTTAATTGTAAGACCTGTTTCTGGATAATATTGATGTGGTGATTTCAAAAATCACCTTAGATTTTGTCCATCACATCAGGTTTTTGTGCAATGCAATATGCCCATTTTGGGTGATCCATGAAGGGCGCTTATCAAAATTGATGATTTTTGAGACCTGTTAACAGCTGTTTTGCTGTTAAAATTTTATCTGTGGAACACGCAAATCTGTGCATTAAATCTAAAGGTCATGTACAACATATTAAAATATCCCCAATGAGTGGAGATTGTTTATAGACAGTTCAAAAAGAAGTTTAAAGTGTGTCTTGCTTCACAATGGGAATGAATATTGCGCGATTCCTATTGGTCATTCAGTGCATCTAAAAGAAGAATATGAAAACATAAAAATAGTGCTGGAGATGCTAAAATATGATGTTCATAAATGGGTGATTTGTGTTGACCTGAAAATAGTCAACTTTCTTCTTGGCCAACAAAGTGGCTACACAAAGTATCCATGTTTCTTGTGCTTATGGGATAGTCGCGCCAAAGCTGAACATTGGGTAAAGGAAAAGTGGCCACTCAGGCAAAATTTAAATGTAGGAGATAAAAATATTGTAAATGAGCCATTGGTGGATCGAGAAAAGATCATTTTTCCACCACTCCACATCAAACTTGGGCTTATGAAGCAGTTTGTAAAAGCTTTGAATAAAGAAGGTGATTGCTTTAATTACATATGTGCAGCCTTTCCAGGTCTTAGTGATGAGAAGCTTAAAGCTGGTATATTCAATGGTCCCCAGATAAGAAAACTGATGAAAGATCCGCAGTTCAGTAACTCAATGACTGAAATGGAGGCAAGAGCTTGGAATGCTTTTGTGGTAGTAGTTAAGAACTTCCTAGGAAACAAAAAGTCTGAAAATTATAAAGATCTTGTAAAGGATTTACTTGTAAACTTTCAGCAGTTGGATTGCAACATGAGCATTAAAGTTCACTATCTCAACAGTCATCTGGATAAATTTCCAGAAAACCTTGGTGATGTTAGTGAAGAGCAAGGTGAAAGGTTCCACCAAGATATCAAAGTGATGGAAGAACGATACCAAGGAAGATGGGATACCCATATGATGGCTGACTACTGCTGGAGCCTGCAAAGAGATTGTCTTGACATCTCTCATTCTAGGAAGTCCTATAAGAGAAAATTTATCAGCACTGAAAAGTAAGAAAACAAGAAAAAGACAATGTTAAGAAAACTGGTCCCGTGCTTGCTTTAATATGGATTCATTTTTTGCTTATTTAAACACTTTTAATCACTTTATGTGTCAATATTACCATTGTATATTAAAGTTCACTCCCTGCACAATTGTTTACTTTTCCATGCTGATTCTGAGTATGTAAAAACTTATTTTTTTGAAAAGAAAAAAAATTGGGCATAACCCTGCCAAAATGCAATATCTCCAAAATATCCGTATTTGATTGCTCGAAAACCTGGCATGATAGGCAAAAACTAAGGTGATTTTTTAAATCAGCACACCAAAGTTACCTAAAAACAGGTGTTAGAATTAAATCAGCAAAATTGGTGTTGGGCAGTGTAATCAGTTTTTGTGGCTAATATTGTTATTTAGCATCAGCAAACAATTCAGTTAACTAAATTTATGATGTGAATATTGATGTGATAGCAACTTAATAGTATTTTTTTAACAAAACCAGATAAAGTGGCTATAATTTTCATTGTTAATATCAGCAAAACTTCAGAGGGCATGTACATGGGGGTTTAATGACATCAGATATTTATGAAACATGGTTCATTTTACTTCTTTTGTATGATAGCAACTTTTAAAGACCAGAAAACTGGGAATCACCATTTCTGTTCCCCCCCTACTATAAGGAACTTCCAGTTCTGTAGAAGTGAAGCTAAAGACTCACTCTCATACTTTCTGCAGTAACAGGCCTATATATGGACACACCTCTAGGTGAATTATAAAAAAGGTTCTGGCAGAACCTTAAATTTGCTACACAACAGATCATTTACATTCCTACATAAATTACCCCAAATCTTGGTCCCACGTCCCTATCCCCTTATTTTCCATTAATGTTCTGGATTATATAAATCTGGATTAAGCAAGGTTTTCCAGGAACATATCCCTGGTGTAATATGGGATCCGACTGTAACTATTTCTATCCTTAGTATTTGAATTGTCATTGTATTTTATTGTCAGTTTGTATTATTAATATTTGTGATATGGACTGTGGGTTACCAATAAACTTTATCATTTCATTTCAAACCAACTCAAAATTTTTGAGGAATCATTCTTGAAATCTAATTTTTAACTTTTCACTTCTTTAAAATATTTCTCCAATTAACTTTCTATACAATCTAAACACAGAAATAAATTAATATAAAAAAGTACCATTACTTCTGACAAAAACAAAATAAACTTAATTAGGCTAGGCCCTTTGTGAATATATAATGTGGGTCAAGAATATATCTCTGTAGTTTCTGTACAGACGATGCAACCTTTTCTTTTTTTATTTAGCTACATTGTTTCTTGGATGAGGTCTTATCATATTTCATTGTCTTTTCAGTTAACTTTTTAAACAGCAGAATAGGACTATTTATTTAAAAACACTTACAAACAGTTGTTACCCCTTGATTCAAAAACTTAATTGACTCAGTCTGTATCACAGACATTACTCAATATCATTTAGTTTTTGTATTCAAAGTGAAGCCATATTCATAGGGACCTATATTATTTTATTCAGAGATCATTAGATGGTTCATATTAGAACATTCAATTCAAACTGTTTTTGGAAATATATTAATTTTTACCCAGCTAATAGGGACGTAGTCATCTTGAGATATACATTGACATTATTTTTTAAATACCATTTAACTCGTGCGTAAATTCATTTTAAATTATCCAGGTAATCATTTACACTTTTGTGATTTTTTTTTAAATATTTACAAAAAGAGACCTTGGTGTCTTTTTCCAGATTTAGTTCCTTCAGCCAATAACTGAAAAATCCATATTTTTGGAGCAAGTGTGAAAGAACTTTTAACCAGTTCTTACTTTTTAATGAAGAGCAAGTAGTTCATTGAAATTTTACTGAACTAAATGCAAGCTAACTGAAATTTATCATCCCCTTCCTTTATAGTCTACAATGCATAGTGTCATGCTGTAAATTATCAAGGTAGTTCTGATGAGCTAAGCTACATGCCTACTTCTGTAGATTTTTGCCACTTCCAAAAACTCATCAGTTGGCCCTTTTTTTTTATATAGGAAGGAGGAGCCAAAGGCAAATGCCTGCAAAAGAACCCCTCCCATAGAAGAAGAAGAGAGCCAAAATCGAGGTCTGGGGTTTTCAAGATGCCTAGAGACACTGCATTTGAAAGATGGGAAGTCATAGACAGGAGGAAAGATGGATTGAGGAAGATTGTTCCAGAGTTGATTGGTTGAGTAGATGAAAGACTGAAAATACCAATTAGCCCTTGCATTAGATAGTTGGACAGAAAAGGAATGAGAAAGTGCAAAAAGTCTGGTACTGCATGCTCTCCTTATAATTCTTATTAATTACAGTTGGCAGCTCTGTCTGCCTTGTTACTTCTCGTAGCTTCCTGAATTTTCTCAGTGAGTCAGCTCTTAAAATCTCTCAATTCTACACTAGCTGGTTTGAGAGCAGTGCGTGTTATTTTGTGGCTGTTATTTTATTTTTCAAATCGCACTGGGGGGTTGTGGAGTTTTTCACAAAACTCCCACCCTAATTTTCAAGTCCTATCTGGTTCTTCTTAAGTTTCTCTCTCCCCACAGGAGTCTAGTTAGTAAGCCTGTTAACTGTAAAAATATTGTAACTACTACCCTGTATTGATCTTGGAAGCCTATTAAAAGGTTATGAAACCTGAATAGATTGCCAGATAGACAGGCTGAGATTAATACAGACGTGTCCTTTTGGAAGCCAAGGGAGTTTGGAAAGCCTTTAAAGGTATGATGTTAAGTGCCCTAGCTTGTAATCCTTGGCAGTGTACAATAGGAATAAAGACTTGTTCATAATTCTTATTCCTAGTTATTGTAGTGTCGTCATTTGTATTTCACCATCATTATTAGTATTAATTATTATTATTAAAAGTAGACATATATATAGGTTTTTTGAAACTGTGACAGTATAGATAGGTGTAATAAATCCAGCCAGGTTAGAATCATACATCAGACCTTTACTTATTGCCCAGTTTGCAGTGCATGCTAGAGCCCTGGAGTTTCCTTTAGCCAAACCTAGTAATGTTAACTAGCTAGAGAACCTATTATCATTATAGGACACCAGTCACATTATTCCAGAGTTAGTGTTTTGCCCATGCTTGTTTGGCACTGATTTAGGTTGATTAACTCGTGTGAGGTAGGTTTGCCATAACTGTCAATGTTTGTGGTTATTATATTTATGTTGATTATTTATTATTTATGCATTTTGATTTCATGAGTAAATTATGTTTTCCAATGATCAATTATGAATGAAGGCATGATTCCAGTTAATGTTTGTTGATTAATTGTCTGTTGTTATTATTGTGATTAATGGTGCCTGGTGCATGTAACTAATAATCTTGTGTTGTCTAGGCAACCCATTGGGACTCGACTCACATGGTACAGATTCATCAGGTTTGGATTGTGGATCCAATCCAGTGGGAGCTACGCAGTCCATTGAGGTTGTGTCAACCACTGTTCACCACTGGGATCTGCCCTGGAATCAGGCCTGTGACCCTAACCCTACTAACTAGCCAGTGTACATGACTCCAGATTCCTGGGATCTTGGGAGCATTGCTCCAGTAAATTTGACCATGAGAAAAAGTAAATTTGGGTTTGGGTTTTGTTCATCCGCTAGACATTATGCAATTTTTTTGCGTATACGTTCTTGTACAAACCAATTTTTTTAAATTACAAATTTAGTTATTTTAAGTTTAGTTGGTAATTCCATATTTAACAATTATTTTTATTTTTTGTTAAGCTTCAATGTTTTGATAATTAAAATTTTATTAAAACGTATATTTTTTAATATAAAATTATCAGGATTGGACTATGTTCCATTGATCTCGGCCAGGTTTGATAAATTGGCTAGATAATTACTTGTGTGGTTTTAAGTAATCCACCATGACTCTAGAATTGAAAAGTTAATAGTTAAGTTTAAACTTACTTTCACTTACTTTAACTTACCTACTTTTACTTACTCTTCCTTACTTTTACTAAGTTTAAAGCACTTACTTTTACTTACTTTCATTGTACTATATTTACTTACTTTTACTCACTTTTACCATCTATATTTACTAACTTTTACTTATTTTGTATTTTTTCAGGTAGTCAATAATCAATAATGGATCCTAATATTGATGAAGTTGGAGAGAAAAGTGAGGGTGTTAAAAGGGGTTACTTTTGTGGTCAATGCAAGAACAAATATGCAAAGAAGCAAAACTGGGAGGAACATTTTAATTCCAAAAAAAAATATTTGTTACAATACAAGAGGTCCCAGAGTTTGGGCCCACAGCTTAGATATTGCAGTAAAGAAATACCAGGATGAAGTGCAGCAAAGAGATACGGCAAAGCAGTCATTTAGTTTGTTCACAAAATGTGCTAGTGCTAGACCTCAGAAAAATGAACCAGCTTCATCAACTGCTAATCTAGAAAATGAAACTTTTTTACTAGATATTTCACAGACTGAAGAAAGTGCTTCTCCTCCACCTAAGAAACAAAAGGTAAGTGAGGAATCTGCGCATCAGACTAACAAAACTGCTTTAGAGGAATTTGAAAATTCCCAAATCCAGAAGACATTGAATGCAATTTTGCGCCTAACAAAAGAAACTCACCAAGCTGTTGTGGTTAATAAAGAGAAGTCAAAATATGCCTTCAAGTTCAAGTGTTGCATCCAAATCTAATAAAGCAAAAAGCAACAAATTTGACATTTCCATAGCCCATTTAAGCAAGTGTAAATCAATACAAGAAATCCTGAACAATGATTTGATCAAATCTACATTCAAATTGGTGGAAAAGAAGGATCTAGGGCATGCTGATGATTCATTTTCAGTACCAAGTGATATAATGGAAAACATTGCAAATAGTGACACTAATATGCCTGATGTAGATATAGCTGTTGAGGATGAAGATGATGATAATCAAGAAGATATTGATGATGCTTCTGATGATAAAATGTTTACATTATATTGCATAGCTTGCACAGACCCCAAAGCATGTGCTTCAGATAAACATTCTAACATAAAAGGTTACTTCAATGTTAAAGATTTAACCTATGTATGCAAACAAGGAGAAAATCAAGAGAGATGGTTTAGAAATCTGAAAACCCACCTGAAGAGACATTTAATTAAACTTCAGCATCATCAAAGAGCTGCTGTTTATGAAGTGATGAAAACATCTTCTCGGAACACTACTAAATGCATAGAAGACTTATGTGGCAACATCTTATACTACATAATGAAAACAAACACTGCATGGGCTCTATATCCAGTACTTCTAGCTGTATTACATAGGTTAGGTTGTGAGGTTGGAAATTTGAATCATAGCACACATGCGTGCGAGACAATTTGTGAGCTATTAGATAATCAACTTAAAGAACAAACTGTAAAGTGGTTCTTAGAACAAACTTCAGTAACAATAACAGCTGACATTGGAACAATTTTGGGATTAAGCATGCTAGTTGTATTTTATGAGTGAAGAAGATAAGACTGTAAAACTTGCTAGGATAAATTTAGTACGCAGCAAATAAGGAGTTTATTTGGCCAATGAAATTTTTGATGTGTTGAAGTCTCCTAATCACTTGAAACTATCTGAAGAAGCAATTAAATCCAAGGTATCTGGAATGGTTGGAGATGGGGCTTTTTGTAAGGACAATGAGCCATTTAAAAATGAAATGAAAAAGTTGTTTGGAGAAAATTTCAAATTTCAATGGGACTTAATGCATCTTGTGAACAGAGCCCACGTTGATGCATTGAAGAAAATTTGTAAACTAAGTGAGCTTTTAGACTTTATTCAGAATCACTCTTCAAATCTGAGATCAGGCCTTGACTATACCAATATGGTTCTTGACAATATCATTGGTTTTAAGAGACCAAAACTCAAATCTGATACTCGCATGGTTAATTACGAATTTGATCAATTTGACAGATTTGTGGAAAATTGTTTTTTTTTTTATCATCCACAAGAGAAAGAAATTAGTGCCAAGTTCTATGTATTGATTTCCTATGTAACAAAGATTATGTTGCAAGTAGCTCAAAAAACACAGTTAGTGCAGAATTTGTAGAAAATATTTTATAAAGAAGGAGGGAAAACTGTTATGTTAAGAGTGATGGAAACAATTTCCAAATTAGCTAATGGAGGAAATGCAAATGATGTAGTTTCTGATTTAAGCACGATACCACAGGGCAGCAAAAGGAACTAACAGCTGAGGATTACATCCTAAATGAAGTTTACAAATACATCAAGAAACGTTCTGATTACTACCAGGTTGCTGAAGTTGCTAGACCATCCAGAACCAGATCTGAAAGTAGTTTTACAAAAGACTCAGTGATAAATTGGCTGACAGAATATATAGAACAGCTGTGGAAAGGAACCACAGAGATTAAAGCATTTTGATAAAGATGGATCAACTGCCTGGAGTGAAGCACCAGCTGAAGGGACATTCTCCATTCTTGGTTACATTGTTGAACACAAAGGATCCGTTAAGCCATCTCATTTGACTAAGCTGTGCAGAATTGTGAAGGAGGGTCCAGCTCCAGGCACTAGATCTGCTGTAATGATCACACAGAAAGCCATTGATCAGTGGCCAAGCATACATGGCGGTAAATTCACAACAAATGCCTACATGCAAGGTCTAACATCATCCACTGTTGCTGCTGCAATGAATAAATAAACTTAAGGTGAGTTATAAACTGTACATTATTGTATTATTATGTTTAGCTAAAACAATTTGTAATTGGTATGTCGTCAATTCAAGAGTTTACTATCATTAACCTATCTAGTGGTGTAAGGGGAAAAAAAGTAAATTCAGAGCTGTGCTCCAGTAAATTTTTTCAAATCTGGAGTCATGCCAGTGTATAAAATGAATAAGTGTATAAAGAAAAAAACTTAGGTCATAGGGGGTTGTCAAGTTTGGAGGCTAGCTAGGCTGGGACAAGGGTTCACATTCTGTGCCATTTCCGGTGCTTGTCTCCCACTTGCTTTCTATCCTTTCTACCAAATCTCACTAAGTGTTATTTGTTTTCCAGAAGTTTTGTTAATTGTGATTCATTGCCAGTCTTTTTTGTTAGGTATGTTTATACTTTTATACTGAATAATTGTGCATTTCAGATATAATAAAGAGGAAAAAAACAGTAGTTTACTTCCATTAGGTTCACCTTTACATTCCAGCCCTTTTGTGGACTCTGAGTGGTTGGTTCTCCCACTCATTGGGGAGTTGGATTTAGTCACCTGAACTTGGGAGAAGTCCTTTGCAGTTAACGTGTGAGTCAGACCTGAATAATCTCCTGGAAATAAACCACTGACAAGAGAGGCATTCCTAGATACCTGAGAAGACTACATCTTTGCCCAGTCTCTTGACTATCACAAACCCAGAAATGTGAAAAGGTGCTGGGTGGTTTGACGACACAGATACTTGGGGACTACAGCCTACGTAGCCACCGCAGCAATATGCTTGATGAGTGTCCATTTTCTAGTGAAGCTGAGGACAATAGCGATGGTGAAAGTGATAATCTTGAAGTTGATGAAAAGATCTCAGACTGACTCCACAGTAAGTCTGGAAAATGATGATTCTGATGAAGAACTACCACCTCAACAGGCCACACAGCAGCAGCCCAGACATGAAGGGTGGCTAAGCAGGGACAAGGTGACTTGGTGGGATAAAGAAGCCAATTTGAGAGTGCGCACATAATGTGTTCCCTGGACAAAGAGGACTGAAAGGTTTAGCCTTAAGTAACTGCACAAACACTTTTGGTCTCTTTTTATCACACCAGAAATATTACATGTATTAGTGAGAAACACAAACCTGTACATCAATGAACAAAGATTGAAATATGCTCAAAAGAGCAAGGGAAGAGAGACTGATTGTGTTGAAATGAAAGCTTTTCTAGGGCTACTACTTTTGGCAGGTGTTTTCCACAGCAACAGAATGAATTTGAATGATCTTTAGAACATATATGGGACAGGCGTGGAAGTCTTCAGAGCAACAATGCCATTGCATCATTTTAAATTTCTCCTTGCTTGCCTCAGATATGATGACAAGACAACTCGGCCTGAATGCAAATTAGTTGACAAACTGGCCCCTATTACATATCTTTGAGAAGTTTGTTGATAATTGTGTGAAGAATTACTCTCCCTCAGAGTTTGCTACTATTGATGAGATGCTTGTAGGTTTCAGGAGAAACTGTCCATTTAGACAATACATTCCAAATAAACATGTGAAGTATGGTATGAAGATACAAGCAATGGCTGATGCCAAGACCTATTACATATGCAAACTTGAGATCTACGTAGGGAAGCAACCAGATGGCCCATTCAATGTAGACAATTTGCCTCTGGCTCTCACCCAGGGTGATTTCAGATATTTCAGGATCAGGTAGGAATATCATAATGGACAACGGGTATATCAGCTATAGTCTTATGCAAAGGTCATTGACAGATCATAACTTGACCATTGTGGGAACAATCAGAAAAAACAAACGAGAGATTCCTGAAACATTTGTTCAAATCAAAGGTCAACCTCAATATGAAAACATGTTTGGTTCTGCAAAGGATGTAACACTGGTGTCATATATCCCTAAGAAAGAAAAAGCACTCTGTAGTAGCATGCACCACAATTCAAAAATAGATCCAGAATCTGGTGATAAGAAGAAATCAGAGATTATCAGTTTTTACAACAAAACTAAAGGAGGGGTTGACATGGTAGACCAGATGTCAGCAACGTACAACACAGCACGAAACAGCCAACATTGGTCCCAGAGAGTTTTCTTCGCCCTTCTAAACATTTCAGGCATTAATTCATACATCCTTTATGCTCACAACCCTGAGAACAAACTAAGTTGGCATTTGTTCCTAGAGAATATATCTATGAAGCTCATAGAAGACTATCGTAAGCGGAGACTACAGAATATTCACCTGAATAAGGATCTGAGAGAAGCAATCATAAGAATCTCACCTGAAGCAGCAGAACCATCAACTCAACCCCAAACACCAGTACAACCAAAGTGATGTTTACAAGCTCTGTAAAAGGTCACAGGATCACAAAGTAAAGCCAACTTGCAGTACTTGTCATGAGCATGTACATGTCCTAATCACAGCAAGGTGCATATTCAGTGCATTATGTGCCAAAATACTGATACAGGTGCAGAAAATTCTGATTAAAATGAAAGGCAATTGAAGTGATGTTTTATTTAACTTCAACCAATGTTTAAGAAAAAAAATGTCCTATTATGTTTCTTTAGTATTATATTTAATGATGTTTTGGTAAAAATAAAAATTCTTTCATTCATATGGCTACATCAATGGGGTCATTCTCTGTCAGATCAACCAGTGCCTAACACCCTCATCTCTCAGATTTTGCTGAAATTTGGTTTATAGGGAGTTTGTGGGCCCTGAATCCATTTCTGAAATTATAAGGTCAATCCGACCAACGGTTCAAGAGATATGACCTCGGGAAATTTGAGGTCACTTGCGAGGTCACTAACATTTGGCGACCCATAACTTGGGTAATAATGGTCACAATTATATAAAAGTATATATATTTAGAATCAGAAAATGACAAGGAATCCAAATATGCAATTTTTAGAACTCTAGGTTGAAAAATAAAAAAGTTACACTGTAACCAAAATTTGAGGTCACGATTTGACCTCTGGGGTATCAAATGAGAATTTTTTTTTAAATGTAAAAAATGAAGGCATAGGCATTGGCTATTAGAATCAGCAAAAAAAAGTTTGTTTATGTTAGTATTTTTCATGTAACTAACATATAAGTGAACACCATATTCATAAGTTGTGCGTCAATTCTACCTATTTTTTCACACTTAAGCTCATAATTTGACCTATAGAAATTAAAATTACATTTTTTATAGATATAAAAACAAAGGCAAAAAATGTAAAATTGTATTTCACTGCTAATCTACACTGGCAATAATAGTTATAATAGTGAAAGGGGAAGACCTACTTAGAGGATTCATGTGCTAGCCTAATACAATTTTTGCATGCTCGATGCTCTCATCAATTTCTTTTTGTGGAAAAATGTATTGAATTCTGCTGCCTCCTCTTAGGGTAGGACAACTCATTACAGTTAATATATGATGTCCTGGCACTGCACATGAATCCTTGTTTGATGGATAATAATATGCACTTGATCCTGATGACCCAGAGGGATGTAGAAAGTTCACAGTGAAATCATCAAACTCTTCACAATATTCCTCCACAATTCCATACCAAACTTGCATGTCATAAATGCAGCCAACATACTCTCTTGGTTTGACACATTTTAGGTTACCAAGCATTGCAGGTTCATTAGTAAAATGACTTTTCCTTATTCTTTTCTTTTCTCCAATGCCACTTGAAATGGGATACACCATCAGTTCTTCCTTGTTTAGGGGAACAAATCTATGATATTTCTGAGTTCCAGGAATAGCCCTACTATCCTTGAATCGATGTTCCAACCATTCTTCTGCATCTTTCAAATCAGCTTAGTTACAAAGAAAAAATTTATCTTCTTGCTCAAGTTTTCTTCACAAAAACTGAAACATGTGTTCTGGTGTAAGAATTTGCCTCTCTGTAGTTCTCTGCAAACTGGCACGAGCAGTAGCTCTTTTCACTGTTCCTCCAATCCCATCACGCATTTTTGCCATGAGATGTAGCAAAGAAGTGCCATTCACAAGACAGACCAAAATCCTCTTCATGGTAACAGAGATTTGTGAAGTTGTATCTGTTCTTATATTGGCCAGCACATCCATCTGAGAAATAGTGCACCTTCTTCAATTGTGGGCATCTGAATTTAACATATGTCATAAGCTTCAATATGAATGAGTAAACCATTATAGTGTTGTGTTTTAGTGATGCAGATAAGAAACAGACACTAAAATGGCTAAGTTCCTGGTCTGCAGATGATCTATAATAGATGACAAAAGGGTGAACTGTACACTGTGAATTGTCCCAGTGAAACCCTTGGGCAGCATCCTGGACAATGAAAGAATAATTCTCAGAGAAATCACCTACTATAACTACCTCGCTCTGAGGTGGTAGTGTTTCTTTCAACTGCTTGAAGTACTGTGATTGTTGCTGAGCAACAAAGTGATGATGAACCATGCGGGATATTTTCATGCTTAGGGATGATAAGTATTCATGAAGTGGCTCCACCTTATCAACCATTGTACAACAGTCAACAGTCACCCATTGCTTGTAAGATATTTCATTTGGAGCTGATTTCACACTGTCAAGTAACTCAAGAAAATCCAGGACACCCTCTTCTCTTGGGCAATCATTGCAAAGTTGCATCATGCAACTCTCTCTTTCTGTACTGCAGACACTGTAATCCATAAGATCCTTGTATGAAAGACCTCTTTCTCCCAATGCAGCCAGCTGCAATTTTGGATTTTGATGGTATGTGCAGACACAGACAGAATGAGTCCCACCACTACCGGCAAGCACACAATATGATGGCCGTAATTTTGCAAATGTGGAAAATCCTATTTTGGGATTCTTTTCATCATTTTTATATAGTTCAAACATCTCTCTTAAATTCCCGAGGACCAATCGTTTTTGCACCTTCAGCACTGATAACTTTCACGTAATCCTTTTGGCCAGGACACATACGACTAACCTCTTCTGACTCATAGAATCTTCTAACTATATCTTTGTGTTCTTCAGATATCACTTTTCCTTTGCTCATTAGTGGAATCTTCGGAAGGATTCCATGTTCTGATTTAAGTGAATGGCTTCTTTTCACCATGTATGTTGTAGTTTGAAAGAAACTAGCTGTTTTTTCAATTGTGTATGGTGAGTGTGTCAATATTTGTAGTTTGTGATGGTGACATTTGCTCTCCAGTAATGACTGTTTCAATTCATTCATTAATTTGTCTAGATGTTTTTCAGATTTAGTTTCAGGTTTTGAAGTATCACTTACCTCCTCGGTAATTTGAACACCATAACTGAGTTCTAGCCTCTCCTTCAGGTGTTTCTGAGCAGATGATAGCTTACCACGAGCCTTGCGCTTTTTCTGGCTTAATGACAGCCCTTCTGAAAAGAACAGAAAAAAAGGTTTCACACACCTGAATATTAGTAATTAAATATTAATTATAGTACCTTAAATGCTATATAATTGGCTATATAGTAGATCAAACAGACCTTGTAGTAAAGTATAAGTTATTATATTAATTTATTACTTACTTTTTTTAACTGGTGTTTGGTCCAGAAATGCTAGAACTGGTTCAACTGAAGTTGAAGGATTTTCCTTTATCAAGCAATCACTGTCATTGTCCAGATCTTGAATTGAAGAGATGTTACTCAAGCCACTGATAGTAGATGATTCATTTGAATCCTGCTCAGACTCGTTGTTTTCAGTGGTACTAAGTATAGTGGGGTTTTTCATTATCAGTGTCCAGCAGTTCACACACAACAATGAGTCTTTTTTCACTCTTCCAGCACATTTTTCAACAAGTACATCAGTCACTTTTCTAAGATTGATTGTTATGCGTTTCTTGTGTTTTTGAATAGGGTCCTGGCAGTATTTCAAGTGCCGAACCATTGTATTTTGATCTGTAAAGATATAGGATTTACAATTAGGTAATATATATTTTTTAGAAAATATATAGCTATACACACTTAATATTTTAGGCCTTGATAGTCTCTGAGGCTCATTAAAACACCATACCCACCAGCAGGGCCGGTTTTAAGCCGATTAGACCGATTTGTTCAAATTGGGCCCCGCGCCCCGAGGGACCCCGCGCACGCGCTCGAGTGGGGGATGCTATGATGAATTAATGAGTGTCCAGTGTGCACGAAGTTTCTTGTTACTGTGAAGGCAGTGAAACTATTCAGTCCGTCCTCGTATATCTTTGTTTCAATGTTTTATTGCTAATCGTTTGTTTATTTGTTTTGTAATTTCAGTTTATCGTCGCCATTTAGCTTTTTAAAAAAAAGGTAATTTGTGGACGATATTCAAACCCTCAACACAGAAAGAGCGCTGTTAATGAGATTATATAACAAAGCTTGGAATGTAAAGTTGTGTTGTTTGTTAAATATGTCCAAATTGTTTATATGTCCAAACTGCAAACTTGAAGTGTCTTAAGCCTGCATGTAACAGAGAAACATGGTGGTAAGTAGATCCTACATATTAAATTAACTAGTTTTTGCCTCATTATCATAGAGAGCATTTACATTTCTATTTACTAGAGCTTGTTCTTTTGCCCCCTGCGCTTTTCTTCTTACTCCCAGGCTTTTAAAAATCATGAAATCTTTCGCTTTAATCATTAGATGCATACATGCACATCTTTATTATTTTTCAGTGCCAGGGAGTCTTTATTGTGAATGATTTTGTTTTTTGTTTTGTAATTTCAGTTTATCGTCGCTGTTTAGCTTTTTTAAAAGAAAAGTAATTGAAAAAGCCCTTACATCATCGTCATCATGGCAAGCACAAGCAGAGATAGAGACAAAGGGCGAAAGTATTTGAGCGGCAATCAGAAATGAGCACTGGCCAAGGCTAAGGCAGCTGAAAATGAAAAACAAAGAGGTGCTCTAGCGAAATTTCTTGTCACTCCAACTTTGAAACGACAATGGGTAGAGGGCCCCACTAGGCGCTAACAATTTTCTAATTGGGCCCCGCACTTCCTAGCGCCGGCCCTGCCCACCAGCCACCCACAGTGCTGGCTGGAACTGTACTAACCTGTAGACAAGGAATTTTGCAACTATCTGTGTTGATTCTGCACTTAGACAAGTAGCAACATGTTTCAACAGGTTTGTTTAGGCTACATGTGAGCTTAGTCTTCCCCTTTCACTATTATAACTATTATTGCCAGTGTAGATTAGCAGTGAAATACAATTTTTATTAAATTCTTGGAGCTTGAGGTCAAATTGATAGCTAAGATATAAAAATTCCTTGAAATGACAAGCAATTTATAAATATGGTGTTCACTTATAAGTTAAAGTTAGTTACATGAAAAGTACCAACATAAACAAACTTTTTATGATTGTTTCTATTAGTCAAGAACTCTGACTTTGTTTTTTATATCTATAAAAAATGTAATTTTAATTTCTATAGGTCAAATTATGAGCTTAAGTGTGAAAAAATAGGTAGAATTGACGCACAACTTATGAATATGGTGTTCACTTATATGTTAGTTACATGAAAAATACTAACATAAACAAACTTTTTTTTGCTGATTCTAATAGCCAATGCCTATGCCTTCATTTTTTACATTTAAAAAAAAAATTCTCATTTGATACCCCAGAGGTCAAATCGTGACCTCAAATTTTGGTTACAGTGTAACTTTTTTATTTTTCAACCTAGAGTTCTAAAACTTGCATATTTGGATTCCTTGTCGTTTTCTGATTCTAAATATATACTTTTATATAATTATGACAATTATTACCCAAGTTATGGCTCGCCAAATGTTAGTAACCTCGCGAGTGACCTCAAACTGCCCGAGGTCATATCTCTTGAACCGTTGGTCGGATTGACCTTATAATTTCAGAAATGGATTCAGGGCTCACAAACTCCCTATAAACCAAATTTCAGCAAAATATGAGAGATGAGGGTGTTAATTTCAATTTTTTTTGGTTGATCTGACAGAGAATGACCCTATGTATTCTTTATGTTAAAGGGATAGTGTAAATCTTGGACATTTTTCATTAACACATTATTAACACTCCAAAATATATTAGGATGATATTTTATATAATCACTCACTAGATGTTTGGATTACATCTATGCATTGATAAAGTAACAGTTGAAAATGAAAATGATAAAAATAACTTTTTTTTTTTTTGGTTGGGGTGAGGGAAAACCACATGGTACTAATGGTGTGCCAAAACCCTGCAGTACTAATGGTGTGCCAAAACCCTGCCATACTCATGGAGGGTTAATAGCTTTAGGAGAAGAACAGTGGCCATCTACAACTGCAGCTACACATCAGCCAGAAAGGAAATTAGAGATGAAGGCACATATAGAAGGAGAGAAACGGAAGGAGGGCAGTTTCAAAATTAAAGACTTGTACCAGACTATCAAAAGCTTTTGATGTGTCTAGTGCAACAGCCAAAGTTTTACTGAAATCCTGAAAGAAGGATAACCAAGAGTCAGAAATATATGCAAGAAGATAGCCAGTAGAGCATCCCTTGCAGAATCCATACTGATGATATGAAGGAAGATTGAGAAAAGGTATTTAAGAATCTTTCTATTAAGGATAGATTCAAACACTTTAGAAAGGCAAGAAATCAAAGCAATTGGATGATAGTTGGAGGGTCAAGAGCAGTCACTCATCTTTGGGACATGCTGAATGAAAGCAAACTTCCAGTAGGAAGGAAAAGTACCAGATGAGAGACAAATACGAAAGTGTTTGCATAGGCAAGGTGTCAGGACAGAAGCACAGTTCTTAACAAGAAGACCATATGCCTTCCTAGAGTTGAGCCCAGATAGGGCAGAAAACACATCTTTGGAAGAGATTCTAGTTTCAGACATAATAAAGTCAGAGGGGAGAGGAGATGGAGGAACAGCAGTGGAATCATCCATGATTAAGTTGGAAGCAAAAGTTTGAGCAGTGTTCAGCTTTGTCAGGAGAAGAGACAGCAACAGTGCTGTTGGAATGGAAAAGAGGAGGGAGAAAAGAGGAGGGAGAGAAGAGGAAGTAAAGTTGTTGAAGAGGTTCTTAGCTGGATGCCAGAAAGAGCAAGAAGAATTAGAGTTTCACATTTTTGTTGGATGAAGGAATTTTTGGTGAGTCAAAGAACAGATTTTGCATCATTCCAGGCAGAAATATAAGCTGAGTGGGAGTCAGGAGTTGGATGGCGATGGTACCTTTTGAAAGCCTCCTCTCTGTTGCAGATAGCATTGGAACAAGTCAAGTTAAACCAAGGTTTTTTTGCATTAATAGGAAGAGAATATGGAATGTATGCCTCCATGCCCAAGACAATCACCTCTGTGATTCACTCAGCACACCCAGAAGGCCCCAGCCATGGAAGCCCATGAGAAATCACAGAAGTACTGCCTAAGGGTCTCCCAATCAGCAGTGGCAAAGGCACCTCCTATTGGGAGGATCCAAAGGCTGAATTGGAGCAAAAGGACAGGAAACAGATATAAGATGGTGATCAGAGGAGCCCAATGGAGAGAAAAGTTTCACAGAGTAAGGAGGAGGAGATGGAAGAAATTAATCTAGAATGTTGGGCCTATCTCCAAGGCAATTGGGGATACGAGTAGGGTGCAGTACAATCTGCTCTAGATTAGCATTCCTCAACCTTTTTTGTACTGTGGCCCTTATCAAATCTTGATATTTTTGGAGCCCCCTCCCCAAAAATTATCTTTTGCATTATCATTAAGTAGCATATAGACAAATTGAGGTATCCAGATTGGTATAATTTTTTTAGTCTTCATTTATACTTCAAAGTCAGAGTAAAAATGTAATAAAAATGTGTAAAACTTACAACTGTTCTGTTTACATAAAAAAAAAAAATAAAAAAATAGGGAAGGGGCTCATTTGTGCCACACACACTCAGTTTATGAATTGGAAACATAAGATAGTCATAGAAAACAACATTTATAAAAAATTTAAAGTTTCAATTAACTGAAAATGTTATCAGTTAGAGGTCAAAATTAGCCACCACAAAAATAGGGAAAAATAAAATTGCTTTACTGAATATAATTTAGTCAACTCACGGACCCCTTAAACACAACTCACAGACCGCCTTGTTGAGAACCACTGCTCTAGGCTATCATTTAGGATAGAAAAGTTGGAAGCTAGTTCACCAGGGATGTCAGTGAAATGGGAGGAAATCCAAAACGTAGTGGTGAACATTGAAATCTCTCAAAATTGAGATTTCAGCAAAGGGAGAGCAGGAAATAATGTATTCCACTACTACTTTTAACAATTTTGCTTCTCTTACAAGGGAGGGAAGACATTCCAGACCTAATTAACATATCTTTCTGAAACAACTGCATTAATGTGTGAAGCTAAATTTTCAAAAAGAATTAGCTATAAGAAATGAACCAAGTTTTAGCTGAAGATAAATGGGGATCACTGGGGACTAAAATATTAGCAAATAAAATAAATAAATTTCAGGCACAATGTGACAACTGTGTGAAATAATCATACAGTATATGGATTCCAGAACTCTATTTTTTACTCTTTTACAAGTATATAGCTAGTGCGAGTTTTAGCCAAACTATCAGATCATCCCATAAGTAATGTTTTTTAGATTGGAATTTGAAGGACAAAAAAAAACAACAAACTTTTTAATCTACGGTAGTATATATTTTCCATCAGAATCAATGACACTCTGCCAATGTCCTACAAGCTTTTCAATGCCATGTTTATAAAATTGAGGTGGTTTTGAGGCAAAAAATGTACAAAGACTGGTGTGCAGGTCATCTAAAGAAGTATACTGTTTCTCATCAAGTTAGTTTTGCAGACTCCTGAAGAGATGATAATCTGAAGGCGCAAGGTCTGGAGAATATGGAGGATGTGGAAGTTTTCCCCACCCAAGCTCCTCAATTTTTGCAGAAGTGATCCAAGCAGTATGAGGATGTGCGTTGTCGTGGCAGAACACGATTCCTTTCCGATTAACCAAAGAAGGTCTCTTTTCTTTTATTGCAGTGTTCAATCGATCCAGTTGTTGACAGTAGACTTGAGCAGTGATTGTTTGGTTGTGTGGTAAGGTTTCAAAGTGTATTACACCACCTTTATCCCACCAAACACTAAGCAACACCTTCCGAGGGTGAAGATTTGGTTTTGGCTGTGATGTCGCTGGTTCTCTGGCACAAACCCACTGTTGACGGCGCTTAGCATTCTGGTACAGTATCCACTTTTCATCACCAGTCACTAAACGGTGCAAAAACGAATCTTGGAGTTCACGGGAATGAAGAGCTGTGCTAATGTTCACCCGCACCCTCAGATTGTCGACTGACAATTCATGTGGCACACATTTTCCTAACTTAGGCACTTTCCTGAGTTGTTGCAAATGTCAATGGATGGTGAACAGGGATGAATTGAGTTTCTGGGTCAATTCTTCGACAGGTGTTGAACAGTCTTCTTCAAGTGCGGCTAACAGCAGGTCATCATCAAACTCTGCAGGGTGTCCAGAGCATGCTGTATCTGTCAAACAGCAGTCACCATTCCTAAACTTTTAAAACCATCTTCGACATTTCCTCACATGCAGAATATTGTTGCCATAAACATCCTGAATGTTTCACATTGCTTCAGTAGCACTATTCCCTTTTTTGAACTCGTAAAGCATTATATGCTTGATATGCTCTTCTGATACTATCATGTTTATGAGAGGTTCACATAAAGCAAAACACACATCTTCACTGGTCAAGGTCAGTAAAGTACATAGCGAAACACGATAGATCTCTTAGATATAACCTTCGGAAAATTTATGCTTAAACTGAGTAGGGCTAGTTTAAACTTAATCTATCGTAAAAAATGACATTACTTATAGGATGACCTGATACTTGCTGTTTTTAATATAATGTTTAAATAACATGTTTTTGGTGCAACTTACTCTGTGAAATAATCATATTTGAATTCTGAACCTATCAGGTTGCATCACTAGCTGATATATATATATATTTTTTTTTTTCCCCAGTCTCTTTGTGAGGAAAGTTTTGTTTTTGAAGTGCCCGCAAATATCCCCCCATTATCCCCCGCAGCCACAGTCGAGAGGACCAATCAGCGAGAAGTATACAGCGTGCCACATCCCCCACCCTGGAGTAACGGAAAATCATTTTCCTCACACAGCTTGAGTCATCCCCCACCCTGGAGTAACGGAAAATCATTTTCCTCACACAGCTTGAGTCATCCCCCACCCAATACCTCCCATAATACCCCCTTTTTTGAGTCACTTCAACATGGAAATTAATGCATACCTGCAACGCTGTGGTATCTGTAAAGATGCAACGGATGAAACAGTGGCAATGAGGTATGATTTTTGTCAGCTACTTTTTTATTTTAAATGCCTAGAATGGGGAGATGAAAAAATCTCCCTTATAACTAATGCAAAGCAGTTTAATGGGATAAAATTTTTCTGCGAAAACTGCTTGACTGAATTAAACTCTCTTATGGTATTTAAAGCAGAGAGAGACTACGAGAAGAGAATGAAAGAGGAAACAAAGAACAGTGGAAAACGGAAGAAATGGAGAAAGGCAAAATAGAAAAAAATCAAACACTGTCACAAAACAAGGCCGAAAAAACACAGGCGACAGAGTGTAAAGACAACACACAGCATAAGGGCAACGAAGGACACAAACACAAATAGCACAAGACAAGAGGGCAGACAAGAAAACGAAGTAAAACTGTCCCCCAAGAAGGAGCAAAAAACAAAAGCCAAGAGTAAATATGAGGAAGGAATTATATGCAGGTATTATAAAAAAGATAATTGCAGATTTAAAAGAGGACAATGTATATATGAACATCCCCCAATATGTAATTTCTTCTATAATAATGGTCATTGTAAATATGGAGATGGATATAAATTCTACCACCCAGACATTTGCAGGACTTACGCAAAATATGGAACCTGCAAATTTGGGAAAAAATGCTACTATCAACATCTCCCGATGGACTCAATGAACAAAGGAAAAAGTTTAAATGACAATACGAATAAAAATAACAATAGGAACACAATCAGCGAACAAGAAAATTTTTTCAACATCGCAGACACCTTACGGATGCTAAACATCATCCACATGCAGTTGACACAGCTGGAAACCCCCGAGCCAAATCGCTACCGGGCAAGAAGCTACCAATACAAGTAGGCGGAAAAGGATCTCTTTCGGAGGATCATAGGGCAACGAATCAAGTGATATCGAAGGAAAATGAACTTGAAATGCACAAGGGGCAACGAAAAACAGAGAACATAGAAATTGTCCTGGCTAATATTCAAGGAATAAGACCAAACCAATCACTCAATAAGGTCTCGTACCTGAAAGGATTTATGGATGAAGCAAGGGCGGACATCGCATGCCTCACAGAAACTCATCTTAAAGATTGCCAAGGAAATTGTGAAAACTGCGAACATTGTATTGATAAGAAAGAGATAAATATAGAGGGCTTCAACTTACTAAGAGCGGATAGAATGATGAGACAGAAAGGTGGCTGTGCTATATTGAGATGGTATGGTTAACACCCCAAGTTGGTGGGAACTCCACTATTGGAAAGGATTCCTGAGAGTTCCCAAACCCCTCAGTAGGGCCTGGGAGGTTTCAGTAATCCCCATTGGGCCAGAGCTTTCTTAGAAAGCCAAGCCTTCAGAGTTACTAAAAATGTTTTTCTTCTCTTTTTAATTGATTATAACAGATTTGAAATCCTCTCAATATAGAGAATGTTAAAAAACATTGAGGCAATCATATGCCTGAGTATATCAGCTTTGAAGTTCTCTCAGTATAGAGAACAAGAAGCTTGAGGCAATCATATGCCCATTTCAAGAGACGGGAAAGCATCTCACTTCTCCTTGATGGTGTGGTAGGTGATCAAGTCTTGTTTTTACCATTGGTGTTTTGTATTGCTTAACCATTAGCTACAAGAACCATGTCTCACATATTTGGATCACTTAAAATTATCATGTAAATATCATAATCATTTCTGAATGCCTGATTTCCTTTATAAAGACCGTGTTGAAAAACCTAACTTCAGTTATCAATATGCATCACAATGGATTTTGAGCTTTCTCAGGCTGTAAACTAAATTGTACTTTTAACTGCCTTATGAGCAACATATTAATGCAAATACATATCCCAAAATTTTAGAACATTAATTATCATTGTCAGTTTTGCTCCCTTTTCTGGCATCATTGCACTCATGGATTCCTGTGAGTCCACTGATGACAGTGCTAGGGGGATAATCTCTAAATGTTGTTGGTTTTTTTTCTTTATCAGGGATTTGTTTTTGGCTGGGACATTTGCTTATTGAAGTGAATTTGGACAAAGCTTTTTCTTCCCCCAATGCCTGCACAAATGCTGAAGCCAGTGTTCATATAATTTTTTTGTTATAAACATTGCTTTTGTGTGTACTGATTGAGCCAAGAATAC
This sequence comes from Bathynomus jamesi, assembly GCA_023014485.1. Taxonomy (NCBI): domain Eukaryota; kingdom Metazoa; phylum Arthropoda; class Malacostraca; order Isopoda; family Cirolanidae; genus Bathynomus; species Bathynomus jamesi. The sequence goes on along the minus strand of JAJOZX010002328.1, from coordinate 68,227 downwards.
ATTTAATGATTTGAGATGAAGTAGAGTTTAAAATGACACATCTGGGACTTATCAGGTTTATACAATTTGGGTAACACTCATTAACCTTACCCTAGTAACTAATATTCTTTGTTTTTTTTGCATTAGTTATGTAAATTATTTTTTTTTCTGTAAGTCTTGTCTCCTTTGTGTGGTAATGGGCTGGTGATGGCCAATAATTTAATGGTTTTATTTTATGTTGACATTTTTGTGTGTGGTATGGGACTAATGATGTTTGTTTCTTTTGTTTTGTAGTAATAATTTTTTTTCAAGTGCTTAGTTAGTTCTGAAAACACATTGGTGTATGATCAATAAAATTGTTCAGAATCTTCTTTAGTTACCTGTAAAAACTTGCCTGCTGATGCAGTTAACCTTGTAAGTGTTATTATTGTTTCGTTGATTAAATTAAGCAAAGGACATTTTACTTTTCTTAAATCCTCCCACCATAAGCCGAAGAGTAAGTCGTTAAAAGAGGCAGACTGGCTATGCTCCAGAGATCTTAAAGGTGAGAACCCAGTTTCAGATTGGTAGGAGCTGCCTATCTGACATAATCTCAACCACACTAAAATTGGTAACTTGCTCACCTCATTTCTCTCATTCTTAGCAGTGCAGGTGGTGCTGAAGTCAAAGGATTTTTTATTAAGGCCCTCTGGGTGGTTCTCACTGGCAGCTAAATCTCCCATCTCCGCAACCAGCTGCAGCTGCCGTGACCCCACTAACAGAGTATCTGGTAGGTGAGTATCGCAAACGCATCTTTACACAGATACACTTACCGGCATCGCGCCCCCGTTTCAATATATGTACAGGAAGGTCATATGACAGAGACAACAACAAGTAAATCAAACAGCTATATGGAACTCCTAGCAGTGAAAATAGAAAAACTAAACTTGATAGTAATAGTCATCTATAGGCCTCCAAGCACCACAACCAAAAAATTCTCGGAGGCCATTGATGGCATCAGAAAGTTAATAAAGGCCATAAACCCTCCATCCCCCAATATAATGATCTGCGGAGACTTTAACCCATTTATAAAATATAAAAAAGGTGGATAGGAATATATATATTCACCAGGACAAAGGGGGCACAAGAGAAGACTAGGAGCAAGCAAAAATGTTGATGGCTCTCTCAAATGAGTTTATGGACACAGGAGATAACAGAAAATACCAGAAAAAATAACTGCCTGGATCTGGTATTCACGAATAACACGAACTTGATTGCTGATATAAAAATAACCCCAACCATTATCTCAGACCACAACTTAATCGAGATATCCACACACATGATGACAGCATTAAAAGACAATACACATATTGTGGAAAGAAGTAAATTCAGGGCCTTTAACTTTAACTCAAAGACTATAAATTGGGAAGCAATCCGATCACACATGACCCAAATAGAATGGAGAACAATTTTCAAGAATAAAACAACTGAAGAAATGCTAACAACCTTGGAGGAAAAAATGCTGGGAATTTTAGAAAAATATGCTCCAAAATCATAGCCAAAAGAAAAGAGGAGCTTGCTAGAGAGGCAAAAGAGAGAGTGAAGGCGAAGTTAGGTAACTGCGGAGATAATGACAGGAAAGCAATAAAAGAAAGACTGGAGGGTATCGATAGGGAAATACAAGCCCTGATTAAGGACCATACAGAGAGGGAAGAGGAAAAGGTGGTAGAAGCAATAAAGGAAAATCCAAAATACTTCTATAGCTATGCAAAAAGGAAGACAAAAACGCATGCCGCTATTGGGCCCTTAAGGACGGGAAATAATGAACTAACCGACGATCCAAAAGAAATATCTGATACATTGAGAGCTCAATATGAATCAGTTTTCAGTACCCCAAAAAGTGACAAAGCGATACCTGACATAAATGCATTCTTTGAAGAGTAATTGCAAGGAGAGTACATAACAGACTTTGATTTTACACCGGAAGATGTAGCGAGACCTATAGGACAAATGAAACTACATTCAGCTGCAGGTCCGGACAATTGAAACGCATTATTGATTAAAAACTGTAAAAATGAAATAGCTATACCTTTATACTGGATATGGAGAAGATCCCTAGACACTGGGGAAATACCGAGCATCTTGAAAAGAGCAAACATTGTCCCTATATATAAAGGAGGGGACAGATCTCAAGCAAAGAACTATAGACCAGTGTCATTGACGTCCCACCTCACCAAAGTATTTGAAAGAATAGTTAGAGAGAAAATTTATGATTTCCTGGAGACACAGGAAAGATTCAATGAAAATCAGCATGGATTCCGATCAGGTAGATCATGCCTATCGGAACTAATAGAACACTACAACAATATCCTAGATCAGTGGTGGCCAACCGCGGCGCATCAAGTACTTTGAAGTGGCGCATCGAGGTCTAGTATGAATGCTAAATTTTCACTTCTAACACTAAATATTAAAAATCAAAGATTTAAGCAGTTAACAAGCCTTTTTGTCTATGAAATTGATAAAATTGAAACAAAGATCCCAACTCACTGATTCTAATCTAAAAAATTTACTGCAGCTTGCTACAACAGACTTACCGTACATCCAAATATTTTTAAGTTTTACCAACACAGCAACATCAAAAATCTCATTAAGGTAAATATTTTTCACATTATATTTCTATTTAAGGTAAATATTATTATATATTTTTATTTTTTTACTTACAAGTTATTAGTAATTTTTTCACAAATTTTTTTTTTGGCGCATCCAAATTAAACAACCTAAAAATGGCACGCATCAAAAAATGGTTGGCCACCACTGTCCTAGATGCATTGGAAAGCAATGACAACTACGATGTTATATACACAGATTTTGCTAAAGCTTTCGATAAATGTGACCATGGTGTAACAGTACATAAAATTAAATATATGTGAATAACAGGCAAAGTGGGAAAATGGATCTACAACTTCCTTAGAGATCATCTGCAGGTCTTCAAAATTCAAGGTATATCATCATCAGAATCGGAAGTACGCAGCTCAGTACCACAAGGGACAGTACTGGCCCCACTCCTGTTCATAATCATGTTAACAGACATAGACAGCGGAGTAAACAGCAATAGTATCGTAACATCCTTTGCATATGATACAAAGATCAGCAGAAAAATCAGCAATGTACATGACATGGAGGCCTTGCAGAGGGACACGAACAAAATATACAAATGGTCAGAAGACAACATGTCATTCAACGCCGAGAAATTTCAGCTCTTGAGATATGGTAGAAAAGAAGAACTTAAACACTGCATATTATGCTCCAGATAGACAGGAAATTCAGAGAAGCACGAAAGCAATTGATCTCGGGATAATAATGACAGATGATACAAAATTCTAAACACAAAATCAGATAGCAATAAATAAAGCAGAGAGAGTCGCCAGACAGGTACTAAGAACTTTCAAGAGAAGGGACAGAACAGTAATGATTCCCCTGCTAAAAACACTGATTATACCAAAACTTGAATACTGCTCAGTTAAAGGCATTTCACAGCCAAGATTGATGGCTGCAAAGAACTCAACTACTGGGAAAGACTATGTAAACTAAATCTGTACTCACTGGAAAGAAGAAGAGAGGGGTACATCATAATCTACATATGGAAAATGATCAAAAAACTGGTACCAAACCTAAAACTAAACCCAATTACCATTCAAACAACACTGGAAAATAGGAAAGGCAGAATGTGTAGTGTTCCCAAATTAAAGGCAAGACAAGGGACCTCCTCAACCCTGAAGGAAAATAGCTTGGTTGTCAGGGGGCCAAGACTTTTCAACCAGCTTCCTGAGGACCTCAGAAACGTAACGGGGGTCAAAGTTGAAGTCTTCAAGAAAAAGACTGGATGCCTGGCTCAGGACAGTACCAGATGAGCTGGGCGTGCCTGGCTATGTACAGTGGAGAGCGCAAGAAAGCAACTCGCTCCTCCACCAGGCCAGACCTAGAGGCAGGGCCACCAGCTTGACCTCCATGTGAAGAGACCAACACATGAAACAACATAAGGTAAGGTGTATATATATACGGTGTATATATATACGGTATATATATATATTAGGGTGGCCCTTATTTTTTAATTTTCTGTGTTGCACCCCCTGAATTGGTTTGATTCCATATAAAACTGCAATACATGAAATAGGAAAGAATCTGAAAATTTTTTAGAGATAGCTCAATATGCTCAAATCTTTTTTCTTTTTTTTATATTTAATTAATTTTAATTTTATATTTAATAAAATAATTATATTTGATTAATTTTAATTTTATTATTATTGTTTAATCCTATTTGTTTCATTTCAGAAAAAGTATAACTTCTAGTATAGTACCAAATACGCGCTCTAAAACTGATGTTTATCCACTTGGAAGTGAAATTACTGAAATTATTGGATCCAAGCTACCATCAATCAGACAAGCTCTTGATGTTTTTCTCTATCGCCACAATCAAAAAAAGGAAACTAAGCGAGATGCATCAACATATGTAGTTCAGAAAATTATGCCATTCTGGGAGAAAGCTCGAATACTGACCAAAGTAGTACATCATTACAAGAAAAAGCTTGAAGTGTTCGAAAATTGGAGGCTGCTGAAAAAGAACAAGGGACGAACATCAGCTACTCAGAAGTCTAATGAAGAGAAGTTTATTAGTGCACTCGGTAATCTCTTCAACATTGCACATGAGGATGCCTTAAAGAGGATTACTATCCCCAAGGATCGTGAAGTTTTGATAGCTCAACAAGAAAAGGGGCGATGCAGCTGCATGACTGGGTCTGATGTCAGCCTACACAAGAAAGAACAGAGCTGCTAAGAGAAAAATGGAAGAGGATCAAAGATGCACACGTGAAACTTCAAGGGTTAGTGCTTAGCTTTATATAAAAATCTAATGATGTCATTATTTATTTACATGGTTCTATATATTTTACTATATATACACATTATTCTATTCTTTTCTGTTCTGTTCTATATATACACATTATTTTCATGGTGCTACACATTTATTTACTGCCGATTTTACTTCATAAAAGCACAAAACTAATCTGGTCCTCCTTTTCCTTTCACAGAAGGAGGCTTCATCAAGCAGTGAATCAGATCCTGAAGTCAAACCCAAAGAGCCTGAGTGGACTGCTGAGCCAGAACCTAGCACAAGCAATCAGCCTCATGAGCGTGGTTGAAAGATGGTCATTACCTCAACCTTATCTACTGTTCTTGACTGTACCAAACTCTGACAGAAAGGCAACAATGGTAATGATTGAAACATCTAAGAGCCTGGGCCATGATGTCACAGATTTGGCACTCAACCAGCAGACAATTCAGCATTATCATCAACAACACAGAGACAATGTTTCATCTACTCAAAGAAACTTTTCAGGCAGAAGGTCCTCTCATAGTGCACTGGGATAGAAAAATACTGCCCAATATTATTGGAAAAGAGTACAGTACTGTACCTATTCTGATTGTCTGCCAGTTCTCATCTCAGGAAGTGGTATTTCTCAATTACTAACAGTGGTGAAACTACCGTAAACTAGGGTGATTCCGGACATTTTTTACCTATTACACTTTACGGTGGTGCTGTGCTATGGATTGTAATTAATTTTTTCATATTCTTTTTGCAGCACTGGAAAGCTGGTCACGTGGCAAATGACAATTTTTATTCCACCCTTGAAGACATTCTACAGGGTGCTTGGGAAGGCATATTCTGAAAGTGCACATTTTTTTTCATTGAAATGTATGGCCCCCCTCACAAAATGGACAATGAAAATCTGGGGATTTGTACCACCCCAAACAATAGTCCCATTATCCAAATTAGTTATGCAAAAGACGTGGTGTTGATAGGAATTTTTGTTTTGGGGTTACAGGTATCAAAGTACATTTGCGTCCAATCCAGGCAAGGTGTCCGTAATCACCCCATACCTATAAAGCCTGTAATTAACCTGTTTATCTTCTAATTATTTATAAAAAATGCATAACCTGAGCCTCAAAATGCATGACTAAACGTTTATTTTCTTCTTCAGCCATTTCTTAATTAATTAATTCATTCACTTAGTCTCCAAATGCCACGAATGTACACTAGGGTGTGACCGTTGCCCTCCAAAAATAAAAAAATGGTCCTACAATGTTGTTCAAAGTTTTAGTGTTGTGTATTTATCTAGGAAACACCCCTGTAAATTTTCTTGGAGATCGGTGCATGTTTGAGCTAGCACCGTCGTACCAGCAAGTATTGCTATTTCAAGGAGACTTGATATCAACAGCAACCAAACAACTTCTGGTCGATTGGGAGTGTGAACAGAATGTTGTTGGTATGGTTTTTGACAACTTCATCCAATACAGGTAAACCTATTTCAAACATCAGCGTGAATTTATCACGACATTAATACCAAAATACAGTGAATGATTTAACAGAAATCTGCAAAAAGCACGTGCCTGAAATGGTGGCCTTAAACTACAATTACATTTTTTTCAGGACAAAAAACAGCTGCTTGCGTCTCCCTCCAAAAGGAATTAGAGCGTGCCGTATTCTGATGCGCCTGTCGCAGGCATGTGGGCGAAGTCATCCTAGGTGTTTGCTGGGATTGCTTGAAAGTGGAGGGCTCTTCAAGTCCAAACATAATGGTTTTCCAGAGGTGAGTCATAAGCTTTACAAAATAACAAGGAATATTATTATCTAATGAACAAATTTAGTGGAATTTCTTTTATTAGACTTATAAGATATACTAACACCAAGCAAATGGTCGATCATATCAATCTTAATACCCCTAAAACAATATTATAGATTAGTACGAAATACAATAATCCCAATAATTGCATTTCTAGGTTCAAGAACCATTTCTCTCAACTGGCGTACAATGAAAAAAAGAAATACTACTACCCCGCAATGCCTGGAGTGTTTGAGGAGCGCCAGCAGGAGATGGCTGACTTCTTCCGTGAATCTCTAGCCCAACCATTTACACGTGGCGACTACAAGGAGCTGGTAGAGCTTTGTCTGCTGCTTGTAACTAAAGGATCCGAGCCAGTGAACTTCACAATGGTCTACCCTGGCGCACTTCACAAAGCAAGGTGGATGGCTAAACTGCTCTATACCCTCAAGATTGTTCTTTTGTCAGGCCAGATCAAAGAGCAGTTTCCCAAAGCCGAGGTTGTGACAAAGTCAAATCAGCAAGTTAGAACGGTTTGCTGTGTTCACAGTCGCTGTTTATGTCCCATGGTGGATTGTTTGCCCATTTCAGCAAGTGCGCCACTGAATGACTTGAATTTGGTCAAAACCTTGGCTGAATTTGCCCCATATGACGCCACAATAGTTGACAAAGCACGTGTGGCACTCGGTAGACACACTTGGTACCTAACTGAGGAGTTGGCCCCACTGGCTTTGTTCTCGTCCCAAGTACAAGAAAGGACAAAAGAGGAGATGAGGAAGGCCCTTAAGTTACTAAGAGAGTGGGGCTCAATCATGGGGGCTATAGAAAGCCATATCTTCCCCCTGTCCCAGAAAGTGGCACTGCCCTGGTGGACCTAATTGGGCCTGACTCAAGCCGGTTCTTCACCATTTTAGGCATGCCCTATCAGTTTCTTCACAGTCCAGCCAGTGAATGGGCGGATCATGATGACTACCTGAACATGAAACAGGTTGTGGACAAGCTTCAGGTCGTCAATGAGGCTGCAGAGCGTGGTGTAAAACTTTGCCATGACTTTCTTAATGTTGCCAGGGATGAGGAGCGCTTTCAAGAAGTCCTTCAAGTAGTTGAAAATGACAGACTCCGCGTTCCTAATCAGCTCAAACGATCATCTGTTTCCGAACAGAAATCATGGTTTCTTGCTCTAGAGAAATAATACCTTGTGAATATATGATAAAACCCCTTAATGTACTATGAGAGAATAAGAATGACTAACTTTTTTGTGTTAGTGATAACAGCTTTTAATTAAGACACGCAAATGATTTGTGTTAATATCCCTTATGATGGTTGTGTAATCTCATATATAGGCGCGTATGCCGTATAAGCAAAATCGCTATTTTTCAAATTGCTGGTGCTCACTCAAATATGCATGAATCTTCAAAAAATTGCACGTGGGTATTTTTTATGTCAATATGCAACACCAAAATTTTGAACAGCATTGTAGGACAAAGTTGGGGCAACTGTCACACCCTAATGTACACCAGGATTACAGATGCTATGCTGCGGAGGAATTACTCCAAGGCCAGCTTGGCTTGGTGAGACATGTGGCATGGACGTACACCCTATTCAAAATCCAATTTGAAGTTCACATTTAATGACCAAAATTCCTCCTCTCCGTCTTTCAGGGTCTGTGGACATGTGTGAGGGACAAGCTGCTCCTTCGTGGTTCTGGCTGCCTAGAAGCTCTTCAATGAGGTAACTTGCCTACCAAATACATGCACTTGTATTATTCACTTCCAATTTTGCCCTTAACTTCAATCATTATGTGGTTTTTTACAGGAATTCCTCTTTTCAGGTTGATGTTCTTGGGGAGTCCTGCGAGCAACAGTTTCGTGGCCTTTTTTTGTGAAAAAAGCTTTATTCAATAACATTTTTTTTACTTTTTTTAGAAGGAGACTTTCACTGGCCACAATCACCCTGCAATGTAATGAGTTTTCAGACACACGGACAATGCAGTATTGCTAGAGAGAAAAGCATCTGTAATCACCCCAAGTCCATAATGATTCCAAACACCAACTTTTTTTTGGCAATAACTGTGTAATGGAAGGCTAAATGAAGATTCTGTCTAAGGCATGTGATAGTACAGACCAAGATACAACTCTATAGAAATAAAGTCACAAATTCCACTGGAACATTTGCATGCAACACATGGAAGAAAGTTTGAAATGTCTGTAATCACCCAGGTTTACAGTACCTTCTGCAACTGGACAAGCTCAATCTACTGCAGTCTGCAATGCACTCAGAGAGTGGGGAATAGAAGAAAAGGTTCAAGGTACTATGAGTTTTGACACAACTAGCTCAAAAACACAGGAAGAATAAATGGCGCTTGTATCTTGATTGAGCAGAATCTTAGACGCAACCTTCTCTTCTTTGCCTGCCATCACCATATTTATGAGCTTATAATAGCAGCAGTTTTCAAACATTGTATGGGAGAGTCAAGTGCACCCAAAGTACCCCTCTTCAAACGATTTGCAGCCAAGTGGCAATGTCTTGAGAAACAAAATTTCCAGAAGAGTTTCATCGATCCCTTCATTTGCCAATCTCTCTCAGAGGATAAAAGAGGAGCTTTTGATATTCATCAACTCACAGCTTTCTTTTGTATAGATATTTAATTCAATTAATTAATAATTTATATTTAATTTAGTAGTAAAGGTACCACATACGATACCATGTTGTAAACATGTATAGTTTTTCCATACCTCTCACATATGACTCGAAGTAATGGCAAAGGGTCAACTACTGCAACAGATATACAAGGCCCTCAAAGACACTGAATTACAAACTAAACTTGCCATGATAGGATCTGATGGGAGTAATACAATGACCAGTTCAAATGGTGGAGCTATCAGATACCTGGAAGAACTGCTTGGTAGACCTTTGCAGTGGAGCATTTGCCTACTACACTGTAATGAGTGCCCCCTTCATCACATCTTTGTTACTCTGGATGGCACAACAAAGAGCCCAGACTCATTTTCAGGAAAGATAGGGGTTGAACTTGGTGGAAGTATATCTCAGTAGGATGTGATTTTATTCAAGCCAATTACGAATTCAAATTTCCAGTTATTCCTAATGAAGTACTGGAGGACCTCAGCACTGATCAGTATTATGCTTACAGAATCTGTTATGCTTGGCTGTGTTGATCCTGAGCTTGAGCTCCTTGAAATTAGTTGGACCAATATGTCATTCAAGGTGGTTGACTCTGGCATATAGAATTCTCAAATTTTATACAGTACATCTCAAAGGAAGCCTTCCAAAGTTCTGGTCACACTTACAGTTTTGTATCTTGGTCTATTTTCCAAGTTTGTTCCAGATCAAGAAGGAGTATTGATGCATAGATGGTGCTGAGAAGCAAGAACTTTTATGATATGCTCCAAAGGATCCTAAAATTTTCTCACAAGGAAGCCATGGAGATAACCCTAAAAACCTCTACCAAAATGCATACTATGCTCACCCTGGGAATGTATTAATTGCCATGCTTGCTGATTCAGACCCACAAATCTGCAACATCGCAGTTAACAAGGTACTGTACTTTTGATCAGAGGGAATGAATCAGTTGAAACAGTGATAGACAATGACTTTGAAGGTGGTGACCTGAGAAGTGATTCAGATGAGGATATTGAAGTCCCAGAGTTACAGCCTGACTTGAGTGTTGTGAGAGATGGTAGTGTCAGGAGATTCATGGTGCCTAAAATTGATAACGAAGCTTGAGGGGTATCTCAAAATGATAAACTTAAATTCACCTAACATTCATGAGCCCCCTATCATAGTATCTTTAACCAATGAGGAACTCATAAACATAAGAAAGGAAACAATGAAACTCAACCAGCCTTGTCATAATCAGGCTGTAGAGAGGCACATTAAACTTGTAACAGAGGCTTCCTCAACTGTGGTAGGATTTGAATGTCGTGATGGTATTATTCAACAAAAGATAAAATCAAGAAAACTGATGAAAGTGTTCAATACAAAAATACAATATTCTGAAGCTGTTTAGATGATTATTTTTTATTACTTTGTTTAATGAGTGATACTTTAGATTAATCTTAAGTTGATTTGTAATATTTTCAGTAGAAAGTTGTACATATTTACCATAAATTGTCTAAAAACAAACAAACTGAAAATTGCAATTTTTGGCTAAAAATAATATAAATATGGATTTTTTGATGCATTATATATTGAGCCTGCAGTAGGGTAGAGTAGAAAAATCAAAAGTGCCAGGATTAAAATTGAGGGGGGTCTAGAGTGTTATCTTTTGTCCAGGATTAAACTTTAAAACTGATTTCAGGTGGTTGCATACAAAACTGACTGCTACTGGCCAATTTATACAAATTGTATATGCATGCAACCAAAATTTGAACTCAGTCACCTATCTCAGGTTCTGGACATGATAGAAAAGCAATTTAAAAACTGTTGAGATGTATTTTTTACCTCTGAAGCAGATTAAAACACTTGCAAACAATATGTCCCGGGAATCTAATTTGGTTTTGTTATGTAGATGATATTTTCTCATTTTGGCCTGACCACTGGAACAACTTTGACACTTTCTTTCAGTCATTAAATAATCTTGTTCCCTCTATTAAATTTAAATATGAATGGGACAATGACAAACAATTACCTTTTCTAGATATTTTGATCATTAACGAAAGTGGAAAACCCAATTTCAGTCTATAGAAAACCTACTCATTGTAATTCATACATTCATTATTTTTCATATGATGAAGGGGTTAAAAGCTCAATTATTTCTTCCATGTTTCTAAGAGCACTCAGGATTTGTAGCCCACATTTGCTGGACCCGGAAAATTCAAAGATTTGGAACATTTTTAAGGATTTAAAATATCCTGAGTGGTTTATCAGAAAGGCGTATTTTAAAGCCAGAAAAGCTTTTTATGCCCCTCAGGAACCTTCAGTTAACCAAAAACAATATGAGTTTGCCTTACATTGCTGGCTTAGAAAGAGTAAAGCCTTTGACAAAAGACTAAGTTTGCTTTGGCATTCAAATATTCGTCTACTGTAAAAAGTAAATTGGTTAGGAATAACGTTACAAAACAGGAACAAGCCTGTCTCTCCAGCATTCCCTGTAAAAGTTGTGATTTAGTATACATAGGAGAAAAAAGAAATATTGAAACCTGTATTAAAGAACAGTCATAGCAAATAGAACTGGGACTTTTCCATATAGAATTTGGCCTATTTTGAAAATATGACAAATGAGCAGTTTAGCACTGACATTAATATTTAGTTATGTTGCCCTTGGCCTTGATGACCATCTGGAGACATTTCGGCATTCTATCACTCAGTTTTTGAAAATAATCCAAGGACACGTTCTTAATCCACAATGACGATCTCGTGCTGCAGACTATCAAGTGATGTGTTCGATGTTTGAAAGCTTCTGCTTCATGACATTCCAGCAGTTCTCAATGGGATTCAGGGTTATTTCCTGGCCGCTTCAGCACGTTAATATTATTGTCAGCAAGCCACTTTGACACTTTTTTCGCCTTATGACAAGGCGCACTGTCATGCATGAAAACACTGGCGCCGTGTATTTCGTAAAATTTAAGCAGATGGTCCTCTAAAACAGTAATATACCTGTCTGCATTCATGGTAGTGTTTTTGGGCAAGAAATACAGACCACCGCACCCATGAGAACCACTGAAACAACCCCAAACCATCACTGATGTCGGGTGCTTGACTGTGCAGATGGCGTACAAAGGGTGGTATCGGCTAATATTGGGGGGTCGTCTCACCTTATCAGCACAACTTGGAATACACTGAAAGGTGCTTTCATCCGACCACATGACCTTCCTCCAATGGTCAGGGGTCCAATCCTTACACGTCTTAGCAAAAGCAAGCCAGTCCCACATGTGTTTGGTCAGGAGTGGCTTCTGCTGGGAAGTGGAAGATCCTTCTGGAGTTGATGACGTATGCAGCATAAGGACATGTCCTGTAGCAATTTTGGGTGACTTCCTTTAAGCTGGGAGGCAGTCATTTGTGGGTTCTTGAAAACTTCTTGCCACAGAAGGTCGTCTGTGGACTTTGTCATCTTCCTAGGGTGACCATGGTAAGGTTTGTAGGCAGGAACAATGTTTGGTGGTAGGCCCACAGCCGCAGCAAGCAAGCGCATAATGGTGGAATTTCCCCCAGCTGTTACGATGACAAATTTCCTTGATGGGGACTCTCTCTTGCCTCCAAGCAATAATACGTGCTTCCTCCTCTTTAGAAAGATTGGTAGCACCCATATTCACTATATGAATAAAAAATGATAATGTCACAAAGCACAAGCTCCGTAATCCTGTGCACTTAGGTTGGAGCGGTAAAGGCAGTAACACTCCCCACAACTGCTACATGCACACAGAGCTGTTGATTTATCCCATACTCACGCTCTGCTTCCTGGCAAGTTCCCAGACACCGCAAGATTATTTAGTCACTCGTATAGAGCCACTCTGGCAAACTAAACTAGGGCAGCTTGACAATGGAGTTTATATGGAAAGGTCCCAGTTCTATTTGCCATGACTGTAAATATGCCTTCAGAAGTTGTAATACTAATAATGCAATTTTTTATCACGCCAGCCAAAATGATCATGCTATAAATTGGGAATCAAGTAAGTTACTTTATAAATGCAATAATTATGTCAAACGAAAAATAATAGAATCTGTATGGATAGAACAAGTGGATAATTATAATTTGTGTGAAGGTACTTATAAGCTTGACTTCTTGGTCAAAAAATCCCTTACAGCATCAGGTGAGCGGTTTCTAACCTAAGTGTGAATTTCTTAAAGGTCACTGGATTGTTTCCTTACTCGCTTTTGGTTCATTCATTTTTTTCAGTAAAATGCAATAATAATAAATGTGGAAATAAATGGAAATGCAATAATAATAGTAAATATAATAAATGTGGAAATAAATGGAAATGCAATAATAATAGTAAATATAATAAATGTGGAAATAAATGGAAATGCAATAATAATAATAAATATAATAAATGTGGAAATAAATGGAAATGCAATAATAATATAAATATAATAAATGTGGAAATAAATGGAAATGCAATAATAATAATAAATATAATAAATGTGGAAATAAATGGAAATGCAATAATAATAATAAATATAATAAATGTGGAAATAAATGGAAATGCAATAATAATAATAAATATAATAAATGTGGAAATAAATGGAAATGCAATAATAATAATAAATATAATAAATGTGGAAATAAATGGAAATGCAATAATAATAATAAATATAATAAATGTGGAAATAAATGGAAATGCAATAATAATAATAAATATAATAAATGTGGAAATAAATGGAAATGCAATAATAATAATAAATATAATAAATGTGGAAATAAATGGAAATGCAATAATAATAATAAATATAATAAATGTGGAAATAAATGGAAATGCAATAATAATAATAAATATAATAAATGTGGAAATAAATGGAAATGCAATAATAATAATAAATATAATAAATGTGGAAATAAATGGAAATGCAATAATAATAATAAATATAATAAATGTGGAAATAAATGGAAATGCAATAATAATAATAAATATAATAAATGTGGAAATAAATGGAAATGCAATAATAATAATAAATATAATAAATGTGGAAATAAATGGAAATGCAATAATAATAATAAATATAATAAATGTGGAAATAAATGGAAATGCAATAATAATAATAAATATAATAAATGTGGAAATAAATGGAAATGCAATAATAATAATAAATATAATAAATGTGGAAATAAATGGAAATGCAATAATAATAATAAATATAATAAATGTGGAAATAAATGGAAATGCAATAATAATAATAAATATAATAAATGTGGAAATAAATGGAAATGCAATAATAATAATAAATATAATAAATGTGGAAATAAATGGAAATGCAATAATAATAATAATAAATATAATAAATGTGGAAATAAATGGAAATGCAATAATAATAATAAATATAATAAATGTGGAAATAAATGGAAATGCAATAATAATAATAAATATAATAAATGTGGAAATAAATGGAAATGCAATAATAATAATAAATATAATAAATGTGGAAATAAATGGAAATGCAATAATAATAATAATATAATAAATGTGGAAATAAATGGAAATGCAATAATAATAATAAATATAATAAATGTGGAAATAAATGGAAATGCAATAATAATAATAAATATAATAAATGTGGAAATAAATGGAAATGCAATAATAATAATAAATATAATAAATGTGGAAATAAATGGAAATGCAATAATAATAATAAATATAATAAATGTGGAAATAAATGGAAATGCAATAATAATAATAAATATAATAAATGTGGAAATAAATGGAAATGCAATAATAATAATAAATATAATAAATGTGGAAATAAATGGAAATGCAATAATAATAATAAATATAATAAATGTGGAAATAAATGGAAATGCAATAATAATAATAAATATAATAAATGTGGAAATAAATGGAAATGCAATAATAATAATAAATATAATAAATGTGGAAATAAATGGAAATGCAATAATAATAATAAATATAATAAATGTGGAAATAAATGGAAATGCAATAATAATAATAAATATAATAAATGTGGAAATAAATGGAAATGCAATAATAATAATAAATATAATAAATGTGGAAATAAATGGAAATGCAATAATAATAATAAATATAATAAATGTGGAAATAAATGGAAATGCAATAATAATAATAAATATAATAAATGTGGAAATAAATGGAAATGCAATAATAATAATAAATATAATAAATGTGGAAATAAATGGAAATGCAATAATAATAATAAATATAATAAATGTGGAAATAAATGGAAATGCAATAATAATAATAAATATAATAAATGTGGAAATAAATGGAAATGCAATAATAATAATAAATATAATAAATGTGGAAATAAATGGAAAAAAAAAAATAAATAAATGTGGAAAAAATAATAAAATATAATAAATGTGGAAATAAATGGAAATGCAATAATAAATATAATAAATGTGGAAATAAATGGAAATGCAATAATAATAATAATAAATGTGGAAATAAATGGAAATGCATAATAATAATAATAATAAATGTGGAAATAAATGGAAATGCAATAATAATAATATAAATGTGGAAATAAATGGAAATGCAATAATAATAATAATAAATGTGGAAATAAATGGAAATGCAATAATAATAATAAATAATAAATGTGGAAATAAATGGAAATGCAATAATAATAATAAATATAATAAATGTGGAAATAAATGGAAATGCAATAATAATAATAAATATAATAAATGTGGAAATAAATGGAAATGCAATAATAATAATAAATATAATAAATGTGGAAATAAATGGAAATGCAATAATAATAATAAATATAATAAATGTGGAAATAAATGGAAATGCAATAATAATAATAAATATAATAAATGTGGAAATAAATGGAAATGCAATAATAATAATAAATATAATAAATGTGGAAATAAATGGAAATGCAATAATAATAATAAATATAATAAATGTGGAAATAAATGGAAATGCAATAATAATAATAAATATAATAAATGTGGAAATAAATGGAAATGCAATAATAATATAATAAATGTGGAAATAAATGGAAATGCAATAATAATAATAATAAATGTGGAAATAAATGGAAATGCAATAATAATAATAATAAATGTGGAAATAAATGGAAATGCAATAATAATAATAATAAATGTGGAAATAAATGGAAATGCAATAATAATAATAATAAATGTGGAAATAAATGGAAATGCAATAATAATAATAAATAATAAATGTGGAAATAAATGGAAATGCAATAATAATAATAAATATAATAAATGTGGAAATAAATGGAAATGCAATAATAATAATAAATATAATAAATGTGGAAATAAATGGAAATGCAATAATAATAATAAATATAATAAATGTGGAAATAAATGGAAATGCAATAATAAATGTGGAAATAAATGAAATGCAATAATAATAAATGTGGAAATAAATGTAAATGCAATAATAATAAATGTGGAAATAAATAAATGCAATAATAATAAATGTAATAATGAGGAAATAAATAAATGTAATAAGTGTAACTTAGGTAATAATAATAAATGTTAAAAACATGAACGTAATAATAAATGCAGTAATTATGTCAAAATAATAGAATCTGTATGTATAGAACAAGATGATAGGGTATTTCTTTACTATTACACCGGTCTCCGGTAGAAAGTTTTAAAAGTTGGTTTTCAATATTTTTCAATGTGCTGAATTAAAAAATGATACTCATTTCCATCGCAAATGGATAACGTTAGGGGTTGGGTTAGGTTAGGTTTGCTTAGGTTATTTCAGGTTCAGCCAATTTTAAAGGTGAAATTTATGTTTTTCCTAAGGTTTTTGGTGTGTTTTGTATTAATCTGACTTTCAAAATCTTTGGATACCACTCATTTTTGTGATTCTCCCCACCCAAAAACTCCCAGTTCCCAATGGGAATCCCCTGAGTAAAAAAGGGTAGAAAGTTTTAAAAGCTTTAAGCTTCAATAACTCTTTAAATCATTTACGACAGAAATGAGTATCATTTTTTAATTCAGCACATTGAAAACCAGCTTTTAAAACTTTCTACCAGAGACTGGTGTAATAGGAAATATTTACCAAAGATAGTTTTAATTTGTGCATATGTACTCATAAGCAGGACCCTTTAATAAAATGCCCTTCCAGTGTTGGGAGAATGGAATCTAACCTAGGTGCAAATTTCTTAATGGTCCCTAGACTGTTTTTCCTCTTGTTTTTGGTTCATACTTTTTTCTCTATCCACCCAAAGACAATGCCAGTGGGTATCAAAACTGTTGTGGAAATAAACTCTGTCTATTAGAGTGAGTTTTTATTATAGTACTGAAAAGTTTAAGTAGCTGTAACTTTTTTAATATTCATTTGTGACAAATTTTGATTGCACATTTGGAAAGAGGAGCTAAAACCACTAGAAACAAAAAAAGGTAATTATTCGCTTTTACACCCAGTCTGTTTTTATCATGAGAACAAACTTTTCTGGTCAATTTTGAGGTGTTTTGAATGAATCTATCATCCATTTCCTGTGCAAATGCGTAGTTTTTGAGATATCATCATCTTGAAAACTACGCATCTGCACAGAAAATGGATGGCTGTTTCGTACAAAACACCTCAAAATTAACCAGAAAAGTTTGCTCTCATCATTTTCATTTAAACTAACGAAAATATCACGACTTAACCAAACCAATCATCAAGGGTGTACAGTTGACCTAACCAGGCATTCAGTTGACCAGTAAATTTATAGTTTCAACCACAACTCATCTTGAAAAATAAAAATTAGGTTTTCTGGTGGTTTTTGATGCAATTCATTTGAATTTGGCATTCATTTCGGTCGCAAATCACTCGTTTTTGAGACACCCCCCCCCCCCCACATCAAAAGCCAAAAACTAGTGATTTGTGGTAGAAATGGATGTCAAATTTGAGTGAATCACCTCAAAAAACAAGTTTCATAACCCAACCCAACTCAATCCAATCTACTGGATTGAGTTGGGTTGGGTTATGATGGAGTGATAAGATAAACAATTCCTTCAGAATCGGTTCCACGAAATGATTCCTTCAGAATCCAGCCGTAAATTAGTTTAAAAAATAAATCATTAAACTAACAAAAATAATCATGACTTAACCTAACCAATCATCAAGGGTGTACAGTTGCCCTAAACAGGCATTCAATTAACCTAACTAGGCATTCAGTTGACCTAACCAAGCATTCAATTAACCTAATGAGTCAATGTTATTCTTAAAAAATTTATGAATCACTTCAAACGGAGTAAGAGCACAACCTTCACACACTGTACCCATGGCTAGACTAAGACAATATGGCAGACCAAAAATTATTATATTTATTATCTCCATTACACTAGGCAACAAAGATTTTGTTACAGAAGACCAAATAGGTGCTCCTAGCTAATTTCGGTATGCTGATTTCAAATCTATAATTAGATCTTTTCTATCACGTCTAGATTTTGTGTAAAATGCAAATCACTTTTAGTAAAATTTTCTACCACATCCAGATTTTGGTTTTAATCGGCTTAATGCCAGTAATATGAAACTTGCTTTTCAAGGTTAAAGCAATTTTTTTTGCCAACTATATACAAATTCGAACAATTTTGATAAATAAAATTTATCCCGAGTTGGCAACACTGAGTCAAGAGCATAGTAACGGGCAACGGCCCAACGGCAGTCGCTACGTGACAGTCAAGCAGAACGGTTGTTGAAGCTCTCTGCTGATGAGCAAGTGACAGGTTGTGGTGACTTGTGTGTTTTTATAGCATTTGTTTTGTACTACGGTGTGTATTTCTTTTTATTTTGCACATCGTAATAATTACTTTCTACGTTTTTTCAGATATTGTATGGTAATTCAAAATGGCATCAAATAGACGTGCTTGTGTAAATCACCCAGACAACTTCTGCTTTGTCTGTGGACAATATACACCTAAGCCACAACGTAGAAACATAACAACAAAGATTAAACTTGCCTACAAGTGTTATTTTGACTAAGTTAGGAGACCAACAGAGGGACTGGGCACCACATATTTGCTGTGCACAGTGCAATGCAATGTTAATAGCTTGGATGATGGTAAAAGAAAAGCTATGCCATTCTCAGTCCCCATGGTTTGGCGTGAGCCGAAAAATCACTTCAATGATTGTTATTTTTGTTTGACAAAGATTGCTGGTTTCACAAAGAAAAACAAATCAAAGATCATGTACCCAAACTGCGAATCAGCAATGAAACCAGTACCACATGATGAAACAAATCCACCACCAGTTCCACCAGCAACGATAACAGACAGCAGTTCATCTGAAGATTCTGCTAGTGATATAGAAACAGGGAAAGATGGCATATATGTTCCAGATGCAAATATTTCCCTACATTTGTTAAGTCAAGCGGAGTTAAATGACTTAGTGCGCGATTTGGAATTACCAAAAGAAAAGGCAGAGTTGCTTGGTTCAAGACTTCAAGAATTTAATCTTCTCCAACCAAACACCAAAGTTTCCCATTTCTGCCATCGCCATTTGCAGTTTTCATCATTTTACTTACAGGAAGAAAACGTTTGTTTCTGCCACGATATCAGTGGTCTGATGCAAGGGATTGGCTGTCGCTATGATCCAAAAGAATGGAGACTGTTCATTGACTCTAGTAAAGCTAGCCTTAAAGCTGTATTACTGCACAACGGCAATGAAAAACCTTCAATACCTGTAGCACATGCCACTGGCCTTAATGAGACTTATGAATCGATGAAACTGCTGCTAAGACTCATCAAATATAAGGACCACACATGGAATATTTGTGGCGACCTTAAAGTTATATCATTACTTCTTGGGTTACAGTTGGGCTACACAAAGCATATGTGCTTTTTGTGTCTATGGAACAGCAGAGATGACAAGAACCACTACAAAAAACATGATTGGCCATCTAGAACTGAACATGTTGTTGGTAAATACAATGTGAAACACCCAGCACTTATTGACCCTCAGAAAGTACATCTTCCACCACTTCACATTAAACTTGGCCTTATGAAAAATTTCGTGAAGGGTATGGATCATCAAGGTAGTGGTTTCCAATATTTAAAGGATAAATTCAAAGGAATATTGACAGATGCTAAGCTAGAAGCTGGAGTTTTCACTGGACCACAGATCCGCAGTGTCATCCACGACTCATCGTTTCCATCTAACCTAAATGAGAATGAACTAGGAGCATGGACATCTTTCGTTGAAGTTGTCAAAAATTTTCTTGGAAACCACAAAGCTGAAAACCACCGTAAACTCGTAGAAAACATGCTTAAATCTTATGAAATAATGGGATGCAGAATGTCTTTGAAAATTCATTTTTTACATTCTCATCTTGACTTCTTCCCAGCCAACCTTGGGGCTGTAAGTGACGAGCATGGTGAGCGCTTCCACCAACAGATCTCAGTTATGGAAAACAGATACCAAGGTAATTTCAACCCAAATATGATGGGAGATTATTGTTGGTTCCTGCAGAAGGAGAGCTCGTCATCCTACAAGCGACAAAGGAAGAGGACACACCAAAGTTTCACTTAAGAACAGGAATTTGCCTTTCAGTAGTAACAACAAAATACTAACGCGCTTTGGGTGGATGGTTGGGCGCAGGGGTGGGAATTCCACTGTCTGTCTTAAGCCAGAATAAAGGAGGAAAGACATCCCTGTTCACTAATTATTTAAGTATGCTTAACATAAAACGTGGCACGGAAAAGTAGCTTAGACGGCTTTCGTAATAGAAGCGGGTGAGAAAAAAAATTAAAAATAGGGGTTTTCGGTTACACAAAATCTGGACGTGATAGAGAAATTTTGATATCAGATCTGAAATCAGCATCAGCGCTTTAGTAGGAATCAGTAGTTCACGTGTCTGTAACAAAAAAAAAGTTGAAATTTGTTGCCTAGTGTTATTATCCATTTGCGACGGAAGTGGTATTAGAAAAAGTTGTCCAAAATGAAGAGATACAGCTAAACAACACATCAAATATGCAGTAATCAAGTTGTGGTTGAAACTATACCATCACCAATTAACCTAACTGGGCATTCAATTAACCTAACTGGTTAATATTGGTTATTTCACCTAAATATCTTCTGATCTTTTCATATTAGGCACTCACTGACATTTTGGGCAAGTTAAGGATGAGAGAATAACGCCATAATTGACAAAACATTCAATCCTTTTTCTTCATCTAGGGCACATGATGAATCAAGTTCTCAAAGTCAAAATCATACGAATGGTACATCATAATTTTATCACAAATACCACTAAACTAAATCCAATTTGAAAAAAAAAAATAGCCAGAACAAAACTCAACCAACTAATTAAGTCGCAGAGTCATGGAAAAATAGCCCAATCAAGAAAAATACTTTAGGAAAAAAGTACATTATCGCCAAACAAGAAATATATTTTATTAAAAAAAGTACATTTCAACAAATTTACACAAAATAAGATATTATCTTCTTAGTCAGTTTTGAATGGCAATTCAATATATTATACTATTTTAATTGTGCATGAGCGGGTTAAAAGACGAATATTAACCCCCCTAAAAAAAGTGGTGGTTACTAGATGAGTGCTAAAACACAATTTGGAAATTATTTATATTAAGGTCTCCACCAAGTTGACAATACTGGCTATTATCAAACGTTTCAGCATAACTTTAAGAGTCTAATGGTATATGTTATTATTTGCACAATTGCGTACTTATAATGTTATAAGTTTTTAAAGAAATTATTTTCTTAACTCCATTTTGGTCATAATTTTTTGAATGACATCATAAGTGTATCTACTTGGGTGGAAAAATCACATTTGGCTACAAAAAATAAGATATGCAGCCACAGTGTTTTCCGTTTTCTTCATTAGTTAGTTTTCCAATATGGCGTGTGAAGGATGTGAAATATATTCGGAAACATTAACAATATTGATAATTCTGCTGTAGAGATTTGTCAAACATGATGTGTTACAGTCGTCTTTTAAATGTAGTGTGGATCTGAGTATTCCTACAATGAATCCATTGATATTAGGATTAGGTAAGTTAGGTTAGGTTCTCTAGCAATTTGGATACTGGAATGCATTTTTCTAGTAGTATTTGATGTGCAATATTAAAATCTAGCCTTCATTTTATAGGGAAATGAACCAAAATATGTTAAAACTTTGAAGTCTCATAACTTTTGATTAGTTCATTTCCACATAAAATGAAGGCCAGATTTGAACAAAGCACATCATACACTACTAAGGAAATATATTTTGGTATCAAAATTGGGTAGAAACCCTAATGTAAATATTTACCTACAATTTAACTTAAAAAAGGTAATGATTCAGAATACGGGCACCACTTAAGCAAAATTTTGAAAAATACTATAGAGACAAAGTTGTTTCTCTCATTAAAATACGTTGATTGCACTTTTTGCATAATCAAAAAAATGAAGTTAGAAAATTACGAAAAACATATATTTTTAGGTATGAATCTAGAAAATTTTGAGTTGGCAACCCTACTATCGTATCATTCATTCACTTCAGTTTGAAAATGGCTTCGGTCTGTGATGGATATGAGGTGACACTAGTAGAGCTCACATGGTATTCTCCCTTTAAATGTAGTGTGTCCAATTTGTATAATTTAGGTCTCGGGAGATACGGGGATAGAGCCCCCGTAAAGATCACGTATCACAAATTGATCAGTATAAGGTTTTATATTTTTTTAGGTTAGGTTAGGGGTTAGGTTTTCCATGAAACCTAGGTTTTTCTCATGGTTTTTAATGTTTCATGACACGTATTTTTTCCTCTAAAACATGCTAAAACCATTGGTTTCCTGTTATTTAGGATAAATCTGACCATCGCTATTACAATAAATTGTTGCTTGTACTGTGTTCCCACACCCAAAACCCCTGGTTCCCACGGTGGTCCCCCAAGATTTTAGGAGGGATTGGGAGGGTGAAATAACTTCAAACAATAATTTACTGTAATGGCAATGGTCACATTCATCCTAAACAACAGGAAACCAATGGTTTTAGCATGTTCTGGTAGAAAAAACACAAAAATTGAGGTGGCACCCCTATTCTGAACCATTACCTTAAAAAATGTTTGGACATGTTTTTAGCCAACATACCCAACCAGCTCACAGTGCCAGGGTA
Source organism: Bathynomus jamesi (assembly GCA_023014485.1). Lineage (NCBI taxonomy): Eukaryota > Metazoa > Arthropoda > Malacostraca > Isopoda > Cirolanidae > Bathynomus > Bathynomus jamesi. The sequence continues at coordinate 44,871 of JAJOZX010002328.1, read as the reverse complement.
TTCCTCTGCCAGACTGCCACTTACAAATTCAATAGTAGACCAAATTGTATGGCAGGAGCAAGAGAAAAAGGGTGGCAACTACATCATGGCCCCGCCTCAGAAGTGCTGAGCAGACTTCGTGGGAGCAGCACACCCTCAAGGCAGAAGTGCTTCACGGTAAATACTTTCACAAGTTGGAAAGTGAGAATTTTTTTAAAAATAGGAGCGTTACACCAGAAGTTTGGCAGATTGTGCAATCTGGCTTTAAATTACCGTGTCTATAAAAAAACTTAGCCTAGCCTATTTATCCTACCATCATACAATTCGAGAGTCCTATACTATTATAACTTACTCGTTAGGATTCAGTAGGCTATTAGGCCTAGAATATATAACCTAAATTAGTCCTAGGATAGCACCGCTTGCCTGTATGTGTTCTGTGTACAGCAATCTAACTCTATTTTAATGGCAATACCGGACCGGCTTATGGCCCATTTATATGATTAAGAGATTTATAAGGACTAGTTAGGTTATACAGTATTTAGATAGGCCCAGCCAGGTTACTGCCCCGCTGGTCTGGTGAGAAGACAGGATAAGTTTATTCACAATACAAAGAAGTCAGTGCGAACTACCAAATTAGAAATAAAAAAGTAGCTTCAACTCTTGATTAAGTACTGTTTATCGCACTTCATTAAATATAATTCACAAATCATTAATCTAAATTTCAATTAATTTCAAAGATAAACCCATAACTAATAAATAGTATTCTGCTAAACTCAGATCACTGGCTTGTTGAAGTTGTTGAGCACAAGGTATAAACAAGTTACAAGTCAGTTGGTTGGTTATTCAGTTTAGGATTTTCAGCAACAAAGGTTCATTGAGAAGGGTGGTATAAAAAAACCTCTATAGGGTTATGGTTGATTGCCGATACCCTCATCCGTTGGAAATTTCCAGCAGATATTGATGTAGAGTTGATGACAAAAACCCTACGTCTTTTCGTTAAAAAACTGTGTTTGTGGAGGTCTTCAAAAGACCTTGCTAAGTAATGTTTTTATGTTAATGTTTGATTTCTATGCCTTCGGTATTAGCGCTGCCTAAGGGTAAAGAAGGTAATTACCATACCTTATTATTTCGTTGGGTCTCGCTTCTGGTTGTAGGGCGCGCTGTTGCCTATCGCGCCTCTCTTTCGATGTTGGCGATGGAGTTACGCAACGAGTTTATTTGGTTTAATTAATATAGGCAATTCACTGTACTTAAATACCTGAAGGAATAGTCATATCCTTTTGAGTTATTCGTTTTATGTTATGACTCCGAGCATGGCGAGCAATGTTCCCTCTAAGGTGTACGCGTGTGCGCGCGCGCACGCGTTGTGAAACCCGCGCACACAGCAAAATAAAATGCGCACAGGCTCAAGCGTATCATGAGTCACGACAGTAAATGAAGTAATTTCAAAAATTTCAGTTTAATGAATTCTATAAAGAACAAATTAAAAAACGCCTTGAAAGAAAATCATTTGGACATGCTCATGCGATTTAAAAGTTACCTGAATGATGACGGATGTATTAATCTTCATAGAGTTTATTTGGAATGGGCAAATGAAAAGATCGTAGGGAGAAATCATAATCATACTTAAATGAAAGGCACTTTCATTTAATGTTATTTTGATTATGTTTCATTTTATTGAATTTTATTATTTTTTATTTTATTCCTATTTTGTGAATGGATAAAATCATGTATTAATCTTGATAGTCTATTTTAAATTGCTAAATGCTAAAAATTGTTTTGAGAAATGATAACTAAAATATTCATTTTCAATTAATGTTATTTTTATTTTATTTCTTTATTTTGTTGAATTTTATTTTACTATTTTTTATTTTATTCACATTTTTAGAATGGATAAAATGTTTTCTTTTTTAAGAATATATAATATTGTAAACAGTTTTTTAATATCCATTTAATAGTACCGTAATGATCAAGCTATCACCTTATGGAAATAATATTTATTAAGTATTTAATATTTATATATATTTAATTTTGAAGATAATAGCGCTCAGTGTTAGAAAATCTAGAAGAGGAAGAACCATTGTTGTCCCAAGGCGATACGATGACTAAGCTGATTGATGCAGCATTGCTTGTATATATATTAAGTTAAGGTGTGTATATATATCCATCTCATAATTGTAAGGTTAGTGAAAAATTAAATTAATTTAGAGCTAGCATTTTTGAGCTCTTGTGGCATCATTGTTTGGTCACACTGTTGGCATCATTTTGAGACGCTGCGCGTCTTTCTACTCGTTTGTGGAAGGTCGTACGTAAAGGTGTGGTTTGATAGAGAGCTCTCTTGCAATTCAGTTTGGTTGTTTAGATACATGATTGTTGCATCGTGCAATAGTCCAGGTTGCGTTGTTGTTGCAAGGTTCATAAAGAAGACCACAAATAGTACCCTTTTGTTTACCTTTTAAGTTCATGTAATTTAAGGTCTAAGGTAGGCCCGCATCGAGTCAGCAACCCTGAGGTTACCCTGAGGTAGGACCTAATAGGATCTCAAATCCGTAAGTTTTAATTTAGCTTAACTTGGGCTTTAGGTAGAACTTGCCCTTTAGAATTTGGCCGTTCACGGCTCAGCTGGGATTTCGAACCCGACAAATAAATAAAATAACATGGTCCTTCAGAACCGGATTTCTACCCCAAGACTGAGTCAGTGACCATTTTTCGGCAAAGTTCTGATTGTGCAAATTGTATCCCAAGTTAGGCCTAGACGGGTTGAGTATTATTGAGTTAAGGTCCCAGGGTAAAAAGTTTGGTCGCCCAATTGCGAAACTTGGCCAGTCGTCTGTCGTTTTTGGCCTACTTTTTTTCCGGTTTGGTTAATTTTGGGTTATATTGAGTTAGTCCCAGGGTAAAAAGTTTGGTCGCCCAATTGCGAAACTTGGCCAGTCGTCTGTCGTTTTTTGGCCTACTTTTTTTCCGGTTTGGTTAAATTTGGGTTATTATTGAGTTAAGGTCCCAGGGTAAAAAGTTTGGTCGCCCAATTGCGAAACTTGGCCAGTCGTCTGTCGTTTTTTGGCCTACTTTTTTTCCGGTTTGGTTAAATTTGGGTTATTATTGAATTAAGGTCCCAGGGTAAAGTTTGGTCACCAAATTGCGAAACTTGGCCAGTCGTCGGTCGTTTTTTGGCCTATATTTTTCTGGTTTGGTTAATTTTGGGTCATTATTGAATTAAGGTCCTGGGGTGGAAAATTTGGTATTCCATACTGGTGTTTGGTTAGTACCCCACTCAGCAATTCAGTTTATTTGAAAGTAAAATTTGCGTTTGATCAGTTTGGTTAAGTATTTCTGCCAATTCAGCTCATTTGGTATTGAGCCCAAGGGTTGTTTACATTGAAGATGAGTGCATCTGAATTGAACAAATTTATAAAAAGGAGAAGTGCCTACAAAGGTCTAATTACAAAGGTCATTGCCACTATAGATTCTGCCATAGAGCAAGAGGATTTACGCTTAGTGACTGCGAAGCTTGCCATATTAGAAACTAAAAAGGTTGCTCTAAGTGAGGTAAATGTTAAAATTGAGGCTCTTATAGAAGAGGATGAAATAGAAAATAACATAATTTACTTTGAAGAGATTATTGATGATATGACTAACGTAGGCCTCGAGCAAAAGAGTTTAGCAGCTCAGTACAGTTAGAGACCAGGTCTAATAATGAAACACAACACTCAACAAATGATGCTTGTGAAGTTAAGGTTAACAGATCTGTAGTTCAATTACCGAGGCTTGTACTCAAAACATTTTCTGGGAGTATTCAGGAATGGCAAGGATAGCAGACAGTTTCAATCAGCAGTTCATTCTAGTCAAGTGTTAAGTGCCGTGGAAGAAGTTTAATTATTTGCGGTCCCTCTTGGAAGGGGAGGCAGCAAAGACTATAGCAGGATTAGCATTAAACAGAGGCTAATTATAATGTGCTTGGGATATATTAAAGAAACGGTTTGGTAAGCCAGAGATCTTAATTAAAAGCCACCTCCGTGCACTTTTAAAACTATACCTCCTGTTAATAATCCTAATAGTGTCAAGGAGTTACGGCAGTTATATGAATGAATTTGAAATTAGAACTAGGTCTGGACAACTTGGGTGTAGGAATGGAAAAAGTATGTATAATGTTGGTCCTACACTGGAGTCTAAATTGCTAGCCAATTTGCTTGAAATTAAGTAGGGGACACTCTGCAGAACATGTGTACATCCCCTTCAGCAGATGTTAAGTCTTTTAGGCACAGAATTAGCAAGACGAGAGGGAGTTGAGTTTGCACAGTGGGATGGTAAACAAGAGGACAAATGCAGGCACAGCACCAAAGTTTCCACAAAAAGAATAGCCCAGGTACAGTGTCAGCTCTACATGCCTCCTCTGAGAATAAATTAAAGGGAATCAAGGAATGTATATTTTGCGAAGGCAACCACAAGTCATATAAATGTGAGGTGGCTGAGGCCTACCTTTGAGGAGAGAAAGGACAGGGTAACTAAGTCCACAGCATGTTTTAAATGTTTTTTGAAAGGTCATAGAGCAAGGTTTTGTAAGTTTAAAATTTTGTGCAAAAATGTCATGGTAGGCATCAGCCATTATTGTGTGAAAACACTCTTAGTAGGCCTACCCCAGAAGTAGAGAATCAGTGGCACATGCCACTGCTATGCAAGGGAGTAAAAGTAAAGGGGGATTATTGCAAACAACTGCAGCCTTATTAATTGGGAATGAGGAGAAGCTACTGTAAGAGTGTTGTTTGATAGTGGTAGCCAGTGTAGTTTTATTAAGACCAGAATTTCCAGAAAATTGAAGTTTAAAAAAAACTTAAGAGGGAAAATTTAAGAATTTCTGGGTTTGGGGGTTCCGTTCAAAACCGAACCAAATTTAAGAAGGTAGAAGTTCTGGTTAAAGGGTTGTTACGCAAAGTCCCACTATCAAGGTCCAAGCTGTAGAGATTGAGGAACTTTGTGCTCCAGTCCACTACTTCTTTAGATAGGCAGTGTCCAAGATTGCAAGTTAAAGGAATTAATTGGGCAATAATAAGTTTGAGGGAACAGAAGATATTAGTCTTTTGATTGGAGCTGACTATTATTGGACTCATCACTGGTAATATTGTCCGTACATCTCAAGGCCCAGTAGCTATTGAAAGTAAGCTAGCTGGATGCTACATGGTTAGTTATGCAATGAATGGAAGTTAAGGCTCTCTTGTTAAGATTGAGGAGAACAGCCATGGTCTGGAAAGGCATTTGAAAGCATTTTGGGAACTTGAATCTATTGGTATAAAGGACAAACCAGGCAAGTACAGTGAACAATGATGTTTTAGAGCACTTTGAAAAAGGGATTGGGTTTAGAGATGGTTGCTATGAAGTTGGCCTACCATGGAAGGATTCTTGCAAACCCGGTTCAAAACCTTCAGCTAGCTAATCGGAGGTGGAGACTTCATTGTATAGGCTAAGAAAAAATGAGGAGTGTTAATTGGAATACGATGAGGCCATCCTAAAGTTATGTAAGGGAGGCTATGCTGAAAGGGTGCAAGGTGAGCTGGTGAGCCAGGAGGCAATTATCTGCCACACCATGCAGTGGTACGGCGAGACAAAAACTACACCAAACTGAGGGTAGTTTTTGATGGCTCAGCCAAGGACAAAGGTGGTGTGTCCTTGAATGACTGTTTGGATGCTGGGCCAAATTTAAATGCAGATTTATTTTCCTTGTTACTGAGATTCAGGTTTGGTAGAGTAGCATTGACTGCAGATGTGAGCAAGCTTTTTGCGGATAAAGTTAAAACCAGAGGACAGAGATGCAGTAAGGTATCTTGGGTGGATACGAAAGACTTGTTGGAAAATGAACTAAGGTTCAAGCATATAGAATGAAGTCAGTGTTGTTTGGCCTCAGCTCTAGTCCATTTCTGTTGGCAGCTACTATGCAGTACCATTTTAAGAAATATTCTGAAGTCTATCCTAACACTATTGAACACATAAGGAAAAATTTTTATGTTGATGATTGCTATGTTCCGTGGATAATACAGAAATGGCTAAACAGATATTCATGGAGGCTAGAGCTATAATGAGGGAGGCTGGCATGGAGCTCAGAAAATGGCAGACCAATCATTCGCAATTACAAGAGTTTATGAGTCATTCCTCTTTAGTACTGATGCAGCAGAAAGTATTGAGGATTCTGGTATTAGGAGTTGTGGGCAATAGACGCAAAGGTGCTAGGCATCGTTTGGCAGCAAGATAATGATTTGTTTACCTTCAATGGGAAATCTTTAGTAGAGCTGGCTGAGAATGAGACAAGGTGGACAAAACGTACAGCTCTTAGTTTGGCTTCGAAGGTCTTTGATCCTCTTGGATCCTGGCTCCATTTGTGATAAAGTCAAAAATTTGGTTTCAGAGCCTCTGGAAATTGGACTTGGTTGGGACCAAGAGTTACCTGATCATTGTGGTAAGGTGGAAATATTGGTTCAAAGAATTGGCACATCTTGGAGACATTGAAATCCCAAGATGGTACTTTGGAGAGTTGAACAATAGTCCAGACAATTTGGAGCTGCACATCTTTTGTGATGCAAGTGAGGAAGCCTATGCAACTTGTATTTATTATAAGAGGCGCATTGCAAGAAGAAGTAAGTTCAGGTTGGTTTGCTGCAAAGAGTAGAGTAGCACCTTTGAAAAGGCTTTCTGTCTCCAAGGTTGGAATTGATGGGTGCCGTTATTGCTAGTCGGCTTGCAATTACAGTGCGAAAGTCTTTGGCCCTCTATGAAATTCCAAGCTATTATTGGACAGACTCCACTATAGTTTGGCACTGGTTAAGAAGTCAGGCAAGGAAATGGAAACCATTGTTGCCAATAGGGTGGAGGAAATTCAAGCGCGCACAGATCCCAAGCAATGGAAGCATTGTCCAGGCATCCAAAACCCCGCTGATTTACCAACACGAGGAATTTCGGTGAAAGATCTTTCACAATCAAGTTTGTGGTGGAATGGGCCAGAGTGGCTAAAACTTGGAAGTGAAAACTGGCCTTCTAATCAGCCTATTGTAGGAGAATGCCAGGCTGAAGAAGCATGGGTGAGTGAGGTGAGAAAATGCGCTGTGAACAGTTGTCAAGTTATGCAGCAGGACCCCATATTGAGGCTTGAGGACATTAGCAGTCTGAAAAGATTGTTAAGAGTGACAGCATGGATATATAGATTTACCAACAACATTAAGGGAGAAACAAGAAGGGAAGGAATTCTGAACAGTAATGAGATTCGGCAAGCCAGGAAATACTGGGTGGTATATGCGCAGAAGGAAAAATTTGGTGAAGAGCGGGAATTGCTCACCAGCCATCCATTACAGGTTCTACCAACACATTCTGCGCTCAAGGGTTTGGATGTGTTTTTGGATCAGGATTTATTGAGAGTAGGAGGTAGACTACAGTTTTCTGGGCTTCCAGAGGAGAAAAGACATCCAATTTTGCTACCTTCTGGGGGGCACTTTGTGGACCTTTTGATCCTGGATACTCATCATAAGCTGTTACATGCTGGAGTTAGAGAAGTGATAATAGAGATTAGACAAAAATTTTGGATTCTCAAAATTAGACAAGTAGTGAAAAAGGTCTTGCATAAATGTGTGGTTTGCAAGCGTTGGAGTGCAAAGCCTTATTATGAAAAGGTGGCTCCACTTCCAAGAGAACGGTGTGTCTATACTGCCCCATTTGATGTAGTGGGAGTAGACTTTGCAGGGCCAGTCTATGTGTATGAGCGAGGGGAGTCTAACAAAGGTTATATATGTCTTTTCACCTGTGCTACCACCAGAGCAATTCATTTGGAGTTGGTAAGCAACTTAAGTAGTGATGTATTTCTTTTGGCCTTTAAAAGGTTTGTGAACAGAAGGGGTTTCCCAAATAAAATCATATCGGATAATGCAAAACCTTCAAAAAGGCTGCAAAGGAACTCCAAGAAATTTGGTCCTTGCTAAAAGAGGAAGGATTCCAATCCTACTTTTCACACCAAGGGGTACAGTGGGAGTTTATTGTTGAGAGAGCACCATGGTGGGGAGGATTTTGGGAAAGGCTAGTGAGAAGTGTAAAGTGTCCATTAAAGAAACTTTTAGCTAATGCTCATTTGAGCAAAGAAGAATTCTCTACTGTTTTATGTGAAGTAGAAGCAATGGTGAACAGTAGGCCTATCACTTTTGTTTACAACAGTAGGCAGGATGCAGAGCCATTGACACCAAATCATTTTCTTTGTGGTAAACGATTAACATCAAACCCCAGTGTGCCAGAAGACTTGCAGCCCATCCAGAGCACTCAAGGAGAGTTAACCAGACGGTTCAGGTACCTTGAAGAGCTACAAGATCAGTTATGGAAGAGGTGGCAGATGGAATACTTGCCAGAACTCAATTATTACCCATCAGGCAAGGTAAAGGGCTCCAATGCAAATTGTATCAAGGTGGGAGAAGTGGTAATGATTGGGGATGAAAGACCAAGGCAATGCTGGAAGCTTGGCATAATTGAAGAGTTGTTTGTTGGCAAAGACAATTTAGTTAGGTCTGCACTGGTAAAGACTTCAGGAGGAAAGTTAAAGAGACCTATACAAAAACTCTATGCTTTAGAAATCAGCAAAACACAGATAGTCAAGATGAAACATTTGAGTTACAGTCTCATGAAGAAGGCTTGGCTAACCTTGCAGAAGGTAATGACAACAATGCCTCTTCGGTGGGGAGTGTTAGAAAATCTAGAAGAGGAAGAACCATTGTTGTCCCAAGGCGATACGATGACTAAGCTGATTGATGCAGCATTGCTTGTATATATATTAAGTTAAGGTGTGTATATATATCCATCTCATAATTGTAAGGTTAGTGAAAAATTAAATTAATTTAGAGCTAGCATTTTGAGCTCTTGTGGCATCATTGTTTGGTCACACTGTTGGCATCATTTTGAGACGCTGCGCGTCTTTCTACTCGTTTGTGGAAGGTCGTACGTAAAGGTGTGGTTTGATAGAGAGCTCTCTTGCAATTCAGTTTGGTTGTTTAGATACATGATTGTTGCATCGTGCAATAGTCCAGGTTGCGTTGTTGTTGCAAGGTTCATAAAGAAGACCACAAATAGTACCCTTTTGTTTACCTTTTAAGTTCATGTAATTTAAGGTCTAAGGTAGGCCCGCATCGAGTCAGCAACCCTGAGGTTACCCTGAGGTAGGACCTAATAGGATCTCAAATCCGTAAGTTTTAATTTAGCTTAACTTGGGCTTTAGGTAGAACTTGCCCTTTAGAATTTGGCCGTTCACGGCTCAGCTGGGATTTCGAACCCGACAAATAAATAAAATAACACTCAGAAAAGTTTGCACAATTTTTCACCATGAACCTAAATGTATGCACAACGAAAATTTCTTGCGCACACGGACTAAAAAAAATTAGAGGGAACATTGATTATGAGGTATTCACTCAGAACTTCTAGGAAGATTAAGTACTTCTCCCTTGCCTAAAGCATCGCTGGTAACTAAGCAGCTCTGAGATGAAGTCTTTGTCTTAAAAATTCGCTTATTTTACAAAGTCCCCAGACGTCTATTTTTTGTGTTTTCATTATTTCTTCTCTCGAAGTAATTTTCACGCGTCAGTGATGGAAAATTTTGATACGAAATAATACGTTTTTCTTGTTGTTATGTGGACCCAATGCCTACATATTGGGTTCTATGTATAGCAATTATTCCCATTCTCAATATGCTTTGTCGCCAATCCTGAGGCAACTTTGTATTTATTTAATTCAATAAATTAATAATTTGTATTTAATTATGAAATAAAGGTACCATATACGATACCATATTGTAGGCGTGTATAGTTTTTCCATAGACTGAGGAGCGGCGGAGAATAATTTGTATGTTATACATTAAATTTTTTTATCAACAGTGTTTCTCAAACCATGTGAAATGAGTTAAAAAGAATGAAGTAGGAACATAGAAAGAGAAAGGTTACTCAAGACCTATTTAAATATAAAAGTCCAAGAGGCCAAATTCTCAAGTTTAGTTAAAGTTATCTCAATCAGTTTGACTTCCCTTAGATATAGGAAATTAATGGAATTAAAGTAAAATTTAAGGCCCTGCGAATCACTTTCTTTTTCGAATCGAATCTCATATCAAATCATCCCAAACAATTCAAACCGAATCGAATCTCGAATCGAATCAACTGTACACATATACAGTAGATTAGAGTGTTTCTACACACAATTAGTAATAAGCATAAAATTAATTAAATCTTCTTGAGAACAAGGGACAAAGTAAATAAATCCTTCTAAAAAAAATGTATTAAGTATTTGATCAACAGAAGGAACAATGGTATTAAAGCAAGGCCCTATTAAAATTATTAAGCATTTTAACTTTGCTTATTATCTGTGTAAGTTTTATAATTCACCAGTTTTTAAATGCTTGTTTACCAATGTTGCTTTGGAGTTTAGTCATGTTTTGTTAACTGTTTATGTTTTAAAGTGACTTCTACGTTGGTGAGTTAATTGAAATGTATTTCCATGTTGTGTTGTTTGGTTAAATGAGTTTGCACTGTTTAAACCTCTCACCACTTCAGACTAATCAATACCCGTAGTTTTGGTAGAGTAAATGTTACTCCTCCACAGGTAGATCTCGAGGGCTTGGGGTTTTGAATCCTGTACTGTTTTCTTGTTGTTTGGCCTCTGACCAAGGGAGGCCATAAGACTCTTGTTGTTGTTTGGGCTATGGCCAAGGGAGGCCATAAGACCATTGTTGTTGTTTGGGCTATGGCCAAGTAGGCCATAAGACCCTTGTTGTTTGGCCTATGGCCAAGGGAGGCCATAAGACCCTTGTAATCATACCTAATTTTAGTGTGCAGTGATAACCAATTTGCGCAGTAATAATTTCAATTTGTGCAGTGATACATTAGGTTCTATATCAGATATAGAACCTAATTTCACTGCACAGATTTTCACTTTATCACTGCACAAATTGAAATTATTACTGCGCAAATTGGTTATCACTGCACACTAAAATTAGTTATGCTTGTAATAGTTTCGGCTCTGGCCAAGGTAGGCCATAAGACCCTTTGTAGAGTAGTTTGGGCTATGGCTAAGGTAGGCCATAAGATCTTTGTAGAGTAGTTTGGGCTATGGCCAAGGTAGGCCATAAGACCCTTGTAAAATAGGTTGGGCTATGGCCAAGGTAGGCCATAAGACCCTTTGTAGAGTAGTTTGGGCTATGGCTAAGGTAGGCCATAAGATCTTTGTAGAGTAGTTTGGGCTATGGCCAAGGTAGGCCATAAGACCCTTGTAAAATAGGTTGGGCTATGGCCAAGGTAGGCCATAAGACCCTTTGTAGAGTAGTTTGGGCTATGGCTAAGGTAGGCCATAAGATCTTTGTAGAGTAGTTTGGGCTATGGCCAAGGTAGGCCATAAGACCCTTGTAAAATAGGTTGGGCTATGGCCAAGGTAGGTCATAAAACTCTCTGTTTGTTTGTTAGATATCTGATGAAAAATCTCTCTTCAGATGTGAAGTATGTGCTACTGTCTAACCATATAATTTTTGGCACAAAATTATGTGCACAGAACCAGAGCGCAGCAATAAAAGACTTTACTCTCTGATCCTTTATTATGTTCAGACAGGTTGCATGTGTTTGTGGCACATGTAAAGAGTACAGTATATATATATATATATATATATATATATATATATATTTCAGTTTTGTGTTAGGTTAAGTCCAGAGGCGTACCGAAGGGAAGGGCGACAGGGGCGATCGCCCCCCTCTTCAGCTAATAAATTATTATTTTGATCATTTTTACGTATTTAATTTACATATTCAATTAAATATTTTACATATTTAATTTCATTATTATTTTTCTAATTTTATTATTATTATTTTGATTATTTTTACGTATTTAATAGGTTGGGCTATGGCCAAGGTAGGCCATAAAACCCTCTGTTTGTTTGTTAGAAATCTGATGAATAATCTCTCTTCAGATGTGAAGTATGTGCTACTGTCAGAGCTGGGCAGTATTTAAATACATATTTAAATACATTTGTGTATTTAGAACTGTATTTATAAATACATTGTTTTTCATGTATTTAAATATAGTATTTAAATACTTTAATGAGTATTTAAATACAATGTATTTAAATACTCAAAATATAAAAATGTAAATACTTTTACTGGTTTAATACACGTTCTGTACTAGCACAGTACGACGCGTCGACAGTGTAGTACAGCATGGTTCATGTTTCAACGTGTCAGTTCAATCAGTTGTGTGCCACTCTTAGTCGAAAGCGGTTGATTTCTTTATCGTGTGCGTGTCATGGCTTCAACAAGCAAATCCGGTGAATCAACCAGTGATATATCTGCAGATAACAATTTAGTGCACCCTCTGTTTGATGGAAAATACTTTAAAATTAAATCTAAAGACGGTAATAAGGTAAAGTGCACCTGCTTGCTGTGTAAACACGAAGTCTCTGCTGCAAGCAATGCTACAACGAATCTGTACACTCATCTGAAGGTAAGTGTTTTTTTAGACATCAAAAAATATCTTGAAATTGACCGAATAATCATACAAAACGGCTCTGCCTTAAGTGGGCCTGTGTAACTAACTCGTTGCAATCACTCCAATTTGCGATGGAAAATTCATTGATGAAAAAGCTTTTAAAATCGTCTGATCTATCGAGTGGTGTATTTATTTCGAAATTCACCGTGTCCCCTAAAGTAGAAATTTATCAAAACATGAATTAGTGAATGCATATGTTAAAATTTGTATGTATTTAAAATGTATTTACAAATATATTTAAATACAATTGATGTATTTTGTATTTAGTATCTAAATACATTCGTAAAATGTATTTAGTATTTAGTATTTAAATACATTTCTCCCATGTATTTAGTATTTAGTATTTAAATACATTCAATGTATTTATTGCCCAGCTCTGGCTACTGTCTAACCATATAATTTTTGGCACAAAATTGTGCACAGAACCAGAGCGCAGCAATAAAAACCTTTACTCTCTGACCCTTTATTATGTTCAGACAGGTTGCATGTGTTTGTGGCACATGTAAAGAGTACAGTATATATATATATATATATATATATATATATATATATATATATATATATATATATATATATATATATATATACAGTGGCGGCTCGTGCTCATAATAGTTGGTGGGGCCCGACTAATGCATATACTTAATATCAAAATATTTATGTATCCCATCACTATGTATGGAGGCAAACAATGAATTTATTGCAATTATTATTGGTTTTTCCGCTTTTTAAAGTAGGTAATAGTTCGCAACTGCATTCTGTTCAATCAGTGTAAATCATGTAATTTTCGCACTTTTCTGTGCGTGTACACACATACACATTATAAAACAGTAAAATAAACTTAGTTGAGAATGAAATAAAATTAAAAACAAACAGAAATTAGTTAAAATTTTATCATAAGGTGTATACTCACGTTTATTTGTATAAATATTCTCCTCTTCTGTTTTTTCTGTTGGCAAATTTTTCAATTACCTTTTTATTGTAGTCCGGAATTTGCGATATAAACTCTTTGTGTATTGAACAGACAGCCAAAGCATTTAGGCGATCTTGTGTCATCGTGTTTCTTAAAAATGTCTTTATTCGTTTCAATGTACTGAAACAGCGTTCAGAATCGGCAGTAGAAACAGGCGTCACTAAGACAATTTCCAATAATTTTGACACTTCAGAAAAGGTATTTAACAGTTTGTTTTCGTATAAGAAGCGCATTAAAGCGCAAACGCTCGAAATATTAGCAAAGCTTTTGTTTGAGTACACGATTTCTAATTCAGAAGACAGTTTTTCTCCCCTTAGCATAGGATAATTAGTTTCAATAACTTTGCAGTATTCAACTGGGAATTGTCTAAGATGATGATTAAATTCTTTGGGATCAATTACAGCAAAGGAGCGAAATATTTCTGATTTCCCAAATCGCTCATTCATCTCGTCAGTAATGCGAGTGTATGCATCTTTTGCAAAACTCCAAAGTTTATCAGTTTTTGTCCCAATTATATCCCTTTTTGCCTTTTTTATTGGACGTGATGGGATTTCATTATGATTTTCAAAAGCTTTCGAAATAAAGACTGGAACCTCTTCTCTTAATTGACTCATAGATAATTCAAAGTCTTTTAATGCCTGTGCAGTGGTAACACTGGTCGTTTTTTTTGCTTGCAGGACATTGTATAAAATTTCTACGTGTTTCATTCCAGAATAAAAGAATAAGAGCCAAAAATTAAACTCCTCATCTTCAAGCGACCTTTTGAATCCAATAGACTCGCATATACTTTTATCATCCCAACCCTCATCATTCTGAATTCTTCCAAAACATTCAGTGAGCTCCGCTTTGTTCTCTTTAACACTATTAACCACTCTGGAATGAAAATTCCATCTTGTTTGGGACACATGAGGAATACGTGATTGACAAATTTCAAGAAGCAGGCTACTTCGCTTTGGAGATATATTAAAAAATGTGCTAATTCCATTTAGGATCGAGAAAAACAGTTTCATATTTTTATTTGATGAGCAGACATTTTTAACGGTAATATTTAGCTGGTGTGCGTAACAGTGAATGTAATGTGCATGTGGATAAATTTTCTTCATTTGAACATGTACACCACAATGTAGGCCACGCATTACGGCCGCCCCATCATATGCCTGTGCAACGAGTTTATGTTTGAGATTAAATTTTTGTAGTTCTTCAGTAAGCACATTTGTAAGTCCATTTGCAGTCCTATCTCCAACTTTAGCAAATATTATGAATCTTTCAACAGGTTCGAAGTTTTTTAGATATCGTAGTATAATTACAAATTGTGAATTACAAGCCACGTCTGTTGTTTCATCGGCTTGGACAGAAACAAAACTTATTTCATCTATTTCCTTTTTTATTTCATCAATGTAAACTTCATACATGCATTCCAACAGATCATTTTGAATTGTTTTACATAGATGTTTTTTGCAACTTTGTTGTTTTCAAGATGGTCACTCAGCGTACTATCTAAGGTAGCTGTATAGCTAATCATGTCTAAAAATACTCCACGATTGCAGTATTGTTCACCTTCATTATGTCCTTGTAATGAGAGCTCATGAGTACCACAGAATTTTAAGCAGTTAATTATTCTTGATAAAACATGCCTATTTTTGCCCACAATTTCATTATGTCTCTGAATGCCATGGCGATATCCCTCATTAATAACAGATAAAATATTTGTGGTTCCAAACATTCTGAACTGGACAGCATTGTTTATATGAGATTTACTAGATTCGTGTTTCTGGATTCGTTCAGAAAGATGTTTTAAATCTTTACAACCAGTTTTAGTCCACAAACTTTCTCCTCCATATAATAGACAATAAAAACAAAATAAGGAACTCTTTGCACTACTAACCGTCAGCCATTCTTTCTTACCAAACCAATTGCTTGAAAATGTTCTCAGTTTTTTCCATCTCGCTGTGTAATTATTATTGTTATTTTATTTATTTGTTGGGTTCAAAATCCCAGATGAGCCGTGAACGGCCAAGTTCTAAAGGGCCAATTCAACCTACAGCCCAAGTTAGGCTAAAATTAAAACTTACGGACTTGAGATTCTATTAGGTCCTACCTCAGGGTTGCTGACTCGATGTGGGCCTACCTTAGGCCTTAGCTGTATGAATTTAAGATAAAAACAAAAGGGGTACTATTTATGGTCTTCTTTCTCAACCTTGCAACAACAACGCAAACTGGACTATTGCACGATGCAACAATCTTGTATCTAAACAACCAAACTGAATTGCAAGAGAGCTCTCTATCAGAACACACCCTGTACGTACGACATCCCACAAACGAGTAGAAAGGACGCGCAGCGCCCCAAAATGATGCCACCAGAGTGGCCAAACAATGATGCCACAAGAGCCCAAAAATGCTAGCTCTAAATTAAGTTAATTTTTCACTAACCTTACAATTATGAGATGGATATATATACACCTTAACTTAATATATACAAGCAATGCTGCATCAATCAGCTTAGTCATCATATCGCCTTGGGACAACAATGGTTCTTCCTCTCCTAGATTTTCTAACACTCCCCACCGAAGAGGCATTGTTGTCATTACCTTCTGCAAGGTTGGCCAAGCCTTCTCCATGAGGCTGTAACTCAAATGTTTCATCTTGACTATCTGTGTTTTTGCTGATTTCTAAAGCATAGAGTTTTTGTATAGGTCTCTTTAACTTTCCTCCTGAAGTCTTTACCAGTGCAGACCTAACTAAATTGTCTTTGCCAACAAACAACTCTTCAATTATGCCAAGCTTCCAGCATTGCCTTGGTCTTTCATCCCCAATCATTACCACTTCTCCCACCTTGATACAATTTGCATTGGAGCCCTTTACCTTGCCTGATGGGTAATAATTGAGTTCTGGCAAGTATTCCATCTGCCACCTCTTCCATAACTGATCTTGTAGCTCTTCAAGGTACCTGAACCGTCTAGTTAACTCTCCTTGAGTGCTCTGGATAGGCTGCAAGTCTTCTGGCACACTGGGGCTTGATGTTAATCGTTTACCACAAAGAAAATGATTTGGTGTCAATGGCTCTGCATCCTGCATACTGTTATAAAAAAAGTGATAGGCCTACTGTTCACCATTGCTTCTACTTCACATAAAACAGTGCAGAATTCTTCTTTGCTCAAATGAGCATTAGCTAAAAGTTTCTTTAATGGACACTTTACACTTCTCACTAGCCTTTCCCAAATTCCTCCCCACCATGGTGCTCTCTCAACAATAAACTCCCACTGTACCCCTTGGTGTGAAAAGTAGGATTGGAATCCTTCCTCTTTTAGCAAGGACCAAATTTCTTGGAGTTCCTTTGCAGCCTTTTTGAAGGTTTTTGCATTATCCGATATGATTTTATTTGGGAAACCCCTTCTGTTCACAAACCTTCTAAAGGCCAAAAGAAATACATCACTACTTAAGTTGCTTACCAACTCCAAATGGATTGCTCTGGTGGTAGCACAGGTGAAAAGACATATATAACCTTTGTTAGACTCCCCTCGCTCATACACATAGACTAGCCCTGCAAAGTCTACTCCCACTACATCAAATGGGGCAGTATAGACACACCGTTCTCTTGGAAGTGGAGCCACCTTTTCATAATAAGGCTTTGCACTCCAACGCTTGCAAACCACACATTTATGCAAGACCTTTTTTACTACTTGTCTAATTTTGGGAATCCAAAATTGTTGTCTATCTCTATTATCACTTCTCTAACTCCAGCATGTAACAGCTTATGATGAGTATCCAGGATCAAAAGGTCCACAAAGTGCCCCCCAGAGGTAGCAAAATTGGATGTCTTTTCTCCTCTGGAAGCCCAGAAAACTGTAGTCTACCTCCTACTCTCAATAAATCCTGATCCAAAAACACATCCAAACCCTTAGAGCAGAATGTGGTAGAACCTGTAATGGATGGCTGGTGAGCAATCTCTCTCTTCACCAAATTTTTTCCTTCTGCATATACCACCCAGTATTTCCGGCTTGCTGAATCTCATTACTTCAGAATTCCCTCTTGTTTCCCCTTATATTGTTGGTAAATCTATATACCCATGCTGTCACTACTTAACATCTTTCAGACTGCTAATGTCCTCAAGCCTCAATATGGGGTCCTGCTGCATAACTGACAACTGTTCACAGCGCATTTTCTCACCTCACTCACCCATGCTTCTTCAGCCTGGCATTCTCTACAATAGGCTGATTAGAAGGCCAGTTTTCACTTCCAAGTTTTAGCCACTCTGGCCCATTCCACCACAACTTGACTGTGCAAGATCTTTCACTGAAATTCCTCGTGTTGGTAAATCAGCCGGGGTTTTGGGTGCCTGGACAATGCTTCCATTGCTTGGGATCTGTGCGCGCTTGAATTTCCTCCACCCTATTGGCAACAAATGGTTTCCATTTCCTTGCCTGACTTCTTAACCAGTGCCAAACTATAGTGTGAGTCTGTCCAATAATAGCTTGGAATTTCATAGAGGCAAAGACTTTCGCACTGTAACTGCAAGCCGACTAGCAATAACGGCACCCATCAATTCCAACCTTGGAACGAAAGCCTTTTCAAAGGTGCTACTCTGCTCTTGCAGCAACCAACCTGCAACTTACTTCCTCTTGCAATGCGCTCTATATAAATACAAGTTGCATAGGTTCCTCACTTGCATCACAAAAGATGTGCAGCTCCAAATGTCTGGACTATTGTTCAACTCCCAAAGTACCATCTTGGGATTTCAATGTCTCCAAGATGTGCCAATTCTTTGAACAATATTTCCACCTTACCACCATATGATCAGTAACTCTTGGTCCCAACCAAGTCCAATTTCCCAGAGGCTCTGAAACCAAATTTTGACTTTATCACAAATGGAGCCAGGAATCCAAGAGGATCAAAGACCTTTGAAGCCAAACTAAGAGCTGTACGTTTTGTCCACCTTGTCTCATTCTCAGCCAGCTCTACTAAAGATTTCCATTGAAGGTAAACAAATCATATCCTTGCTGCCAAACAATGCCTAGCACCTTTGCATCTATTGCCCACAACTCCTTAATACCAGAATCCTCAATACTTTCTGCTGCATCAGGTACTACACAGGACTGACTCATAAACTTTGTAATTGAGAATGATTGGTCTGCCATTTTCTAAGCTCCATGCCAGCCTCCTCATTATAGCTCTAGCCTCCATGAATATCTGTTAGCCATTTCTGTATTATCCACGGAACACAGCAAATCATCAACATAAAATTTTCCTTATGTGTTCAATAGTATTAGGATAGACTTCAGAATATTTTTAAAATGGTACTGCATAGTAGCTGCCAACAGAAATGGACTAGAGCTGAGGCCAAACAACACTGATTTCATTCTATAGGCTTGAAACCTTAGGTTCATTTCCAACAAGTCTTTCGTATCCACCCACAGATACCTTACTGCATCTCTGTCCTCTGGTTTTAACTTTATCCGCAAAAAGGCTTGCTTCACATCTGCAGTCAATGCTACTCTACCAAACCTGAATCTCAGTAACAAGGAAAATAAATCTGCATTTAAATTTGGCCCAGCATCCAAACAGTCATTCAAGGACACACACCTTTGTCCTTGGCTGAGCCATCAAAAACTACCCTCAGTTTGGTGGTAGTTTTGTCTCGCCGTACCACTGCATGGTGTGGCAGATAATGTGCCTCCTGGCTCACCAGCTCACCTTGCACCCTTTCAGCATAGCCCTCCCTTACATAACTTAGGATGGCCTCATGTATTCAATTAACAACTCCTCATTCTTAGCCTGTACAATGAAGTCTCCAACCTCCGATTAGCTAGCTGAAGGTTTGAACGGGTTTGCAAGAATCCTTCCATGGTAGGCCAACTTCATAGCAACCATCTCTAAACCCAATCCCTTTTTCAAATTGCTCTAAAACATCATTGTTCACTGTACTTGCCTGTTTGTCCTTTATGCCAATAGATTCAAGTTCCCAAAACGCTTTCAAATGCCTTTCCAGACCATGGCTGTTCTCCTCAATCTTAACAAAAAGAGCCTTAACTTCCATTTCATTGCAATAACTACCATGTAGCATCCAGCCTAGCTTACTTTCAATAGCTACCGGGCCTTGAGATGTACGGACAATATTACCAGTGATGAAGTCCCAATAATAGTCAGCTCCAATCAAAAGACTAATATCTTCTGTTCCTTCAAACTTATTATTGCCCAAATTAATTCCTTTAACTTGCAATTCTTGGACACATGCCATATCTAAACAAGTAGTGACTGGAGCACAAAGTTCCTCAATCTCTACAGCTTGGACCTTGATAGTGGGACTTTGCGGTAACAACCCTTTAACCAGAACTTCTACCTTCTTAAATTTGGTTCGGTTTTGAACGGAACCCCAAACCCAGAAATTCTTAAATTTTCCCTCTTAAGTTCTTTAAACTTCAATTTTCTGGAAATTCTGGTCTTAATAAACTACACTGGCTACCACTATCAAACAACACTCTTACAGTAGCTTCTCCTCATTCCCAATTAATAAGGCTGCAGTTGTTTGCAATAATCCCCCTTTACTTTACTCCCTTGCATAGCAGTGGCATGTGCCACTGATGTCTCTACTTCTGGGGTAGGCCTACTAGGAGTGTTTTCACACAATAATGGCTGATGCCTACCATGACATTTTTTGCACAAAATTTTAAACTTACAAAACCTTGCTCTATGACCTTTCAAAAAACATTTAAAACATGCTGTGGACTTAGTTACCCTGTCCTTTCTCTCCTCAAAGGGTAAGCCTCAGCCACCTCACATTTATATGACTTGTGGTTGCCTTCACAAAATATGCATTCCTTGATTCCCTTTAATTTATTCTCAGAGGATGCATGTAGAGCTGACACTGTACCTGGGCTATTCCTTTTTGTAGAAACTTGGTGCTGTGCCTGCCTTTGTCCCCTTGTTTACCATCCCACTGTGCAAACTCAATTCCCTCTCGTCTTGCTAATTCTGTGCCTAAAAGACTTAACATCTGCTGAAGGGGGATGTACACATGTTCTGTAGAGTGTCCCCTACTTAATTCAAGCAAAATTGAGCTAGGCAATTTAGACTCCAGTGTAGGAACCAACATTATACCATACCTTTCCATTCCTACACCCAAGTTGTCCAGGGACCTAGTTCTAATTTCAAATTCATCATATAACTGCCGTAACTCCTTGACACTATTAGGATTATTAACAGGAGGTATAGCTAAAAGTGCACGGAGGTGGCTTTTAATTAAGATCTCTGGCTTACCAAACCGTTTCTTTAATATATCCCAAGCCACATTATAATTAGCCTCTGTTAATGCTAATCCTGCTAGTCTTTGCTGCCTCCCTTCCAAGAGGGACTGCAAATAATTAAACTTCTCCACGGCACTTAACACTTGACTAGAATGAACTGCTGATTGAAAACTGTCTGCCCATCCTTGCCATTCCTGAATACTCCCAGAAAATGTTTTGAGTACAAGCCTCGGTAATTGAACTACAGATCTGTTAACCTTAACTTCACAAACATCATTTGTTGAGTGTTGTGTTTCATTATTAGACCTGGTCTCTAACTGTACTGAGCTGCTAAACTCTTTTGCTCGGGCCTACTTTAATTATATCATCAATAATCTCTTCAAAGTAAATTATGTTATTTTCTATTTCATCCTCTTCTATAAGAGCCTCAATTTTAACATTTACTCACTTAGAGCAACCTTTTTAGTTTCTAATATGGAAAGCTGCGCAGTCACACGTAAATCCTCTTGCTCTATGGCAGAATCTATAGTGGCAATGACCTTTGTAATTAGACCTTTGTAGGCGCTTCTCCTTTTTTAAATTTGTTCAATTCAGATGCACTCATCTTCAATGCAAACAACAATTGGGCTCAATGCCAAATGAGCTGAATTGGCAGAAATACTTAACCAAACTGATCAAACGTAAATTTTACTTTCAAATAAACTGAATTGCTAGGTGGGGTACTAACCAACACCAGTATGGAATACCAATTTTTCCACCCAAGTAACTGGCGCACTGTCTGCAACCTTCGCCTACGAATAATAAACCAAATTAACCAAAGGTAAAATGTAGGCCAAAAACAACGACAGACGAGTGGCCAAGTTTCGCAATTGGGACCAAACTTTCTACCCTGGGACCTTAATTCAATAATAACCCAAAATTAACCAAACGGTAAAAATGTAGGCCAAAACAACGACAGACGACTGGCCAAGTTTCGCAATTGGGCGACCAAACTTTCTACCCTGGGACCTTAATTCAATAATAACCAAAATTAACCAAACCGGTAAAATGTAGGCCAAAACAACGACAGACGACTGGCCAAGTTTCGCAATTGGGCGACCAAACTTTCCCTGGGACCTTAATTCAATAATCTCAACCCGTCTAGGCCTAACTTGGGCTACAATTTGCACAATCAGAACTTTGCCGAAAAATAGTCACTGACTCAGTCTTGGGTAGAATCCGGTTCTGAAGGACCATGTTATTTTATTTATTTGTTGGGTTCAAAATCCCAGCTGAGCCGTGAACGGCCAAATTCTAAAGGGCCAGTTCTACCTGCAGCCCAAGTTAAGCTAAAATTAAAACTTACGGATTGAGATCCTATTAGGTCCTACCTCAGGGTTGCTGACTCGATGCGGGCCTACCTTAGCCTTAGCTGTATGAATTTAAGATAAAACAAAAGGGGTACTATTTATGGTCTTCTTTCTCAACCTTGCAACAACAACGCAACCTGGACTATTGCACGATGCAACAATCTTGTATCTAAACAACCAAACTGAATTGCAAGAGAGCTCTCTATCAGACCACACCCTGTACGTACGACATCCCACAAACGAGTAGAAAGGACGCGCAGCGCCCCAAAATGATCCAGAGGCCAAACAATGATGCCACAAGAGCCCAAAAATGCTAGCTCTAAATTAAGTAATTTTTCACTAACCTTACAATTATGAGATGGATATATATACACCTTAACTTAATATATACAAGCAATGCTGCATCAATCAGCTTAGTCATCATATCGCCTTGGGACAACAATGGTTCTTCCTCTTCTAGATTTTCTAACACTCCCCACCGAAGAGGCATTGTTGTCATTACCTTCTGCAAGGTTAGCCAAGCCTTCTCCATGAGGCTGTAACTCAAATGTTTCATCTTGACTATCTGTGTTTTTGCTGATTTCTAAAGCATAGAGTTTTTGTATAGGTCTCTTTAACTTTCCTCCTGAAGTCTTTACCAGTGCAGACCTAACTAAATTGTCTTTGCCAACAAACAACTCTTCAATTATGCCAAGCTTCCAGCATTGCCTTGGTCTTTCATCCCCAATCATTACCACTTCTCCCACCTTGATACAATTTGCATTGGAGCCCTTTACCTTGCCTGATGGGTAATAATTGAGTTCTGGCAAGTATTCCATCTGCCACCTCTTCCATAACTGATCTTGTAGCTCTTCAAGGTACCTGAACCGTCTGGTTAACTCTCCTTGAGTGCTCTGGATAGGCTGCAAGTCTTCTGGCACACTGGGGCTTGATGTTAATCGTTTACCACAAAGAAAATGATTTGGTGTCAATGGCTCTGCATCCTGCATACTGTTATAAACAAAAGTGATAGGCCTACTGTTCACCATTGCTTTCTTCACATAAAACAGTGCAGAATTCTCTTTGCTCAAATGAGCATAGCTAAAAGTTTCTTTAATGGACACTTTACACTTCTCACTAGCCTTTCCCAAAATCCTCCCCACCATGGTGCACTCTCAACAATAAACTCCCACTGTACCCCTTGGTGTGAAAAGTAGGATTGGAATCCTTCCTCTTTAGCAAGGACCAAATTTCTTGGAGTTCTTTGCAGCCTTTTTGAAGGTTTTTGCATTATCCGATATGATTATTTGGGAAACCCCTTCGTTCACAAACCTTTAAAGGCCAAAAGAAATACACATACTTAAGTGCTTACCAACTCCAAATGGATTGCTCTGGTGGTAGCACAGGTGAAAAGACATAATCATAACCTTGTTAGACTCCCCTCGCTCATACACATAGACTGGCCCTGCAAAGTCTACTCCCACTACATCAAATGGGGCAGTATAGACACACCGTTCTCTTGGAAGTGGAGCCACCTTTTCATAATAAGGCTTTGCACTCCAACGCTTGCAAACCACACATTTATGCAAGACCTTTTTTACTACTTGTCTAATTTTGGGAATCCAAAACTGTTGTCTGATCTCTATTATCACTTCTCTAACTCCAGCATGTAACAGCTTATGATGAGTATCCAGGATCAAAAGGTCCACAAAGTGCCCCCCAGAAGGTAGCAAAATTGGAGTCTTTTCTCCTCTGGAAGCCCAGAAAACTGTAGTACCTCCTACTCTCAATAAATCCTGATCCAAAAACACATCCAAACCCTTGAGCAGAATGTGTTGGTAGAACCTGTAATGGATGGCTGGTGAGCAATTCCCTCTCTTCACCAAATTTTTCCTTCTGCACATATACCACCCAGTATTTCCTGGCTTGCTGAATCTCATTACTGTTCAGAATTCATTCCCTTCTTGTTTCTCCCTTAATATTGTTGGTAAATCATATACCATGCTGTCACTCTTAACAATCCTTTCAGACTGCTAATGTCCTCAAGCCTCAATATGGGGTCCTGCTGCATAACTTGACAACTGTTCACAGCGCATTTTCTCACCTCACTCACCCATGCTTCTTCAGCCTGGCATTCTGCTACAATAGGCTGATTAGAAGGCCAGTTTTCACTTCCAAGTTTTAGCCACTCTGGCCCATTCACCACAAACTTGACTGTGCAAGATCTTTCACTGAAATTCCTCGTGTTGGTAAATCAGCGGGGTTTTGGGTGCCTGGACAATGCTCCATTGCTTGGGATCTGTGCGCGCTTGAATTTCCTCCACCTATTGGCAACAAATGGTTTCCATTCCTTGCCTGACTTCTTAACCAGTGCCAAACTATAGTGGAGTCTGTCCAATAATAGCTTGGAATTTCATAGAGGGCTAAAGACTTTTGCACTGTAACTGCAAGCCGACTAGCATAACGGCACCCATCAATTCCAACCTTGGAACAGAAAGCCTTTTCAAAGGTGCTACTCTGCTCTTGGCAGCAACCAACCTGCACTTACTTCCTCTTGCAATGTGCCTCAATATAAATAGAAGTTGCATAGGTTTCCTCACTTGCATCACAAAAGATGTGCAGCTCCAAATTGTCTGGACTATTGTTCAACTCCCCAAAGTACCATCTTGGGATTTCAATGTCTCCAAGATGTGCCAATTCTTTGAACCAATATTTCCACCTTACCACCATATGATCAGGTAACTCTTGGTCCCAACCAAGTCCAATTTCCCAGAGGCTCTGAAACCAAATTTTTGACTTTATCACAAATGGAGCAAGGAATCCAAGAGGATCAAAGACCTTTGAAGCCAAACTAAGAGCTGTACGTTTTGTCCACCTTGTCTCATTCGCAGCCAGCTCTACTAAAGATTTCCCATTGAAGGTAAACAAATCATCTCCTTGCTGCCAAACAATGCCTAGCACCTTTGCATCTATTGCCCACAACTCCTTAATACCAGAATCCTCAATACTTTCTGCTGCATCAGGTACTACACAGGACTGACTCATAAACTGTTGTAATTGAGAATGATTGGTCTGCCATTTTCTAAGCTCCATGCCAGCCTCCCTCATTATAGCTCTAGCCTCCATGAATATCTGTTTAGCCATTTCTGTATTATCCACGGAACACAGCAAATCATCAACATAAAAATTTTCCTATGTGTTCAATAGTATTAGGATAGACTTCAGAATATTTTTTAAAATGGTACTGCATAGTAGCTGCCAACAGAAATGGACTAGAGCTGAGGCCAAACAACGCTGATTTCATTCTATAGGCTTGAACCTTAGGTTCATTTTCCAACAAGTCTTTCGTATCCACCCACAGATCCTTACTGCATCTCTGTCCTCTGGTTTTAACTTTATCCGCAAAAAAGCTTGCTTCACATCTGTAGTCAATGCTACTCTACCAAACCTGAATCTCAGTAACAAGGAAAATAAATCTGCATTTAAATTTGCCCAGCATCCAAACAGTCATTCAAGGACACATACCTTTGTCCTTGGCTGAGCCATCAAAAACTACCCTCAGTTTAGTGGTAGTCTTGTCTCGCCGTACCACTGCATGGTGTGGCAGATAATGTGCCTCCTGGTTCACCAGCTCACCTTGCACCATTTCAGCATAGCCCTCCCTTACATAGCTTAGGATGGCCTCATTGTATTCAATTAACAACTCCTCATTCTTTCTTAGCCTGTACAATGAAGTCTCCAACCTCCGATTAGCTAGCTGAAGGTTTGAACCAGGTTTGCAAGAATCCTTCCAAGGGAGGCCAACTTCATAGCAACCATCTCTAAACCCAATCCCTTTTTCAAATTGCTCTAAAACATCATTGTTGACTGTACTTGCCTGTTTGTCCTTTATGCCAATGGATTCAAGTTCCCAAAACGCTTTCAAATGCCTTTCCAAACCATGGCTGTTCTCCTCAATCTTAACAAAAAGAGTCTTAATTTCCATTTCATTGCAATAGCTACCATGTAGCATCCAGCCTAGCTTACTTTCAATAGCTACCGGGCCTTGAGATGTGCGGACAATATTACCAGTGATGAAGTCCCAATAATAGTCAGCTCCAATCAAAAGACTACCTAATATCTTCTGTTCCTTCAAACTTATTATTGCCCAAATTAATTCCTTTAACTTGCAATTCTTGGACACATGCCATATCTAAACAAGTAGTGACTGGAGCACAAAGTTCCTCAATCTCTACAGCTTGGACCTTGATAGTGGGACTTTGCGGTAACAACCCTTAACCAGAACTTCTACCTTCTTAAATTTGGTTCGGTTTTGAACGGAACCCCCAAACCCAGAAATTCTTAAATTTTCCCTCTTAAGTTCTTTAAACTTCAATTTTCTGGAAATTCTGGTCTTAATAAAGCTACACTGGCTACCACTATCAAACAACACTCTTACAGTAGCTTCTCCATCATTCCCAATTAATAAGGCTGCAGTTGTTTGCAATAATCCCCCTTTACTTTTACTCCCTTGCATAGCAGGCATGTGCCACTGATGTCTCTACTTCTGGGGTAGGCCTACTAGGAGTGTTTTCACACAATAATGGCTGATGCCTACCATGACATTTTTTGCACAAAATTTTAAACTTACAAAACCTTGCTCTGTGACCTTTCAAAAAACATTTAAAACATGCTGTGGACTTAGTTACCCTGTCCTTTCTCTCCTCAAAAGGTAAAGCCTCAGCCACCTCACATTTATATGACTTGTGGTTGCCTTCACAAAATATGCATTCCTTGATTCCCTTTAATTTATTCTCAGAGGATGCATGTAGAGCTGACACTGTACCTGGGCTATTCCTTTTTGTAGAAACCTTGGTGCTGTGCCTGCCTTTGTCCCCTTGTTTAACATCCCACTGTGCAAACTCAATTCCCTCCCGTCTTGCTAATTCTGTGCTTAAAAGACTTAACATCTGCTGGAGGGGGATGTACACATGTTCTGTAGAGCAGTGGTTCCCAACCGGTGGCTTATGGCCCCCTTAGGAACCTTATTTTTTCCTGTGGCCCCCATAAGCATTATTTTCAGTAGGTAATATGCAGATTAACTCTATTTTACAAAACAAATATATATAAAGGATATTAAAACAACTATTTGTATTCAGGTACAATATTATTTGTCACATAGGACTATAAACATAACAAAAACTAAACAGTGGCTAACAAAAATTTGCAGTTATTTACTTATATTATGTATTAAGTAAAAAAAAATATAATCAAAAGAAATACTGTACTTATAGCAATCTATTATAAATTAAAAAAACTAGTAAAATTACAACTTCGCAATATTAGGGTAAACAAATAAGAGCTACTTACACACTACAGCGACGATCCACGTGGTAAACAGACTGTAAGGATTTCAACCTGAAGTATTTTTATCAAGTCAACAACGCTGCCAGGCGCATAACGATCAAGCGCACAATGGAGTGCGCCGCACATAAGCTTGTAAGATGCAAAATATTTGTTTACAGATAAATTCAAATTCTATTATAAAATATCTAAAAAAAAGGAAAATATATGTATTAATAATTTTTTAAAATGTAATTCAACTACATAAATTAAAATTATCTATTGGCCTAACTATAATTTAGGCTTCAATAGGTTGAGTCCTGTGGCCCCCTTCATGGAGTCTGTGGCCCCTCTAAATCTTAACATTTTCCTGTGCCCCCTTCAAATGTGCCATGGCCCCCGGTTGGGAAACACTGCTGTAGAGTGTCCCCTACTTAATTCAAGCAAAATTGAGCTAGGCAATTTAGACTCCAGTATAGTAACCAACATTATACCATACCTTTCCATTCCTACACCCAAGTTGTCCAGGGACCTAGTTCTAACTTCAAATTCATCATATAACTGCCGTAACTCCTTAACACTATTAGGATTGTTAACAGGAGGTATAGCTAAAAGTTCACGGAGGTGGCTTTTAATTAAGATCTCTGGCTTACCAAACCGTTTCTTTAATATATCCCAAGCCACATTATAATTAGCCTCTGTTAATGCTAATCCTGCTATTGTCTTTGCTGCCTCCCCTTCCAAGAGGGACTGCAAATAATTAAACTTCTCCACCGCACTTAACACTTGACTAGAATGAACTGCTGATTGAAAACTGTCTGCCCATCCTTGCCATTCCTGAATGCTCCCAGAAAATGTTTTGAGTACAAGCCTCGGTAATTGAACTGTAGATCTGTTAACCTTAACTTCACAAACATCATTTGTCGAGTGTTGTGTTTCATTATTAGACCTGGTCTCTAACTGTAATGAGCTGCTAAACTCTTTTGCTCGGTGGCCTACTTTAATTATATCATCAATAATCTCTTCAAAGTAAATTATGTTATTTCTATTTCATCCTCTTCTATAAGAGCCTCAATTTTAACATTTACTTCACTTAGAGCAACCTTTTTAGTTTCTAATATGGAAAGCTGCGCAGTCACTACGCGTAAATCCTCTTGCTCTATGGCAGAATCTATTGTGGCAATGACCTTTGTAATTAGACCTTTGTAGGCGCTTCTCCTTTTTTTAAACTTGTTCAATTCAGATGCACTCATCTTCAATGCAAACCACAATTGGGCTCAATGCCAAATGAGCTGAATTGGCAGAAATACTTAACCAAACTGATCAAACGTAAATTTTGCTTTTTTCAAATAAACTGAATTGCTGGATGGGGTACTAACCAACCACCAGTATGGAATACCAATTTTTCCACCCAAGTAACTGGCGCACTGAAGTCTGCAACCTTCGCCTACGAATAATAAACCAAATTTAACCAAACAGGTAAATGTAGGCCAAAACAACGACAGACGAGTGGCCAAGTTTCGCAATTGGGCGACCAAACTTTCTACCCTGGGACCTTAATTCAATAATAAACCAAAATTAACCAAACTGGTAAAAATGTAGGCCGAAAACAGCGACAGACGAGTGGCCAAGTTTTGCAATTGGGCGACCAAACTTTCTACCCTGGGACCTTAATTCAATAATGCTCAACCCTTCTAGGCCTAACTTGGGCTACAATTTGCACAATCAGAACTTTGCCGAAAAATAGTCACTGACTCAGTCTTGGGCTAGAATCCGGTTCTGAAGGACCATGTTTTTATTTATTTGTTGGGTTCAAAATCCCAACTGAGCCGTGAACGGCCAAATTCTAAAGGGCCAGTTCTACCTGCAGCCCAAGTTAAGCTAAAATTAAAACTTACGGACTTGTGATTCTATTAGGTCCTACCTCAGGGTTGCTGACTCGATGTGGGCCTACCTTAGGCCTTAGCTGTATGAATTTAAGATAAAAACAAAAGGGGTACTATTTATGGTCTTCTTTCTCAACCTTGCAACAACAACGCAACCTGGACTATTGCACGATGCAACAATCTTGTATCTAAACAACCAAACTGAATTGCAAGAGAGCTCTCTATCAGACCACACCCTGTACGTACGACATCCCACAAACGAGTAGAAAGGACGCGCAGCGCCCCAAAATGATGACACCAGAGTGGCCAAACAATGATGCCACAAGAGCCCAAAAATGCTAGCTCTAAATTAAGTTAATTTTTCACTAACCTTACAATTATGAGATGGATATATATACACCTTAACTTAATATATACAAGCAATGCTGCATCAATCAGCTTAGTCATCATATCGCCTTGGGACAACAATGGTTCTTCCTCTCCTAGATTTTCTAACACTCCCCACCGAAGAGGCATTGTTGTCATTACCTTCTGCAAGGTTAGCCAAGCCTTCTCCATGAGGCTGTAACTCAAATGTTTCATCTTGACTATCTGTGTTTTTGCTGATTTCTAAAGCATAGAGTTTTTGTATAGGTCTCTTTAACTTTCCTCCTGAAGTCTTTACCAGTGCAGACCTAACTAAATTGTCTTTGCCAACAAAAACTCTTCAATTATGCCAAGCTTCCAGCATTGCCTTGGTCTTTCATCCCCAATCATTACCACTCCCACCTTGATACAATTTGCATTGGAGCCCTTTACCTTGCCTGATGGGTAATAATTGAGTTCTGGCAAGTATTCCATCTGCCACCTCTTCCAAACTGATCTGTAGCTCTTCAAGGTACCTGAACCGTCTAGTTAACTCTCCTTGAGTGCTCTGGATAGGCTGCAAGTCTTCTGGCACACTGGGGCTTGATGTTAATCGTTTACCACAAAGAAAATGATTTGGTGTCAATGGCTCTGCATCCTGCGTACTGTTATAAACAAAAGTGATAGGCCTACTGTTTATCATTGCTTCTACTTCACATAAAACAGTGCAGAATTCTTCTTTGCTCAAATGAGCATTAGCTAAAAGTTCTTTAATGGACACTTTACACTTCTCACTAGCCTTTCCCAAAATCCTCCCCACCATGGTGCACTCTCAACAATGAACTCCCACTGTACCCCTTGGTGTGAAAAGTAGGATTGGAATCCTTCCTCTTTTAGTAAGGACCAAATTTCTTGGAGTTTTTGCAGCCTTTTGAAGGCTTTGCATTATCCGATATGATTTATTTGGGAAACCCCTTCTGTTCACAAACCTTCTAAAGGCCAAAAGAAATACATCACTACTTAAGTTGCTTACCAACTCCAAATGGATTGCTCTGGTGGTAGCACAGGTGAAAAGAATATATAACCTTTGTTAGACTCCCCTCGCTCATACACATAGACTGGCCCTGCAA
This sequence comes from Bathynomus jamesi, assembly GCA_023014485.1. Taxonomy (NCBI): domain Eukaryota; kingdom Metazoa; phylum Arthropoda; class Malacostraca; order Isopoda; family Cirolanidae; genus Bathynomus; species Bathynomus jamesi. The sequence continues at coordinate 14,136 of JAJOZX010002328.1, read as the reverse complement.
AGTCTACTCCACTACATCAAATGGGGCAGTATAGACACACCGTTCTCTTGGAAGTGGAGCCACCTTTTCATAATAAGGCTTTGCACTCCAACGCTTGCAAACCACACATTTATGCAAGACCTTTTTTACTACTTGTCTAATTTTGGGAATCCAAAACTGTTGTCTGATCTCTATTATCACTTCTCTAACTCCAGCATGTAACAGCTTATGATGAGTATCCAGGATCAAAAGGTCCACAAAGTGCCCCCCAGAAGGTAGCAAAATTGGATGTCTTTTCTCCTCTGGAAGCCCAGAAAACTGTAGTCTACCTCCTACTCTCAATAAATCCTGATCCAAAAACACATCCAAAACCTTAAGAGCAGAATGTGTTGGTAGAACCTGTAATGGATGGCTGGTGAGCAATTCCCTCTCTTCACCAAATTTTTCCTTCTGCACATATACCACCCAATATTTCCTGGCTTGCTGAATCTCATTACTGTTCAGAATTCATTCCCTTCTTGTTTCTCCCTTAATATTGTTGGTAAACCTATATACCCATGCTGTCACTCTTAACAATCCTTTCAGACTGCTAATGTCCTCAAGCCTCAATATGGGGTCCTGCTGCATAACTTGACAACTGTTCACAGCGCATTTTCTCACCTCACTCACCCATGCTTCTTCAGCCTGGCATTCTGCTACAATAGGCTGATTAGAAGGCCAGTTTTCACTTCCAAGTTTTAGCCACTCTGGCCCATTCCACCACAAACTTGACTGTGCAAGATCTTTCACTGAAATTCCTCGTGTTGGTAAATCAGCGGGGTTTTGGGTGCCTGGACAATGCTTCCATTGCTTGGGATCTGTGCGCGCTTGAATTTCCTCCACCCTATTGGCAACAAATGGTTTCCATTTCCTTGCCTGACTTCTTAACCAGTGCCAAACTATAGTGGAGTCTGTCCAATAATAGCTTGGAATTTCATAGAGGGCTAAAGACTTTTGCACTGTAACTGCAAGCCGACTAGCAATAACGGCACCCATCAATTCCAACCTTGGAACAGAAAGCCTTTTCAAAGGTGCTACTCTGCTCTTGGCAGCAACCAACCTGCAACTTACTTCCTCTTGCAATGTGCCTCTAATAAATAGAAGTTGCATAGGTTTCCTCACTTGCATCACAAAAGATGTGCAGCTCCAAATTGTCTGGACTATTGTTCAACTCCCCAAAGTACCATCTTGGGATTTCAATGTCTCCAAGATGTGCCAATTCTTTGAACCAATATTTCCACCTTACCACCATATGATCAGGTAAATCTTGGTCCCAACCAAGTCCAATTTCCCAGAGGCTCTGAAACCAAATTTTTGACTTTATCAAAATGGAGCAAGGAATCCAAGAGGATCAAAGACCTTTGAAGCCAAACTAAGAGCTGTACGTTTTGTCCACCTTGTCTCATTCGCAGCCAGCTCTACTAAAGATTTCCCATTGAAGGAAACAAATCATCTCCTTGCTGCCAAACAATGCCTAGCACCTTTGCATCTATTGCCCACAACTCCTTAATACCAGAATCCTCAATACTTTCTGCTGCATCAGGTACTACACAGGACTGACTCATAAACTGTTGTAATTGAGAATGATTGGTCTGCCATTTTCTAAGCTCCATGCCAGCCTCCCTCATTATAGCTCTAGCCTCCATGAATATCTGTTTAGCCATTTCTGTATTATCACGGAACACAGCAAATCATCAACATAAAAAAATTTCCTTATGTGTTCAATAGTATTAGGATAGACTTCAGAATATTTTTTAAAATGGTACTGCATAGTAGCTGCCAACAGAAATGGACTAGAGCTGAGGCCAAACAACGCTGATTTCATTCTATAGGCTTGAACCTTAGGTTCATTTTCCAACAAGTCTTTCGTACCACCCACAGATCCTTACTGCATCTCTGTCCTCTGGTTTTAACTTTATCCGCAAAAAAGCTTGCTTCACATCTGTAGTCAATGCTACTCTACCAAACCTGAATCTCAGTAACAAGGAAAATAAATCTGCATTTAAATTTGGCCCAGCATCCAAACAGTCATTCAAGGACACACTACCTTTGTCCTTGGCTGAGCCATCAAAAACTACCCTCAGTTTAGTGGTAGTCTTGTCTCGCCGTACCACTGCATGGTGTGGCAGATAATGTGCCTCCTGGTTCACCAGCTCACCTTGCACCATTTCAGCATAGCCCTCCCTTACATAGCTTAGGATGGCCTCATTGTATTCAATTAACAACCTCATTCTTTCTTAGCCTGTACAATGAAGTCTCCAACCTCCGATTAGCTAGCTGAAGGTTTGAACCAGGTTTGCAAGAATCTTCCAAGGGAGGCCAACTTCATAGCAACCATCTCTAAACCCAATCCCTTTTTCAAATTGCTCAAAACATCATTGTTGACTGTACTTGCCTGTTTGTCCTTTATGCCAATGGATTCAAGTTCCCAAAACGCTTTCAAATGCCTTTCCAAACCATGGCTGTTCTCCTCAATCTTAACAAAAAGAGTCTTAATTTCCATTTCATTGCAATAGCTACCATGTAGCATCCAGCCTAGCTTACTTTCAATAGCTACCGGGCCTTGAGATGTGCGGACAATATTACCAGTGATGAAGTCCCAATAATAGTCAGCTCCAATCAAAAGACTACCTAATATCTTCTGTTCCTTCAAACTTATTATTGCCCAAATTAATTCCTTAACTTGCAATTCTTGGACACATGCCATATCTAAACAAGTAGTGACTGGAGCACAAAGTTCCTCAATCTCTACAGCTTGGACCTTGATAGTGGGACTTTGCGGTAACAACCCCTTAACCAGAACTTCTACTATCTTAAATTTGGTTCGGTTTTGAACGGAACCCCCAAACCCAGAAATTCTTAAATTTTCCCTCTTAAGTTCTTTAAACTTCAATTTTCTGGAAATTCTGGTCTTAATAAAGCTACACTGGCTACCACTATCAAACAACACTCTTACAGTAGCTTCTCCATCATTCCCAATTAATAAGGCTGCAGTTGTTTGCAATAATCCCCCTTTACTTTTACTCCCTTGCATAGCAGTGGCATGTGCCACTGATGTCTCTACTTCTGGGGTAGGCCTACTAGGAGTGTTTTCACACAATAATGGCTGATGCCTACCATGACATTTTTTGCACAAAATTTTAAACTTACAAAACCTTGCTCTGTGACCTTTCAAAAAACATTTAAAACATGCTGTGGACTTAGTTACCCTGTCCTTTCTCTCCTCAAAAGGTAAAGCCTCAGCCACCTCACATTTATATGACTTGTGGTTGCCTTCACAAAATATGCATTCCTTGATTCCCTTAATTTATTCTCAGAGGATGCATGTAGAGCTGACACTGTACCTGGGCTATTCCTTTTTGTAGAAACCTTGGTGCTGTGCCTGCCTTTGTCCCTTGTTTAACATCCCACTGTGCAAACTCAATTCCCTCCCGTCTTGCTAATTCTGTGCTTAAAGACTTAACATCTGCTGGAGGGGGATGTACACATGTTCTGTAGAGCAGTGGTTCCCAACCGGTGGCTTATGGCCCCCTTAGGAACCTTATTTTTTCCTGTGGCCCCATAAGCATTATTTTCAGTAGGTAATATGCAGATTAACTCTATTTTACAAAAACAAATATATATAAAGGATATTAAAACAACTATTTGTATTCAGGTACAATATTATTTGTCACATAGGACTATAAACATAACAAAAACTAAACAGTGGCTAACAAAAATTTGCAGTTATTTACTTATATTATGTATTAAGTATAAAAAAATATAATCAAAAGAAATACTGTACTTATAGCAATCTATTATAAATTAAAAAAACTAGTAAAATTACTACAACTTCGCAATATTAGGGTAAACAAATAAGAGCTACTTACACACTACAGCGACGATCCACGTGGTAAACAGACTGTAAGGATTTCAACCTGAAGTATTTTTATCAAGTCAACAACGCTGCCAGGCGCATAACGATCAAGCGCACAATGGAGTGCGCCGCACAATAAGCTTGTAAGATGCAAAATATTTGTTTACAGATAAATTCAAATTCTATTATAAAATATCTAAAAAAAAGGAAAATATATGTATTAATAATTTTTTAAAATGTAATTCAACTACATAAATTAAAATTATCTATTGGCCTAACTATAATTTAGGCTTCAATAGGTTGAGTCCTGTGGCCCCTTCATGGAGTCTGTGGCCCCTCTAAATCTTAACATTTTCCTGTGGCCCCCTTCAAATGTGCCATGGCCCCCGGTTGGGAAACACTGCTGTAGAGTGTCCCCTACTTAATTCAAGCAAAATTGAGCTAGGCAATTAGACTCCAGTATAGTAACCAACATTATACCATACCTTTCCATTCCTACACCAAGTTGTCCAGGGACCTAGTTCTAACTTCAAATTCATCATATAACTGCCGTAACTCCTTAACACTATTAGGATTGTAACAGGAGGTATAGCTAAAAGTTCACGGAGGTGGCTTTAATTAAGATCTCTGGCTTACCAAACCGTTTCTTTAATATATCCCAAGCCACATTATAATTAGCCTCTGTTAATGCTAATCCTGCTATTGTCTTTGCTGCCTCCCCTTCCAAGAGGGACTGCAAATAATTAAACTTCTCCACCGCACTTAACACTTGACTCGAATGAACTGCTGATTGAAAACTGTCTGCCCATCCTTGCCATTCCTGAATGCTCCCAGAAAATGTTTTGAGTACAAGCCTCGGTAATTGAACTGTAGATCTGTTAACCTTAACTTCACAAACATCATTTGTCGAGTGTTGTGTTTCATTATTAGACCTGGTCTCTAACTGTAATGAGCTGCTAAACTCTTTTGCTCGGTGGCCTACTTTAATTATATCATCAATAATCTCTTCAAAGTAAATTATGTTATTTTCTATTTCATCCTCTTCTATAAGAGCCTCAATTTTAACATTTACTTCACTTAGAGCAACCTTTTTAGTTTCTAATATGGAAAGCTGCGCAGTCACTACGCGTAAATCCTCTTGCTCTATGGCAGAATCTATTGTGGCAATGACCTTTGTAATTAGACCTTTGTAGGCGCTTCTCCTTTTTTTAAACTTGTTCAATTCAGATGCACTCATCTTCAATGCAAACCACAATTGGGCTCAATGCCAAATGAGCTGAATTGGCAGAAATACTTAACCAAACTGATCAAACGTAAATTTTGCTTTTTTCAAATAAACTGAATTGCTGGATGGGGTACTAACCAACCACCAGTATGGAATACCATTTTTCCACCCAGTAATGGCGCACTGAAGTCTTTGCCTACGAATAATAAACCAATTTAACCAAACAGGTAAAATGTAGGCCAAAACGACAGACGAGTGGCCAAGTTTCGCTGGGCGACAAACTTTCTACCCTGGGACCTATTCAATAATAAACCAAAATTAACCAAACTGGTAAAAATGTAGGCCAAAACAACGACAGACGAGTGGCCAAGTTTTGCAATTGGGCGACCAAACTTTCTACCCTGGGACCTTAATTCAATAATAAACCAAAATTAACCAAACTGGTAAAAATGTAGGCCAAAACAACGACAGACGAGTGGCCAAGTTCGCAATTGGGCGACCAAACTTTCTACCCTGGGACCTTAATTCAATAATGCTCAACCCTTCTAGGCCTAACTTGGGCTACAATTTGCACAATCAGAACTTTGCCGAAAAAATAGTCACTGACTCAGTCTTGGGCTAGAATCCGGTTCTGAAGGACCATGTTATTTTATTTATTTGTTGGGTTCAAAATCCCAGCTGAGCCGTGAACGGCCAAATTCTAAAGGGCCAGTTCTACCTGCAGCCCAAGTTAAGCTAAAATTAAAAACTTACGGACTTGAGATTCTATTAGGTCCTACCTCAGGGTTGCTGACTCGATGTGGGCCTACCTTAGGCCTTAGCTGTATGAATTTAAGATAAAAACAAAAGGGTACTATTTATGGTCTTCTTCTCAACCTTGCAACAACAACGCAACCTGGACTATTGCACGATGCAACAATCTTGTATCTAAACAACAAAACTGAATTGCAAGAGAGCTCTCTATCAGACCACACCCTGTACGTACGACATCCCACAAACGAGTAGAAAGGACGCGCAGCGCCCAAAATGATGACACCAGAGTGGCCAAACAATGATGCCACAAGAGCCCAAAAATGCTAGCTCTAAATTAAGTTAATTTTTCACTAACTTACAATTATGAGATGGATATATATACACCTTAACTTAATATATACAAGCAATGCTGCATCAATCAGCTTAGTCATCATATCGCCTTGGGAGAACAATGGTTCTTCCTCTCCTAGATTTTCTAACACTCCCCACCGAAGAGGCATTGTTGTCATTACCTTCTGCAAGGTTAGCCAAGCCTTCTCCATGAGGCTGTAACTCAAATGTTTCATCTTGACTATCTGTGTTTTTGCTGATTTCTAAAGCATAGAGTTTTTGTATAGGTCTCTTTAACTTTCCTCCTGAAGTCTTTACCAGTGCAGACCTAACTAAATTGTCTTTGCCAACAAACAACTCTTCAATTATGCCAAGCTTCCAGCATTGCCTTGGTCTTTCATCCCCAATCATTACCACTTCTCCCACCTTGATACAATTTGCATTGGAGCCCTTTACCTTGCCTGATGGGTAATAATTGAGTTCTGGCAAGTATTCCATCTGCCACCTCTTCCATAACTGATCTTGTAGCTCTTCAAGGTACCTGAACCGTCTAGTTAACTCTCCTTGAGTGCTCTGGATAGGCTGCAAGTCTTCTGGCACACTGGGGCTTGATGTTAATCGTTTACCACAAAGAAAATGATTTGGTGTCAATGGCTCTGCATCCTGCATACTGTTATAAACAAAAGTGATAGGCCTACTGTTTACCATTGCTTCTACTTCACATAAAACAGTGCAGAATTCTTCTTTGCTCAAATGAGCATTAGCTAAAAGTTTCTTTAATGGACACTTTACACTTCTCACTAGCCTTTCCCAAAATCCTCCCCACCATGGTGCACTCTCAACAATGAACTCCCACTGTACCCCTTGGTGTGAAAAGTAGGATTGGAATCCTTCCTCTTTTAGTAAGGACCAAATTTCTTGGAGTTCCTTTGCAGCCTTTTTGAAGGTTTTTGCATTATCCGATATGATTTTATTTGGGAAACCCTTCTGTTCACAAACCTTCTAAAGGCCAAAAGAAATACATCACTACTTAAGTTGCTTACCAACTCCAAATGGATTGCTCTGGTGGTAGCACAGGTGAAAAGACATATATAACCTTTGTTAGACTCCCCTCGCTCATACACATAGACTGGCCCTGCAAAGTCTACTCCCACTACATCAAATTGGGCAGTATAGACACACCGTTCTCTTGGAAGTGGAGCCACCTTTTCATAATAAGGCTTTGCACTCCAACGCTTGCAAACCACACATTTATGCAAGACCTTTTTTACTACTTGTCTAATTTTGGGAATCCAAAACTGTTGTCTGATCTCTATTATCACTTCTCTAACTCCAGCATGTAACAGCTTATGATGAGTATCCAGGATCAAAAGGTCCACAAAGTGCCCCCCAGAAGGTAGCAAAATTGGATGTCTTTCTCCTCTGGAAGCCCAGAAAACTGTAGTCTACCTCCTACTCTCAATAAATCCTGATCCAAAAACACATCCAAAACCTTAAGAGCAGAATGTGTTGGTAGAACCTGTAATGGATGGCTGGTGAGCAATTCCCTCTCTTCACCAAATTTTTCCTTCTGCACATATACCACCCAATATTTCCTGGCTTGCTGAATCTCATTACTGTTCAGAATTCATTCCCTTCTTGTTTCTCCCTTAATATTGTTGGTAAACCTATATACCCATGCTGTCACTCTTAACAATCCTTTCAGACTGCTAATGTCCTCAAGCCTCAATATGGGGTCCTGCTGCATAACTTGACAACTGTTCACAGCGCATTTTCTCACCTCACTCACCCATGCTTCTTCAGCCTGGCATTCTGCTACAATAGGCTGATTAGAAGGCCAGTTTTCACTTCCAAGTTTTAGCCACTCTGGCCCATTCCACCACAAACTTGACTGTGCAAGATCTTTCACTGAAATTCCTCGTGTTGGTAAATCAGCGGGGTTTTGGGTGCCTGGACAATGCTTCCATTGCTTGGGATCTGTGCGCGCTTGAATTTCCTCCACCCTATTGGCAACAAATGGTTTCCATTTCCTTGCCTGACTTCTTAACCAGTGCCAAACTATAGTGGAGTCTGTCCAATAATAGCTTGGAATTTCATAGAGGGCTAAAGACTTTTGCACTGTAACTGCAAGCCGACTAGCAATAACGGCACCCATCAATTCCAACCTTGGAACAGAAAGCCTTTTCAAAGGTGCTACTCTGCTCTTGGCAGCAACCAACCTGCAACTTACTTCCTCTTGCAATGTGCCTCTAATATAAATAGAAGTTGCATAGGTTTCCTCACTTGCATCACAAAAGATGTGCAGCTCAAATTGTCTGGACTATTGTTCAACTCCCCAAAGTACCATCTTGGGATTTCAATGTCTCCAAGATGTGCCAATTCTTTGAACCAATATTTCCACCTTACCACCATATGATCAGGTAACTCTTGGTCCCAACCAAGTCCAATTTCCCAGAGGCTCTGAAACCAAATTTTTGACTTTATCACAAATGGAGCAAGGAATCCAAGAGGATCAAAGACCTTTGAAGCCAAACTAAGAGCTGTACGTTTTGTCCACCTTGTCTCATTCGCAGCCAGCTCTACTAAAGATTTCCCATTGAAGGTAAACAAATCATCTCCTTGCTGCCAAACAATGCCTAGCACCTTTGCATCTATTGCCCACAACTCCTTAATACCAGAATCCTCAATACTTTCTGCTGCATCAGGTACTACACAGGACTGACTCATAAACTGTTGTAATTGAGAATGATTGGTCTGCCATTTTCTAAGCTCCATGCCAGCCTCCCTCATTATAGCTCTAGCCTCCATGAATATCTGTTTAGCCATTTCTGTATTATCCACGGAACACAGCAAATCATCAACATAAAAAATTTTCCTTATGTGTTCAATAGTATTAGGATAGACTTCAGAATATTTTTTAAAATGGTACTGCATAGTAGCTGCCAACGAAATGGACTAGAGCTGAGGCCAAACAACGCTGATTTCATTCTATAGGCTTGAACCTTAGGTTCATTTTCCAACAAGTCTTTCGTATCCACCCACAGATACCTTACTGCATCTCTGTCCTCTGGTTTTAACTTTATCCGCAAAAAGCTTGCTTCACATCTGCAGTCAATGCTACTCTACCAAACCTGAATCTCAGTAACAAGGAAAATAAATCTGCATTTAAATTTGGCCCAGCATCCAAACAGTCATTCAAGGACACACTACCTTTGTCCTTGCTGAGCCATCAAAAACTACCCTCAGTTTAGTGGTAGTCTTGTCTCGCCGTACCACTGCATGGTGTGGCAGATAATGTGCCTCCTGGTTCACCAGCTCACCTTGCACCATTTCAGCATAGCCCTCCCTTACATAGCTTAGGATGGCCTCATTGTATTCAATTAACAACTCCTCATTCTTTCTTAGCCTGTACAATGAAGTCTCCAACCTCCGATTAGCTAGCTGAAGGTTTGAACCAGGTTTGCAAGAATCCTTCCAAGGGAGGCCAACTTCATAGCAACCATCTAAACCCAATCCCTTTTTCAAATTGCTCTAAAACATCATTGTTGACTGTACTTGCCTGTTTGTCCTTTATGCCAATGGATTCAAGTTCCCAAAACGCTTTCAAATGCCTTTCCAAACCATGGCTGTTCTCCTCAATCTTAACAAAAAGAGTCTTAATTTCCATTTCATTGCAATAGCTACCATGTAGCATCCAGCCTAGCTTACTTTCAATAGCTACCGGGCCTTGAGATGTGCGGACAATATTACCAGTGATGAAGTCCCAATAATAGTCAGCTCCAATCAAAAGACTACCTAATATCTTCTGTTCCTTCAAACTTATTATTGCCCAAATTAATTCCTTTAACTTGCAATTCTTGGACACATGCCATATCTAAACAAGTAGTGACTGGAGCACAAAGTTCCTCAATCTCTACAGCTTGGACCTTGATAGTGGGACTTTGCGGTAACAACCCCTTAACCAGAACTTCTACCTTCTTAAATTTGGTTCGGTTTTGAACGGAACCCCCAAACCCAGAAATTCTTAAATTTTCCCTCTTAAGTTCTTTAAACTTCAATTTTCTGGAAATTCTGGTCTTAATAAAGCTACACTGGCTACCACTATCAAACAACACTCTTACAGTAGCTTCTCCATCATTCCCAATTAATAAGGCTGCAGTTGTTTGCAATAATCCCCTTTACTTTTACTCCCTTGCATAGCAGTGGCATGTGCCACTGATGTCTCTACTTCTGGGGTAGGCCTACTAGGAGTGTTTTCACACAATAATGGCTGATGCCTACCATGACATTTTTTGCACAAAATTTTAAACTTACAAAACCTTGCTCTGTGACCTTTCAAAAAACATTTAAAACATGCTGTGGACTTAGTTACCCTGTCCTTTCTCTCCTCAAAAGGTAAAGCCTCAGCCACCTCACATTTATATGACTTGTGGTTGCCTTCACAAAATATGCATTCCTTGATTCCCTTTAATTTATTCTCAGAGGATGCATGTAGAGCTGACACTGTACCTGGGCTATTCCTTTTTGTAGAAACCTTGGTGCTGTGCCTGCCTTTGTCCCCTTGTTTAACATCCCACTGTGCAAACTCAATTCCCTCCCGTCTTGCTAATTCTGTGCTTAAAAGACTTAACATCTGCTGGAGGGGGATGTACACATGTTCTGTAGAGCAGTGGTTCCCAACCGGTGGCTTATGGCCCCTTAGGAACCTTATTTTTTCCTGTGGCCCCCATAAGCATTATTTTCAGTAGGTAATATGCAGATTAACTCTATTTTACAAAAACAAATATATATAAAGGATATTAAAACAACTATTTGTATTCAGGTACAATATTATTTGTCACATAGGACTATAAACATAACAAAAACTAAACAGTGGCTAACAAAAATTTGCAGTTATTTACTTATATTATGTATTAAGTATAAAAAAATATAATCAAAAGAAATACTGTACTTATAGCAATCTATTATAAATTAAAAAAACTAGTAAAATTACTACAACTTCGCAATATTAGGGTAAACAAATAAGAGCTACTTACACACTACAGCGACGATCCACGTGGTAAACAGACTGTAAGGATTTCAACCTGAAGTATTTTTATCAAGTCAACAACGCTGCCAGGCGCATAACGATCAAGCGCACAATGGAGTGCGCCGCACAATAAGCTTGTAAGATGCAAAATATTTGTTTACAGATAAATTCAAATTCTATTATAAAATATCTAAAAAAAAGGAAAATATATGTATTAATAATTTTTTAAAATGTAATTCAACTACATAAATTAAAATTATCTATTGGCCTAACTATAATTTAGGCTTCAATAGGTTGAGTCCTGTGGCCCCCTTCATGGAGTCTGTGGCCCCTCTAAATCTTAACATTTTCCTGTGGCCCCCTTCAAATGTGCCATGGCCCCCGGTTGGGAAACACTGCTGTAGAGTGTCCCCTACTTAATTCAAGCAAAATTGAGCTAGGCAATTTAGACTCCAGTATAGTAACCAACATTATACCATACCTTTCCATTCCTACACCCAAGTTGTCCAGGGACCTAGTTCTAACTTCAAATTCATCATATAACTGCCGTAACTCCTTAACACTATTAGGATTGTTAACAGGAGGTATAGCTAAAAGTTCACGGAGGTGGCTTTTAATTAAGATCTCTGGCTTACCAAACCGTTTCTTTAATATATCCCAAGCCACATTATAATTAGCCTCTGTTAATGCTAATCCTGCTATTGTCTTTGCTGCCTCCCCTTCCAAGAGGGACTGCAAATAATTAAACTTCTCCACCGCACTTAACACTTGACTCGAATGAACTGCTGATTGAAAACTGTCTGCCCATCCTTGCCATTCCTGAATGCTCCAGAAAATGTTTTGAGTACAAGCCTCGGTAATTGAACTGTAGATCTGTTAACCTTAACTTCACAAAATCATTTGTCGAGTGTTGTGTTTCATTATTAGACCTGGTCTCTAACTGTAATGAGCTGCTAAACTCTTTTGCTCGGTGGCCTACTTTAATTATATCATCAATAATCTCTTCAAAGTAAATTATGTTATTTTCTATTTCATCCTCTTCTATAAGAGCCTCAATTTTAACATTTACTTCACTTAGAGCAACCTTTTTAGTTTCTAATATGGAAAGCTGCGCAGTCACTACGCGTAAATCCTCTTGCTCTATGGCAGAATCTATTGTGGCAATGACCTTTGTAATTAGACCTTTGTAGGCGCTTCTCCTTTTTTTAAACTTGTTCAATTCAGATGCACTCATCTTCAATGCAAACCACAATGGGCTCAATGCCAAATGAGCTGAATTGGCAGAAATACTTAACCAAACTGATCAAACGTAAATTTTGCTTTTTTCAAATAAACTGAATTGCTGGATGGGGTACTAACCAACCACCAGTATGGAATACCAATTTTTCCACCCAAGTAACTGGCGCACTGAAGTCTGCAACCTTCGCCTACGAATAATAAACCAAATTTAACCAAACAGGTAAAATGTAGGCCAAAAACAACGACAGACGAGTGGCCAAGTTTCGCAATTGGGCGACCAAACTTTCTACCCTGGGACCTTAATTCAATAATAAACCAAAATTAACCAAACTGGTAAAAATGTAGGCCGAAAACAGCGACAGACGAGTGGCCAAGTTTTGCAATTGGGCGACCAAACTTTCTACCCTGGGACCTTAATTCAATAATGCTCAACCCTTCTAGGCCTAACTTGGGCTACACATTTGCACAATCAGAACTTTGCCGAAAAATAGTCACTGACTCAGTCTTGGGCTAGAATCCGGTTCTGAAGGACCATGTATTTTATTTATTTGTTGGGTTCAAAATCCCAACTGAGCCGTGAACGGCCAAATTCTAAAGGGCCAGTTCTACCTGCAGCCCAAGTTAAGCTAAATTAAAACTTACGGACTTGTGATTCTATTAGGTCCTACCTCAGGGTTGCTGACTCGATGTGGGCCTACCTTAGGCCTTAGCTGTATGAATTAAGATAAAAACAAAAGGGGTACTATTTATGGTCTTCTTTCTCAACCTTGCAACAACAACGCAACCTGGACTATTGCACGATGCAACAATCTTGTATCTAAACAACCAAACTGAATTGCAAGAGAGCTCTCTATCAGACCACACCTGTACGTACGACATCCCACAAACGAGTAGAAAGGACGCGCAGCGGCCCCAAAATGATGACACCAGAGTGGCCAAACAATGATGCCACAAGAGCCCAAAAATGCTAGCTCTAAATTAAGTTAATTTTTCACTAACCTTACAATTATGAGATGGATATATATACACCTTAACTTAATATATACAAGCAATGCTGCATCAATCAGCTTAGTCATCATATCGCCTTGGGACAACAATGGTTCTTCCTCTCCTAGATTTTCTAACATCCCCACCGAAGAGGCATTGTTGTCATTACCTTCTGCAAGGTTAGCCAAGCCTTCTCCATGAGGCTGTAACTCAAATGTTTCATCTTGACTATCTGTGTTTTTGCTGATTTCTAAAGCATAGAGTTTTTGTATAGGTCTCTTTAACTTTCCTCCTGAAGTCTTTACCAGTGCAGACCTACTAAATGTCTTTGCCAAAAACAACTCTTCAATATGCCAAGCTTCCAGCATTGCCTTGGTCTTTCATCCCCAATCATTACCACTTCTCCCACCTTGATACAATTTGCATTGGAGCCCTTTACTTGCCTGATGGGTAATAATTGAGTTCTGGCAAGTATTCCATCTGCCACCTCTTCCATAACTGATCTTGTAGCTCTTCAAGGTACCTGAACCGTCTAGTTAACTCTCCTTGAGTGCTCTGGATAGGCTGCAAGTTCTGGCACACTGGGGCTTGATGTTAATCGTTTACCACAAAGAAAATGATTTGGTGTCAATGGCTCTGCATCCTGCGTACTGTTATAAACAAAAGTGATAGGCCTACTGTTTATCATTGCTTCTACTT
>JAJOZX010002327.1:572500-679760 GCA_023014485.1 Bathynomus jamesi | reverse complement strand
TCAGGACTCTATTCAGGCAACGAAGAAAAACCGTAAAACATCTCCACAGATGCAGAACTGATGCAAAGACACTCAAACTAGAGAGGAAACTTGGCGAAATAGAAATGGACCTAAAGCAAACATTCATACATAAGACAAACGAGGAGGAAAACAAGGTAGCAGAAAACATAAAAAATAACCCAAAATACTTCTACACTTTTGCGAAAAGGAAAATGCAGTGTAAAGAGAGTATTGGACCGTTGATAGACGGGGAGGCCGAATACATAAATTAACCGAAAGAAATAAGTAAACTGCTTAGGGAACAATTTAAATCTGTGTTTAGCACCCCTAAGTCCGAGATGGAAGTGGAAAACCCAGACGAGTTTTTCGACATTGAAACAGATCAACCAAGAACAAATCCCGGCACAAACCTATTAATGGAATTCGAGTTCACGGAAGGAGATGTAATTACGGCCTTATCACAGATGCGAGACAATTCAGCGCCAGGGCCAGACACATGGAGTGCCACATTTCTGAAGAAATGCAGAGAGAGTATTGCAAAACCGCTATACTTACTATGGAGGAAATCACTCGACACAGGACGAATTCCACTCCCCTTAAAGAACGCTAATATTGCCCCCCTATTTAAAGGTGGTAACAGAGCAATGCCCAAAATTTATCGGCCAGTGGCTCTCACCTTATAAAGTGTTTTGAACGCATAATTACAGCCAAAATTACCTACTACCTACAAGAAAAAGACTTATACAACCCAAATCAACATGGCTTCAGGGCGGGTAGATCATGCCTGTCACAGCTACTAGACCACGAGGAGAAAATATTAGGAACATTGTGTCGAGGACAAAACATTGATGTAATATATACTGATTTTGCTAAAGCCTTCGATAAATGTGACCATGGAATCATAGCACACAAACTTAAGGATACAGGAATTACTGGAAACCTAGGAAGGTGGATATTTAATTTCTTGACGCAAAGAACGCAAAGAGTGGTGGTAAACGGAGTTAATTGGAAGTCTCGGAAGTCTTGAGCTCTGTCCCACAAGGGACAGTATTAGCTCCTTGCTGTTCAAATAATGATTGCAGATATTGATGCAGATATTAAGGACAGTATTATATCATGCTTCGCAGATGACACGAAGATATGTAAGGAAATATTGAACGAAGATGACATAAGAAAACTACAAAACGACATTGAAACATTATTCCAGTGGGCAGAAGACAACAATATGAAGTTCAACGAAGAAAAATTCCAACTTCTAAGATATGGTAATAATAAAGAGCTACAGAAAAAAGGGTACAAAACTCCGCAAGCCAAACAGATAACACCAAATCCACAAATCAGGGATCTTGGAGTAATAAATGTCGTCGGATGCAGAATTCAGAGAGCACTATAAAATCAAAATCACAACGGCTAGAAAAATAATGGGAATCATCTGGAGGAGCTTCCGCAGCAGAAAAGCAAACATCATGCTCAAATTATGGAAGAGTCTAGTCCTACCAATACTTGAGTATTGCTCAGTACTCACAAGCCCACACAGAAAAAGAGACATTGCGAGCATTGAAGCTATACAAAGGACTTTTACGTCTAAGATAGAGGAAACGGAAGGTGAAGACTATTGGTCTCGACTACAATCCCTGGAACTCTACTCTTTTGAAAGAAGGCGAGAGCGGTACACAATAATATACATATGGAACATACTTGAGGGCTCTGTCCCTAACCTCAGAAATGAAATAGAAAAACTGAAATGAGAGAAGAGGCAGATTTTGTACGGTCCCGGCTGCGGTGGGACAAGGAGCCATGAAAACGAGGATGGAAAATACCCTCAGAATACGGGGCCCAAAGCTTTTCAATGTCCTTCCAAAAGAAGTGAGGAATCTCCAGCACACCAACCAGAATAACTTCAAGAACCAGCTGGACAGATTCTTGTGCAAAGTCCCTGACCAGCCATGCGTGGCTGGCTACGAGGGCAGGAGGCGATCAGAGAGCAATTCCCTCCTTCACCAAGTCCCGCAAATGAGGCGGGATGCTGCAGAGGGGTCGACCGCAGGTCGATCCTGAACCGTCGTTCAAACTCAACAAAAGTAAACAAAAGTAAATATATATATATATATATATACATTTCTACATTACTGTACAGTCTTTACAGCCACACCTACACTTTTTCTCGTAAGTGTATATATTGTAATGTATATGGTTGTAAATTTTGACTTGGTCCGCAATCGATATGGACCGTGACTTGATGGATACCGTAATGAAGTTGACTGGATTCTTTGGATCTGATATATTTGCATGTCCGTTATAAATAGATATAGAGTAACATTTGTGGATAGTAGTCTCTTATGACTTGATCCTCTGGATCCAGAGATTCTATCTTTAGTTTTAAATCGATAATTAATTAGATTTAAATTGATAATTATTTAGTTTCGTAAAAATTGGTCGTTGCCAATTTACCGGCAGTTTTTACATAAATTTCTTATGTTCTTGTGGTTCGGAACCCACGTAAAATTGTAGGTCCCCTCCGCCACCACGGAGGACATACACAATACACGATTACGAACACAGAACACAGGTAGACCAGCCATGAGTGGATCCTAGGGTCTTTGTTGGTCTGAAACATTATAACATTATATATGTGTATATATATATATATATATATATATATATATATATATGTGTATATATATATATATATATATATATATATATCTATATATATATGCGTCTATATATATATATGTAGATGTTATATATATGTGTGTGTATATACAGTATATATATATTAGGGTTATAACGTTTTTACAACTTAATATTCCTGTACTTTAATTCGATGAACTTTTGCCTAAAACCAAAGAAATGAACTTTCATTTTAATATCTTTTTAGAAAAGGTCCCCGAAATAAAAAAATCGATTGTTGCATACGTAACTTTATTGCATATTCCATGTAATATAATAAAAGAACTCACAACATAATCGTTATAATACTTGTACATATTACTGCTTATTGCTTAGAATAAACCGAAGTTGCAGTTTGTTTTTGTTTCTGCAGGCAGCATACAGTTCCTGCATAACTTTGATTGCACGTTCTGCACACGGATTACTTCTTGGTATCTTGAGTGGGGATGGCTCCTGCTTCCAGTGATTTTCCAATGAGTTCAATGCTTTTTTGTAAGGTTTCAATATTTCTGACAAGTTCTTGAAGTCATTTTCATTGTAGATCTGATTAGTAAACCAATATTCTGCCCAGTTGTATGAAATGAATCTGCATACCTTCTCCAAAGTCTTCCTTGTTGTAGGTATAAGAATAAATGCAAGGATAGCTAGAATGGCTCTTGAATGCCACCTCGCATTGCTGATGTTTGGAATTTTCTGAAAGTTAATCAAAGGAAAATTCCCTTTTTCTTCAAAGAATCTAAACACCCGTGTTAGATGGTACAAAAACTTAATATCATCTCTCCATCCTGATTTCTCGAGGACCTCTTCTGTTCCATTAACAAACTGTGCCTTTAGTTCCTCATAATTCTTCACCAGTTGGGATACAAATGGATATTCGATGTTTGGAGAACTGGTGTTAGCACCAAGATCTTCGTCCATTACCAAACGGAGAATCCTGTCCAGAATGTGATGCTGACAACTGATAAATTGTGGTTTGCAGATACCCTTCTCTGAGAACATTCGTTGCAATTTGACAACAACTCCACTCTTTTTCCCAGTGTTAACACTTGTTGTATCAGCAACGATCATCTTTATTGCATTTTATTGCATTCCATAAGGTGTATTCATCAATAACTTTTGCAATTCCTTCAGCAATAGTTTCAGCCTTGCCATCTTTCAGACGCAATGCATCCAATTTTACTTCGGTTCTTTCATTTTTAAGTACCACTACTTGATACTCATTTTCCTCAATGCGCTTTCCATCAAAATGAAAAGACCACTCTTCCATCTGTAAATTTTCAATCATTTCCTCCTTCAATTTAGCAGCCTCTTTGTATGCTGACTTGTAAATTGCTGCTTGACTTGGTGTTGGAATGTCAATACCATCAAGTGACAACTGTTTGCATATTTTAGCGGCTTACTTGTTGATACTCCTGTGGATGTCACCAAGTTGGTTGCAACTTTACTTTTGTTATGTCTTCTGGTTGGTGGAGTAATACTCTCATCTTCATCTTCATGCTCGCTCTCTTCAGATTCAGTACCACTACCACCAGATACATGATTGTAAGATGTTGATGCTGATTCAGCAGGCAATTTTCGTCTCTTTGAAGGGTGAATCGTTTCTTCACTTGCAACTTGACCTGTAGAGTACCCCACTTCTCCTTTGCTTTCCACTTGAAGGTGGTACAGTCGTTTGTCTTCCGAGGATAACCATTGGCCATTTACTTTAGTGATATCAAAAAGTTCATTCAGGGCATCATATTTTCCCCTCCTGACACATTCATCATAAGTCTTCATCACCTTGTCAAGCTTTGCTCGTATTACTTGATCTGACACATGCGGAAAATTCAATTTATTCTTCCATAATTTTGTAACTTCTTTGGAAATTTCCACTATTCGCTCCTTTCTTCCTTTGATTTCTGTTCCAAGAAACTGGTACCGTCCAATGATTTGGAGTGGCATTCTGCATTTTTCTTCTAGTGAAGATTCTTCTAAAGGCACACTTCCTCTTCTTCTATGTGACTGCTGGAATCTCACCAGATTATTGGTCCAGATATCTTTGTTCTTCTGTATGGTAGTATCACTTTTCTTGTGTGACATTATATTGCTTCTGAAACAGATATAAAAAGGTATTAAGTTGATTTATTTGTTTGTTTGTTTATATATATATATTATATACTGTATATATAATATTAATATAATATATAGAAATAATATAATAATTAGATGGCGGATTTTTAGGTGAAAAAATATGACCAAATATTTATTTTTTAGGTGATAAAATTTTGGAAAATATTTTTAGAACATCCATAGAACGTCTCACGAAAATATTTATCACCAAATATTTTGGGCTCTATATTTTTTTTGAGTTTGACCCCTCTACAAAACATTCTGGATACGCTTTTGTTTACGTGTTAAAATGGAAGAAAAATTCAACAAATTATTATGGTTAATAAATTTAAAAAATGTTCTGGAATGTTCAAGAGTGCAGAAGTGAATTCCACATTTCGCTACGTTTTTTAATTAAGCGAACATATTACAAATAATAAAAGCTTACCTGAAGTTGAGTTGAACTGAACAGTTGAGTAACTATTGCGCAATACTGGACACAAGTGATTCGGTTGATTTCATTTCGTGCTTTTATACAATTTGCGAGTGCATGAAGAACAATGTCGTGTGTTCTAGAATTTTCTTGTATGGGTGGATTGATATTAGTCATCGAATTTGAGCACCGGAAGTGATTTTTCGGGCGATCTCACGATATATTAGCGTACTGAAAAATTCGAAAATATTTTTTAGGTTAAAACCTAAAAGTCCGCCCTCTAATAATAATATATTTATATACTTATGAGTAGTAACGTAAATATATGGTTATGGTGATTCAAACTTTTGATTTGAGGGTGACCTTTTTTTAAAAACTGAGAGGAATTAGGGTCTTTTCATTGTTTTTAAGCAAAAGTTCATCGATTTATGATACAGATCTTTTATTTGAAAAAAAGTCTAAAAGTTATAACCCTAATATATATATATATATATATATATATATATATATATATATATATATACGATGAAACGGATGTAACTGCTGCTCGTGCAACACTCTCCAGACCAGGTCGTGGTTCACACCGAGGATACGTGCAACACCCCGCGTGCTTGCGCTTGGATTGTCCTCAAATCGCCGTAGGATTTCTTCTCCATGTCAGGAGTGCGCACGTTTCTCTCCCGACCAGTGTCATGCATGTTTGCATGGAATGTTCCAGTTTCTCGCAGTCGCCGATGCAAATGCGCAAACGTTTGGTGGTTTGGCACACGTCTGTTTGGGAAGCGCTGTCGGTACAACCTCACAGCAGCTCTTCCGTTTCCATTGGCAGCCCCATACACATATGCATGTCAGCCATCTCAGCAGTCGTGAAGCGCTCCATGTTACGCGTACTACGTCCGATTTAAGAATGCCCGCGGCAAGCGCGAGTCTAGCCCACTTCACCTTTTAGCCAATTGCAGCGGCGCCCTCTCGCGCCGAATGGTGACGTCAGCGGACATACACTTATAGACGAAAAGGGTTTGTCTTGGTGTTGCCTATCCCCCATTACAATTTGTACAGAAAGTTTTCAAACACCCTGTATATATGTATATGTATATATATATATATATATATATATATGTATGTATATGTATATATATGTATATATGTATGTGTATATATATATATGTATATGATGAATAAAATCACGAAGGGAAAAAGAAACAAAGTGGTGCTCAAGCGCTTTCGTCTAACATATATATATATATATATAATATATATATATACACACACACACACATATATATATATATATATATATATACATATATATATATATTATACATATATACGCACACACATATATATATATATATATATATATATATATATGTGTGTGTGTGTGTGTGTGTGTGTGTGTGTGTGTGAAGAACGACGCTTGTATAGGAGAACATCCCGCGCAAGATGAGGAGGGAGAACGAACAAATTAAAAAAATGAGGTAACCACCCGAGAATCGAACCCGGGATCTTCCGATTGCCGGTCAGATATGATAACCACTACACCAGGGTCCTCACTCGATCAGAAGTCGTAATTCTCCTACATACGCGCAGAAACCAAAGCCCCCGAGTGGGGCACCTCCCGCATGCCGCACCTATATATACATTTCAACTGCAAAGAACACGCAGTATAATTAACGTAAAGAACGACGCTTGTATAGGAGAACATTCCGCGCAAGATGAGGGCATTGGTTTCTGCGCGTATGTAGGAGAATGTGTTCCTGAGGATGTCTTTAGAAGAAAGCGCTTGAGCACCACTTTGTGTTTCTTTTTCCCTTCGTGGTTTTATTCATCATATACATATACACATATACATATATATATATACACATACATATATATACATATACATATATATACACACATATACATATATACACACACATACATATATATACACACATACATATATATACACACATATATATATATATATATATATATATATATATATAATATTATATATATAATGAATAAAACCATGAAGGGAAAAGAAACACAGTGGTGCTCAAGCGCTTTCGTTTAATGTCATCCTCAGGATGTACACACACACACACACACATATATATATATACACACAAAGGTGGGCAGGACCGAATTCCAGGAACTCGGTCCTTTTTAAGGACCGTGAGCGGGAAAGTCGGTCCTTTTCTCAGTGAGGACCGAAATGAGGAGCGACGGTCCATTTTTAAGCAATTCCGGACGGTCCGGTCCAGACGGTCTTTTTTAGTGAGTTTAGTGATTATTTGAAGTTCTAAAGAAGATGGATCGTTTCCTCCAGAAGACTCAGAAAGAGACAGACTGAACTGAAACTTGTTTCAACACCTGGCACCATCCAGTGCCGCCGTGGAGAGGCTCTTCTCTTTGGGGAAGGACGTCCTCAAGCCGAAAAGGTCAGGGCTCAGTGACAGCCATTTTGAAATGCTAGTCTTCTGGAAGGGAAACTCGCATTTAACTTAATAACTTTTTTCATCATTTATGTATTGTATTAATTATAATTTACGTTAATAAAATTAAAGATTTCCGGTGTCTTTAATTTAATTTTTCATTTTAATAAAATTTTTCACTTATATTATATATAAGGACTGAGGACCGAGTCGTTCCTAGGTCCTATCTTCAGAAAGGACCGTGACCGGGACCGTCGGTCCAGTTTGAGGCAAGGACCGGGACCGGGACCGTCGGTCCAGTTTGAGGCCCGGGTGCCCACTTTTGCATATATACTATATACATACATATAAACACATACATATACATATAAACCCATACATATATATATATACATATATACATATATATATACACACATATATACACACACATATATATATATATATACACATACACATACACACATACATATATACACATACTGTATATTCCATGCATTAAAACCAAGCACACCCTCTCGTCTACTGTTAATTTCGCAGCCATCCCCTACTTAAAAGAAAAAAAAATGTTATAATCAACACTGAAAATTCGTTTGATGCGCGACTTTTGCGCCACCCTATATATACAGGGGTTAGACAAAATAATATGAACACCTTGATAAATGGCGGTTTTTATTCTTAATATGGAGTTGGTCCTCCTTTAGCGGCAATAACAGCTGCAATGCGTCGGGGAATTGATTCATACAGCGTTCTCACAGTGGCTAGAGGAATCCTGAACCATTCTTCGAGCAAACCCTGCTCCAGTTCCTCCAAAGACGCCGGCGGTGGGAATCGGCTTCTGACCTGCTGCTCCAACTGACACTACAGATGCTCGATAATGTTAAGATCCGGGGATTGTGGAGGCCAATCCAAGCGTTCTACTTCACTAACATGCTCTTCAAACCAGTTTTTAACGACCCCAGCGGTGTGGATTGGTGCATTATCATCCTGGAAGACGGCGCCGCCATTGGGAAACAGCGTTTGGACCATGGGATGGACCTGGTCAGCCAATATTGACAGATAGACCTGGGCGTTAACCCTACCATGCAGTACTACAGCTGGGCCAAGAGTATTCCACGATATTGCTGCCCAAACCATCACAGATCCGCCTCCATGCTTAACGGTTGGGGTCAGGCAGTCGGGGTCATAAGCATCTTTAGGCTGTCTCCAGACGTAAACTCGACCGGAACATGGAAATAGCGTAAAGGAAGATTCGTCGGAGTAGACTACATTCTTCCACCGGTCCACTGACCAATTCTTATGGTCATTACACCATTTTCTGCGCCGCTCAATGTTGATGTGCGAAAGGAAGGGTTTGGCAATTGCAGCCCTCCCATGGTATCCAGCTCCATGGAGCTCGCGACGTACAGTTCTGGTCGATACCGGGCTTGCAAGATGCTGGTTAAGCTCTGCAGTCACTTTTGGAGCTGTGGTCTTATGGTTCTTTGTCACAATGCGCTTTAGCACCCGGCGGTCTCGATCACACAGCTTCTTCTTGCGTCCACTATTGCATTTGTCGGTGCTTGTCTTTCCATGGTTTTGGTATGCAGACATGACCATAGAGACAGTTCCTCTGGATACATTGAACATCTGAGCGGTTTTCGTCACCGATGCACCAGCCATCCGCGCTCCGACAATTTGCCCTCTTTGGAAGTCTGACAGGTCTTTCATAACTGCTAATTCATAATTCACTCAGATCTGTAAAAACAACGTGAGGGTTATAACATGACGTATACACTCTCTGTTACGCATTTAAATAGGTTTGCCAGTCATTTGACCTTTTACTTTGTGTCTGAGCAGTCCGTAAAGATAACCGGTGAAATCGGCGGGTGTTCATATTATTTTGTCTAACCCCTATATATATATACAGGGGTTAGACAAAATAATATGAACACCTTGATAAATGGCGGTTTTTATTCTTAATATGGAGTTGGTCCTCCTTTAGCGGCAATAACAGCTGCAATGCGTCGGAGAATTGATTCATACAGCTTTTGGACAGTGGCTAGAGGAATCCTGAACCATTCTTCGAGCAAACCCTGCTCCAGTTCCTCCAAAGACGCCAGCGGTGGGAATCGGCTTCTGACCTGCTGCTCCAACTGACACCACAGATGCTCGATAATGTTAAGATCCGGGGATTGTGGAGGCCAATCCAAGCGTTCTACTTCACTAACATGCTCTTCAAACCAGTTTTTAACGACCCCAGCGGTGTGGATTGGTGCATTATCATCCTGGAAGACGGCGCCGCCATTGGGAAACAGCGTTTGGACCATGGGATGGACCTGGTCAGCCAATATTGACAGATAGACCTGGGCGTTAACCCTACCATGCAGTACTACAGCTGGGCCAAGAGTATTCCACGATATTGCTGCCCAAACCATCACAGATCCGCCTCCATGCTTAACGGTTGGGGTCAGGCAGTCGGGGTCATAAGCATCTTTAGGCTGTCTCCAGACGTAAACTCGACCGGAACATGGAAATAGCGTAAAGGAGGATTCGTCGGAGTAGACTACATTCTTCCACCGGTCCATTGACCAATTCTTATGGTCATTACACCATTTTCTGCGCCGCTCAATGTTGATGTGCGAAAGGAAGGGTGTGGCAATTGCAGCCCTCCCATGGTATCCAGCTCCATGGAGCTCGCGACGTACAGTTCTGGTCGATACCGGGCTTGCAAGATGGGTTCAGCTCTGCAGTCACTTTTGGAGCTGTGGTCTTATGGTTCTTTGTCACAATGCGCTTTAGCACCCGGCGGTCTCGATCACACAGCTTCTTCTTGCGTCCACTATTGCATTTGTCGGTGCTTGTCTTTCCATGGTTTTGGTATGCAAACATGACCATAAAGACAGTTCCTCTGGATACATTGAACATCTGAGCGGTTTTCGTCACCGATGCACCAGCCATCCGCGCTCCGAGAATTTGCCCTCTTTGGAAGTTTGACAGGTCTTTCATAACTGCTAATTCATAATTCACTCAGATCTGTAAAAACAACGTGAGGGTTATAAAATGACGTATACCCTCTCTGTTACGCATTTAAATAGGTTTGCCAGTCATTTGACCGTTTACTTTGTGTCTGAGCAGTCCGTAAAGATAACCGGTGAAATCGGCGGGTGTTCATATTATTTTGTCTAACCCCTGATATATATATATATATATATATATATATATATATATATATATATATATATAGGGTGAGTCAAAAGTCTCCATACATAGGCAAAATGGTCATGATAAATAAATAATTATTTATTTTTTATTTTTTTGCAGGTGATGTGCTGAGATGCCTTTGTCCCAAGAAGAGCGTATAGAGATCATTCTTCTGGCAGGATCAGGAAGCTGTCGCAAGGTTGCCGAGGATTTTAACAGAAGCCACGCCCCCGGCACGCACATCACACACGACACCGCTGCCAAACTCATTGAGAAGTTCAAGAAGACGAAGTGTTGCAGACCAACCGAGAAGTGGCCGTCCACGAACAGCCACCGATGAAGGCACAGCGACCATGGTGCTGGCAGCGTTCGCAAAAAGCCCCCAAAAAAGCACTCGACGGATGTCTGCAGAATGCGGTGTCAGCCAAAGGAGTATCGCCCGCATTATGAAAGAGTACAGATGGCATCCATACAAAATGCAAATGTTGCAGTATCTTAGCGAAGACGACCAGGACAGGCGGCTGGAATTCTGTGAATGGGCAAGAACAAAAGTGGACGAAGACACGGAATTCTCGGCTGGCATCCTGTTTTCAGATGAAGCCAACTTTTATGTTCATGGAAAGGTTAATCGTCAAAACGTACGTTATTGGAGTGACGACAACCCGCACTGGATGAGTCCATCAAAGACGCAAGGCGTTGGAAAAGTGATGGTGTGGTGCGGGATATGGTGGCAGCATAATTGTTGGCCCTTTTTTCATTGACACCAATCTCAATGCCGAAATGTATCTAAACATGCTGCAATACACAGTCATGCCGTCCCTGCTGAACGAGGACGGGGGATTTCCAGCGTACTTTCAGCAAGACGGGGCGCCACCCGATTACGGTATCTGCGTGCGCCAGTGGCTCGATCAGCAGTTTCCGGGTCACTGGATTGGCCGCCGTGGTCCCGTGGAGTGGCCTCAGAGGTCCCCAGACCTCACCTCCCTTGATTTTTACTTGTGGGGGCACTTGAAGGCCATGGTGTACCAAGTGGAAATACAATACACGGACCACCTAAAGGAACGCATTCGTGATGCGTGCGCACGCATCATACCAGACATGTTAACGCGCATTTGCCATAACTGGGAGGA
This sequence comes from Bathynomus jamesi, assembly GCA_023014485.1. Taxonomy (NCBI): domain Eukaryota; kingdom Metazoa; phylum Arthropoda; class Malacostraca; order Isopoda; family Cirolanidae; genus Bathynomus; species Bathynomus jamesi. The sequence continues at coordinate 667,830 of JAJOZX010002327.1, read as the reverse complement.
ACGCATCCGTATGTGCATTCAGTGCAATGGTGCCCACATAGAGCATATTTTGTGACTTACAAGTGATTGCATAATAAAGTGACCATTTTGCCTATGTATGGAGACTTTTGACTCACCCTGTATATATACAGTATATATAAAACCTTTGTTTCGCTTCCGCTCGAAATATTCATTCTGACAAAGGTCAAATTTGTTGCTCCACCTTGGACCTACAGATTAACGTGGAATCAGATCCACGACCCATCAGGGTGGTCAAAAATTACAAAGTCCTTGCCCCGACTCGATCGCATGACCTCCCGATCAGCAGCCCAACATCTTAACCACTATGCCACCCACGGTACCCATTTAACTATCATTATATATATATATATATATATATATATAATTTGCAGAATATGTAAAATCCGTTTTCGAGAATATTATTTTCTCACTAATTATAAAAAACAACAACAGCACAAAACAAGTTTGTTAATTAGATTAAATTAGTTGAAAATCTCTTGCATTTACTTTAGTTTTATAAGCGCGCGCATACCCACACACACATACAAATATAGGTGAGCGGATACAACGAGAATATATTTAAGTTATTTAACAGTCAAGATTTTAAATTTCAAAACTTTTTACACATTTGCTGGAATGAAGTCTACTTGTTTTGCTCATTACGGGCATCCGAAGCTCATTAGCAGTTATTATTATACTACTTTAGTATGCAGAGAGAGAGAGAGAGAGAGAGAGAGAGAGGAGAGAGAGAGAGAGAGAGAGAGAGAGAGAGAGAGAGAGACTTTACCTGTGCAAGTCGTATGATCGTTTATCGGAAATGGGCAATTTACAATCATAAGCAGTCATAAACAGTGTGGCCATGTCGTTACACCGCTTCCTGATAGATTAGCGAAGAAAGCGACGCTGGGTCTGCTGAATGAGAGACTATGTCCTTTCTGCGTTCAGATGTAATGATCCTTGGTTCGGATTTCACGTTATACTGTGGGTTCACTCTTTCATACGGTCCTCCGAATTGTTCGTACGGAGTCTAACCTGAACAGCCAAAATCAAAAAACACACACACCACACATATATATATATATATATATATATATATATATATATATATAATAAAATCACAGAACAACAAATGATCTTTTTAATAAGCAAACAACCACAGGGAAAAGGAAAAAGAAACACGAAATAGCGGCGCGCGTTTTTGTTTCCCTTTTCGCATAGCTGTAGAAGTATTTTGGATTTTCCTTTATTGCTTCTACCACCAAGATGTGAATATATCACGAAAGCGCTCGGATTTCGTGTTTCTTTTTCCTTTGGTTGTTTGCATATATATATATATATATATATATATATATGATACACACAGAGTGCATGGAACAAGGAACTCTTCTGGGAAAATTAAATCCACTATAGTCCGAATAAGTAATGGTAAATGACAAATACCATAGTTTTTCTTTTTCATGATGCTAGCCCGACGTGGGCTCTCCAGGAGCGCTCCATTTTTCAATATTAAACATACACTCATAAAACATACCATTTGATATGTTTAATATTGAAAAATGGAGCGCTCCATTTTTCAATATTAAACATACACTCATAAAACATACCATTTGATATGTTTAATATTGAAAATGGAGCGCTCCATTTTTCAATATTAAACATACACTCATAAAACATATACCATTTGAAAGCTCACATTTTTCCGAGTCTAAAAATGTAGTAATCCAAAAGTATCAATAGCAAATAAAAGTAACTAGGTTTAATTGTTTGACGCGTGACGTAATTAATTACATTATAAAGGTTGGCTAAGTTATAAATCTTCAGTCTGTGTTGTAAGATGGTATTTTTGGTAATTGTTACGCTAACCTAACCTAACATGAATATGTTACTACATTATCATTTGTATAATTTAGGTCTCGGGGGTACGGGGGCGGAGCCCCCGTAAAGATCACGCATCACAAATTGATCGGTATAGGGTTTTATATTTAAACCTAGTTACTTTTTATTTGCTATTGATACTTTTGGATTACTACATTTTTAGACTCAGAAAAACATGGGCTTTCAAATGGTATATGTTTTATGAGTATGTTTAATATTGAAAAATGGAGCGCTCCGAGAGTGTTACCTATATATATATATATACTCTTCTCTTAGTTAACTTCGGTATACAAATCAAGTTAGCAAATTATTATAAAGTGCCATTTCCCCTCTATCGATTTTCTACGCAAGGGGACACTGCCACCCCTCATCTCCCTCTACCCCAACACCCAAAATCCCTCCTCCTTCAAAAGACTGTTTGTCCTGGAAATGGTTTGACTAAATTACTGGATTCGTTACTAGTTAATTAACAGAACTAGTAGTGATGAAAAGACATTGAACAATCAAAAGCTATCTTAAGACAACTGTATATATATTATATATATATATATATATATATATATATATATATATATATATACAGGGCGTCCCAAAAAAATGTATACACACTTTAACAGCTGATAGCTCAATTGATGTTTCTTTCTTTCCAAGTTAAACCCATTAGAATTAATAAGGGCAGTCAGACTAAGCTTTGAACAAAGGAAATTCATTCTAAAATGCTACTGGAAGTGTGAAAACGCAGTTGAAGTGCAAAGACAGTTTAGGAGGGAGTTTCAAACAGATCCACCAACGCGACTTACCATCACTCGAATTAGAGATAAGTTTGAAGCCGATGGAACTGTTCAGAATGTCCACAAGAAGCGTTCCGGAAGACCACGGACATCGACAAGCCCCACAAAGCAAGAAAGAGTACTGGAAACGTATCACCAAAGTCCAAGAAAATCTGTGCGGCAAGCGAGTCGTGAGGTAGGAATTTCAGAATCGTCTGTCCAACGCATTTTGAAGCGCTGTCAATGGAAAAGTTACATTCCAAGATTAGTCCATGCTATTAATGAAGATGATCCGGACCGAAGAGTGGAGTATTGCGAGTGGTACTTGGCACGATGTGGATGTGGACTGGACGAAGGGGTTTCGTAGAATACCCTCCGCGTTCACCAAACCTCACACCACTAGACTTTTTTTTATGGGGATACTTAAAAGACAAAGTCTACGCTATAAAACCTGCAACAGTCGCTGAATTGAGAGCAGCCATTGAACGAGAATGCACACAAATACCAAACGAAATGTTTCGTGATGTTTGCGATTCCATTGCTTCGCGTTATCAGCAGTGCCTGGACCAGAACGGACGTCAGTTTGAAAACAGGCGTTGACAAAACAATTAAATAATGTCTGTAGATTCTATTACATTTTGAAAATGAAATGTATTTTAATAAACAGTGCCTTTATAAGTATTTAAAGTGTGTATATATTTTTTTGGGACGCCCTGTGTGTATATATATATATATATATATATATATATATACAGGGTGTCCCTAAAGTCTGGACACATAGGAAATATCACTAACTATAACTAACTATATGTTATTATTATTATTATTATTATTAGTATTATTATTATTTATTTATCTTAAATTCATGCAACTGAGGCCTAAGGTAGGCCCACATCGAATCAGCAACCCTGAGGTAGGACCAAATAGGACCTCCAAGTCCATAAGTTATGGACTTGGAGGTCCTATTTGGTCCTACCTCAGGGTTGCTGATTCAATGTGGGCCTACCTTAGGCCTCAGTTGCATGAATTTAAGATAATAATAATAATAATACTAATAATAATAATAATAATAATAAATATAGTTAGTTATAGTTAGTGATATTTCCTATGTGTCCAGACTTTAGGGACACCCTGTATATATATATATATAAGACTGATCCAACCTATAAGGGTGAATTTTCAAATTTATTATTTTTGATATGGTACCCCTGGATATTGTGAAGAATGGTTAAAGAATTATAAATACCAATTTTAATGCAAATCGGATAATATTTAGAGATGCCGCACGGAGGTCAAACATTTCATTTTATTCTCCAATCGGATTATTTATCTTAATATTTTTACCCCTGAGTAGCTGTTATCGGTGCGTTTTTTTAATGTGGTATCCCTATAGGCCTAATCCACAGTCCTCTAATTTTGTTTCTATTCCATTTATTTTTCTTTATCTAAGTCCTCTTTTATTGTAGATTTTTTTACGTTTGGAAAACGCTTACGGTGCTGCTCTACAATTTGTAGAAGATATTGTTGTTCTTCACTTTTCGTAAGATGGCCACTGAAGTTCTTAATTAAAGCAACACCTCTCTCAGCGTTGTCATTTACAACATTCATATTTTTTACATAATTGCTAGCAGCTTTGTAGTCATCATTAGCGTTCCAATCAGCAGGATCTCTGTCCAAAAAGTCCATTGGCAATGCTAATTTTGTGAAGAAGTTGCGAGTTGTTGAACTGACGAAGCTAGCTAGTGTTTTGTCTTGTAGGTTAGGACCATTCACATTCAAATTTATCCGTTTAGGAGGATTTTGAGAGCCATTCACATCCAGCGCCTTCACCATTTCTCGCTTGACTTCCAGTGACGTTTCTTCATAAAAAAAAGAAAGTCCGATGAGCTCTTCATTCAAATACCAGAGATGGCGAGAGAGCGCTTTAGATGCAGCTACAGATATTTCTTTATCATCGTAGGATTGAAGTTTCTTGAGAAGAGATAGGTCATTAGCTGGTGCAGAGGAAGCAATGGGTGCTAAAAACCATTCATTTACGTAGCATCGAACAGCATATAATGCAAAACGTTGCATCCCTTCTAGTTCACGTCTAGTGACTTCCATTTGTTTGTGGAAAAGACAAATTTTTTGCATATATCACTCGCGCCATCCATCGCGCACGGTGCAACGCTCCGGGTTGATGGAATTTAATGCCATCAAAAGGAACATCTCCAAGGTATATTGTCATCTAAGAGTTCTCAGTAATCTGCTCGAGGTTGTAATTTAGTCAAATGTTGCTTGCAATTTTCAATTATACTGGGCTTTTCGGGTACATCAATTTGAACAATTTCAAACTTGTTTGTGTTAAAAGTCTTCCATTTATTTTTAAGACGCTTAAATAACAAGATATCCGGACCACCAGTGGCAGCGCCGTGACATTTGTCAAAGACAGCTGCCATTACTATTTCGAGAATGTGATGTCGACAAGCTAGTCCGAGGAGCGGCCGTTCAAGTATGCTTTCAATAAGAGTACATGCTCCTTTTTTATCGCCAGTGTTGCTTGCAGTTGTGTCAAAGCACATTGCCTGCACACAATCTCGTAGCCCCCAGTCATCCAAAGCTTCGACCACAGCACCTGCAATATTTTTTCCTGTGCCAGATTTAAGTTTAGGTACTGAGAGAAGCTTAGATTTTCCTCCGCCTGATACAATAATTGGAAGTCTATCCACACTATCATCACCAGTATATCCACACTATCATCACCAGTAAGATCTTGGATAAGCTTTCCGTCCCAATGAACTGTTAGAGGAATATCAGTTTCAAATGATTGCTTGATGTCATCCGTAATTTGCTGACGAACTGATATTCGTTTTCTCCGTATTGAACTTCTACTCAGAAGAATATCATCAACTTCATATCCAAGAGAAGATGCAGTAGCTGCTACTACTGATACTGCTTGGCGATCACTTAATTTGTTTCTGTCCAGTGTCATTGCTAATTCTGTTGATACTACCAAGTTTCTCCTCCTTTATGTGACTGGTGTACTTGATGTACTTGGCTCTTCCTCGGAGGAACTACTATTTGACGAAAATTGAGTCACTGTTGTGTTCATTTTCTTTCTCATAGTTTCTTTCTTAACTTGGCGTTGAAATGCTTCATCTCTAGATCTTCTCTTAGATTGTTTGAGAGCACATATTTTGTCCACACTTCCTATGTAGCCTCTCCTCCCCTTCTCTCGTTGAGCTTGTAGAAAAGTTCTGTCTTCTTCTACTGTCATTTTTTGGAGAGCATTGGCATGGGCGATATCGAATAAATCGTCCAAACGTTCTTGAAAAGAAGTTTCTTTATCTATTTGTGTCTGTGAACGTCTAAATTTAGATTTTTGAAGTCCTCTGTAATTAAAATACTCCTTTTCTATTTTTTTCGTAACATTGCGATAGTCAGCAGTTAGTATATTTGCCATCTCCCAAAATTTCAATACTTCAGCGCAAACAGTTTTAGATGCATCTTTCAACGTCTTTTTGGCATGTAGATGATGAAAAATAAGCCGCAGAACGTCACCATAGGATGGTAGCTTTCTTCCACATATTGTCTCAATTGTTTGTCCAATAAGCCACATTTCTGTTGATTTTCTAGTCGCTACTGAACTTGCCATATTTTAACATCCTGTTTGTGCATGATGCCATTTGACACTCTCCTACACTGCTACGATGCTATCATCTCAACAACACAAGTAACATACCTAAAGAAGATAACTACTCCACAATCCATATAATATTACTAATTTTTTGTATTTCTGATATTTTTGACAGTGGTGCGGCACTCCTAAATATACTTCAAATGAGCTGATATTTTTGTCAGAAGTTATTCTTATAAAAGTTCACAATAATTTGAGGTACCATGTTATGATTTCAAAAATTTTGTTTTTTGGACAAATATATATATATATATATATACTGTATATATAATTAATTTGGTTCCGTTAAAAGTTCGGGGTAATATATACGAACTCAATTTTAAAATGCAGTTAAAAAGCTAAATTTAAAATCTCGTTCGATTTTTTTTTTATCCAAATTTATTCGAACCCTTCTCTTTCCCACTATTTCGTAATATTACCTAACCGGGTATAATAAATTCTCGTGGACGAGACATTCCTGCCACAGATATTCTGATACTATAGACAGGCAAAAAGATTGCTCGCTGTGGGTTTATTTTTCAAGCGAAATTGAATTGCTATTCATTCAAAAGGGAAAAGATCTTCATATGATTTTTTTTTTACAAGTTTTTTATATGTTCCTTACATGTGTTTACGTGTTTTACAATTTTTTACGTGTTATTTACAGTTTTTTTTTGGAGTTTTAAATGTTTTTCGCTTATTTTCACATCATTTTAGTTGTTTTACGCGTTTTAAATTTTTGGTGTTTTTCGCTGAACGTGTCTTTAAATATTTTACTTATTTTTACAAGTTTTTGCGTTTTCATTTCCTTCCTTTTATGCCTATATTTATCACGCTTCCATCTTCCTTATTCGGTTTTACATTTTTATTACAATATGGTTTTCTTTGATTTGCTTTTTTAACTTTTTTTACCTTCTTGTTTTTCCGTTTTTTGTGTTTTGTACGTTTTTACACGTTTTCATGCGTTCTTAAATGTTTTCTATGCGTTTTATGTTTTAACGTATTTACGATTTTTATGAGTTTTGAACGTATTTTCACGTGTTCTAATATGTTTTCTACGTGTTCTTACGTGATTTCATGAGTAATGTAAACGTTTTCTGCATTACATTACGTGTTCTTCCATGTTTTTACTCGTTTTCGAAGTGCTTTCTTTTTTGTTATTTTAATTCATTCCCATTCTCGGTTCGCGAGCGAGAAGTTCAGATTTGAGAAAGAATTCGTCATTCCCATTCGCATTCAAAGTAAAGAAGCCAAATAAAAAGCCTACTATTCCCTAACCAAACTAAACTTCAAGTAACCTACCCCAACTTTACAATAACCTAATCTAATCTGAACCAGAGGGAAATCCGTGGATTGGAACGAGAATGTCCGAAAATAAAAATAGATCGATTTGAGAATTGCATCCTTTCAGATTCTCACTTGCAGATTTCCCACATTTGGAAGATCAATGAAATGGGAATGTCGTTTGAGTGGGATTATACCATTATTTTTCAGCTATACTTGGCATATATATATATATATATATACACGTGTACAGCATATATATATATATAGTGGTGTAGTGCTAAATAAAGAAGTGAGGGAATGCATTTTGAAAGTGTTACTCAGATGCAGGGGGGACAATGGCGAGCGCGGCGAGCCCATACAGCTGGGGGTCTGGGGGCACTGTAAGCCCCCCGGGAAATCTTTTGAAATCTGACCAATTTCAGGGATATTTTGAGGTCATATGCACTGGATATTAGGATATATTCCAAGGTTGAAGATGCAGTATTTCCTGTCATTAGATATACGACATCCAGTACGATCAATAAAAATAGCTAACAACTGGAATGATTAACTAAAAAAAAAGTTAACAACTGGTACGCCGTGGTGACTGTTTCACCAGATCTTTATAGGCTAGCATTGCCTCAGTCGAAGCTAAAAGAAATGAAACAGTTAATGATTCTCTCTCATATTTCTTCTAGGGGTGGGAATTAAAATTTCATGACGTTAGAGATTTGTAAGTTCGGATTTATTTGAAATAGTGAGGGAACGCCGTTCCGTCTACCAAAAAAAGTAAGGGAACGCCGTTCCCACAGCACTACACCACTGTGTGTATATATATATATATATATATATATATATATATATATATATATATATATATATACACCTTTCAAATGTTCCGTGTGATAATTCCTCATTTCACGAAGGTCAAACTTGTCGCCCCTTCTCAAATTACCTTTACAACTTCTCTCTCAAATAAAAATAGGAAACGAGGTACACATACCGTTTTTGCGCCAGCTGTGAGTGTGTGTAATAAAATTTCACATAACCTCAAACACATTCAACATGGGCACCATTTGTCACACGTAAGATGTCCAAACGGTATTCTATCTCCATCCATGTACGCTGCAACGTTTCAACGTCAACTCTCGCAATAGCAGCAGCAATTCTGGTCTTTAAATCGTCGATGTTGGCCACTGGAGTTGTGTAAACGCAGTCTTTTACATAATCCTATAGAAAAAAGTCACAGGGTGTTATGTCTGGTGATCTGGCCGGCCAAGAGATGGGGCCCCCACGGCCAATCCACCGATTTGGGAAATGCATGTTAAGGGAATTTCGCACCAATTTCGTAATTGGTGCACACCCTGTACAACAACCTGACAACTACCACTTCAAACTTTATTACTTTCTCTCACAGATGGCTCAAAAACGGTATGTGTACCTCGTTTCCTAATATATTTATTTGAGAGAGAAGTTGTGAAGATAATTTGTGTACACCCTGTATAACTTAATTATTTGTATAAATTGAAAGTACTCTGTAAGTGATGTTGCTGAAAAAAAAAAAACTTTTTGAGAATTCGATTACCAAAATCTGCTCTTTCATTTATAAAAGCATTATAAATTTAGTTGTCTATTTGGGCACACTCTTCATTCCCAACGGCGGATCAATGAGATGGTTATTAAAAGTTTAGACTTTAGTACTTTACAGCAGATTTAATTTATCTGACGGTGATAGCCTGTCGTCTACCCAAAAATATCAATTTAGTAATTGGGAGGGCGTCGAAACTCGCTATATTTCAGAAAAAGTTTTGGAGAGAGAGAGAGAGAGAGAGAGAGAGAGAGAGAGAGAGAGAGGAGAGAGAGAGAGAGAGAGGAGAGAGAGATTCTAAAACCCACTGTAGTTTAGCCTGACATTGAAGCAAAGAGAAAGAAAAACAGCAAATAAAAGTAAAGAATACACAGGCATAGTGATAGTAATAGTAGTATGGGGTCATTCACAAACCACGTGGTCCTTTTTCGGGTGATTTTCAAACCCGTCCCCCCCCCTCTTGTGGTCATTTGTGGCCAATAACTTAAACCCCCCTCCAAAACTACGTGATCTTCTGATGTCACCTCACCTCCACCCCTTCTTAATCTTATGTAAATTCAAATACAAATTAAATTAAAGCAAATTAAAAATAATCAAATTAAAAGTATGGCGAATTTGTGTTTCATAAACGTTAAAGATTCGAATCTTCAAGAATTTTCCGAAATAAACGTACAGCGAATTTGTGTTAAACGTCAAGACCCTCCTCCCCATGTGGCCCTTGGTGGTCAAATAAGGAACCCCCTCCCCCCCTTTAAGGACCACGTGGTTTTTGAATGGCCCCTATGGGTATTATCCCTGTCTATGACCTCCAATCTTTCAAACGCAGTGTCCAGGCATCTCAAAAACCCTGGACCTTCATTTTGACTTCTATTGGAAGAGCGTTTTTGCGTGCATTCGCCCTTGGCCCTTCCTTCCTGCCTCAAAAAAAAAACAGAACAGACAAGGCTCTCTCTCTTCCGCCAGCCACTAGTACGAAATGCTAGTAGAATACTTAATCTGATCTACATCATACACTTTTGTAAGGATTCTTTTTATTTATTTATTATATACAAGAAGTCATCATTTCATCGATGAATTCCAAATGACTCCGTGCTTAGACAATGGTAAAGGTCTAACCCTAGGCTACTTTAGCCAGCGTTAGTTAAAAGGTGGTGGCCGGCAGGCCGCTTCGTCGTGACGTAACATACAGAAAAGACAACCGCCCAGCTCCAGACAGCAGTGGGATTCGAACACACTACTAAGCGGAGCGTCGGTACTACCGTGTGGCGCCTTGACCGATTGAGCCACGAAACGTTCGTTTGCTAAAAGAATGATTTTTTTCAAAATTAAGTATTGATATTGCCATCCTTAGCAATGGAATTACTAAGATGAGAGAACACTGATACAGAGGCACTATCAGCTGGCTGGCACTCCATCCAAATTTAAGAATTCACTCCACAGTTTACTGCATGTGATTTTTCTTATGAAGTATACTTTTAGTGTTTTTCCGGTGTTATTACTATCCAAATATTCCTACGTAAAAACAAAAGATTAGTCGTGGTCAAATAGCAACCCCGCTTCCCGTTACATCAGAGAGATGAAGCGACGGTGGACCTATTCCGTAATTGGATGGATGACCGTCGTACGCGTTCAGATGATGTACCGACCCGTAGATGGTATTATCCCACGTAAAGCTGTAGGTCCTTTCCGTCGCGATACCTTCGCGTTAACGAAGGAAATTAACCCTTTGTGGAAGAGAGGTCTCCCCTAATGAATAAAATCGTCTGGCGTTAGCCGAATGTGATGCTGGAGTTGTTTAACCTCCTTCACAATATCTAAGGTCATAGGACGGAGGGGACCTACAGTTTTACGTGGGATCCGAACCACGGGTGTCTACATCATCTAGAGGCGGAGGACGGTCCCCCATCCAACTACTACCCAGACTCAATGTTAGCCAGAAGAAAATCAATAAAATATCGTCCCCCCTCCCCACTACTTTAAAGGGTTCAACGACCCCAAATAGGATTATTGGTGCAAAAAAGATGGTAAAATGCAGTTTTTCTTTTCTGAAAAAGAGGTAAAAAATAATATTCTTCATAATATAACTAATCCTCGCACGACATAATGAATTACTATAAAAAATTAAGTAAAAACTGTAAAAATGAAGTCACTCAAATTTGCAGACACACGACCTTTATAATGAAGATCAGTTTCAAAGAAAATAAAAAAATAATTCCAAGACAAATATTGACGCACACGAAGCCACGGTGCTCGAACGGGAGAACAAATCTATTATTATCATCATCATCATCATTAATATAATAATAATAATAATTTACCCGAGTTGTTAAGTAATACTTAATAATTATAATTGAATTCCTGTTAATTAATTACTTTTGAGTAATTACAAATTTCAATTACTTTGAAAATGTTATAATTGTACAAGTAATTGTGATTAAAATTCAATGTAATTTAAAATAAAATAAATTTTTAATTACTTTCTTATAATATAATATTATTAACTTTATTCTGTATCGACTATCACTGATCAAAGAATTGAGAAATGGGAAAATTTACGTACACCTACAAAAAATTTCATTTTGCATCATTGACATACAGTAATTTACGGACCCAATCAAGGATAAATAAATATATATTCACATATTTCTGGAAATCAATAACAAATATACTAATTAATAAGGTAATGCACTTAAGGGATACAAAACTTATTACCGGTTTTGGGGAAATTAACCCTTTCGCTGCTTATTCGGACGGGTGTATCCGAACAAAACTGTTTGGATATATCAGAATTACGCGGCAAAAAGGTGGAGAAAAAATTATTTTGATTAATTTAAAAAATGAAGCATATATATATATTTTTTTTTTCAAGGAGGAGATTGTAGACACCAATCGATCAGATAAGTACTCCGGGGGAGATGTTAGGTAGGAGACAGGAGTGTTGGAACTCCGTTTCTTCTGTCACTGACCTCCTTAGCTGATCTTTTTTTGTCTCATCTACCGTGTGAGCAGTCCAGCATGCTCTCAAACACACGCTTCTCCCTCTATTCCTCACTACACATACATGCATCTTAAACACTACACCATCTTTTAAAAATTTATATTAAAAAAAAAGAAAAATATCATCATGAGCCTTGGAGACCTTGTTTTTGACTCTCTCCTTCTGTGGAGGGTCACTTTTGCGGGTGTTCGCCCTTAGTCCCCTCCTTACTACATAAAAAAAAAAAAAATTATATATATATATATATATATATATAATATTTATTAGGGTGATTCCCAAATTACGGGGGAGTGGGGGGGTGTATTATTATTATTATTTCTCAAACTCGGAACCCGCCATTTTTTCCCCCTTTGTTAAAAACTATTCAGCCTAAAATTTGAATGCGATTGATTAATATTTTGGGGTTGCGCCGACTGACTGAAGTTTCTTCCCTGAGCGAATGCGTGGTGACATGTACTGCGTAACAAGTCGCAACTTGATTCAACACGCTCTGTACCATTTATTCTTCCATCAGGTTCGTTCAAACGCGACTCAATTCGGTATTCCGTTCGTTCGTGTCAGATCGAGTTTATGTCTGGTCGTGGCTTCCAGTGTTCGATTGAAGTGAACGATGATGTGATGGATGGCTTCTTCGGGAAATCTGACGAGAAAGGAAAAGGAATTCTGGGTTGTTGGACAGACGACGAATTCCATTTCTACAAATGCTTCTACATGTTTCGTTGTCGAAAAAGAAGGCAAAACGTAAATACATAATTAACATGAACTTGATGCATCTGGCAATTAGGTGTCGGAAAGCGTGTATGATTAAGTCAATTTGATTAAGACACATCATTTTTATTTTATTTCAGACCTTTCTCGGTTGGACAAGGACATACTGTGCATAGTGTTAACCAATCCAAGTGCTTACGTCAGCCATCTTGTGATTTCTCGACCATGTTCATTTTTCTGCTAACAAACTTAAATTGTTCGTCGTTTTTATCTTATAATTAATCCGATAGCGCAGTAAAGCCGAAAGATTTAAGAGCAAAAATTAATCAGGAAAATTAAGTACCAGTAGTCTAAGCAGAAATTATATGTTGAAATTATTGTAAATAATTGTAATAATTATAATATTTAATATTACCGATAAAACTAAAATCTGAAATATAACCATTTAGAGACAAGTTAACATATATTTAACCAAAGATTTGGTTTTTCAATGAAAATACTTTTCTATGTAAAGACAAATCTTTCTCTCCCGACTCACTCAATGTCATCCCTATTTAATTCCTCATCCAGGAATGAGGAATCTCAAACTGGAAATCTCAAATCGACCCATTCCAATGCCCACCGTTATAGGATTCACACCTGTAAGTTTCATTTTCCATACAAAATACCCCCCCTCGGGCACTCAATATGATCCCCACTTTTGAAGTTGATTTTCCATACAAAATAACCCTCGAACACTCATTAGTGTCACAGCCTCTATATATTATATATATATATATATATGTATAGAAACGACGTAAGTATAGAGGAGTGTTCTGCACACGAGGAAGAGAAATAAACGAATGAAAAATAAGGCACCCGCCCGGGAATCGAACCCAGGATCTTCCGATTGCCGGTCAGACGTGCTAACCACTACACTACGGAGCCACGATAGTCAGAAGTTGTAATTCTCCAACATAGGGCAGAAACCAATGCCTTGAGAGGGCACCCTCGCAAATCGTGAATATGTACATTTAACTGCAATGACCGGCAATCGGAAGATCCTGGGTTTGATTCCCGGGCGGGTGCCTTATTTTCATTTGTTTGTTATTTCTCTTCCTCGTGTGCAGAATACTCCTCTATACTTACGTCGTTTCTATACGTTAATATACTGCGCGGTCATTGCAGTTAAATGTACATATTCACGATTTGCGAGGGTGCCCTCTCAAGGCATTGGTTTCTGCCCTATGTAGGAGAATTACAACTTCTGACTATCGTGGCTCCGTAGTGTAGTGGTTAGCACGTCTGACCGGCAATCGGAAGATCCTGGGTTCGATTCCCGGGCGGGTGCCTTATTTTTCATTTGTTTGTTATTTCTCTTCCTCGTGTGCAGAACACTCCTCTATACTTACGTCGTTTCTATACGTTAATATACTGCGCGGTCATTGCAGTTAAATGTGTATATATATATATATATAATTTTTCAAATTGGGAAACTCTGTTCTCATATTTGGAATTTTCACGGACCGCGGATAAAAATGGGAATGACACCTAGTGAGAAAGAAGTCAACAAAACTTTTTACATAATAAAAGAGAAGCAAAAGCGGGGACGTTTTCGCTTGCATTCGCCCTTGGCCCCACCTTACTGCATAAACAAAAAAGCGAGCAAGCAACTCCCTTATTTACGAGTTCCGATAAATCTACGTTATAATGCATAAAAAAATGCATCTTTAAAACGTATGTATAAAATTTCCCTCTTAATGTCTACAATTTAGCCAATGTATTTTTACATTTTGGAAATTAAAATGGCGATTTTATTTTGTTTAAGTATGCCCTCATAAAATTTTCTAAATGGCCGTTTTTTTCTTGTTTTAAGAAACTCATTAGCAGTGAAAGTACTTGGAACGAACTCTTAACAGGTATTTAAATAGTTTTTTAATTCGCTTTAGCTCTATTTATTTATAGTTTATGTTTTACGTGCAAAATTTGTGTAAATTCTTTTATATATATATATATATATATATATATATATATACAGGGTGTCCCATAAGTCTGGTCTCATAGGAAAATTTATTTTAAATTAAATTTACAAAAGTAACATTAGAACGAAAACAAATGTTCAAATTGATGTCTTCTTTTGGGGCGTTTTTGTTTTGCCTGAGGAAAAGGCCTCTGAAGGCCTTTTCCTCACGAGTGTAATTCACTTGCATATTAGCCATTGCGTGTTACTCTACCTGCAACTAAGTAGTGTGTGTGTATATATATATATATGTATATATATATATATATATATAGGGTCATTCAAAAAAGACGCAACAGTTTAAATTGCTTATATTTCGTAACATTGTTAACGTACAAGAATGATTTTTGTATTAGTTTACAGCGTACACCTGGAAGTTTTATTACCGCTTAGGCCTAGTAGCGTAAGGCGCTAGGCGAACGACTGTTGTAGCACGTCATTAGTCAGTGTTTAGGAAGATGTACACTTTACAACAACGTGTGTTTGTAGCTACAGAGTCGTTCACCTAGCGCCTTACGCTACTAAGCCTAAGCGGTAACAAAACTCCCAGGTGTACGCTGTAAACTAATACAAAAATCATTCCTGTACGTTAACAATATTACGAAATATAAGCAATTTAAACTGTTGCGTCTTTTTTGAATGGCCCTGTGTGTATATATATATATATATATATATATATACTCTACATTTTCTTGATATTTTTGAGTAGCTTGATTCGAAGCATGTTGCACGGAGGAGGTGGGGGGTAGGAGGCGTAGGGAAGAGATTCACTAAGGGAATAAAAACTATGGAAAACTGTTCAAGATTTTGAAATTCATCAAGAATTCATAATTGGTTGGAGAAATACTCTGACTAAAAACTGCTGAATACCCCTATACCCATTGGTTATTTATTTTTTCTCAGTAACAATTTTTTTAAACCAATTACGAATTTTTTTTTTTTTTTAATTTTCAACGTTTTTTAAATACATTTTTACAACAATTTTCATTAAAAACTAAAACTTTACTGTCTAAAAATTTTAGTCTAAAAAATTTTAGTCTAAAAAATTTAGTCTTAAAAAAAATAATGTAAAAAAAAAACTTTACTGTACGCTTCAAATTGAAAAATTTATTTAAAAAAGTAAAGTTGCTTTGAAAAAAAGTAATCGATTTTATACTATTAAAAGCGTTTAAAATGCATTAGTAATGTTAAATTAACGTTAAAAGGAGGCTTATTAATTTCATACATGTTCATTCATATATAAAATCAACTTGTTCAAACATGTTTGTTAGGAAAAAATTTTAAATTACTTTGAACCTTTCATGAGTAAATGTTACAGTCCGGTATCACACACACTATATATATATATATATATATATATATATATATGGGTGGTCCTTAAAAATGAACTTTTGAATTGTCACGCTCCCAACCAGAGAAAAGATTGTACTCCTACTAAAGACACTTACGAAGAGTTTTTGTGAACCTACTTCTATTATAAGGAGTCGCGCAAAGCCGTTGCACTTCTCAACAAAGCCCCAGTCTGTCCTGGTGCGTTGGTGTGTTCGGTTCTGTCGGAAACTGAATTCTTGTTTTTTCATGTAGCGGTTAATGAACGTGTTCAAGTTAAAACATTACATATGTTATTTATTTTATCAATGTCATTATTTATAGTTATTTTATTACAATTAGTTCAATGAACATACTGTAACCAAGAAATATATAAACATTTAAAAAATTAAAATACATTCCTCCACTTATTAATAGTGATGAACATTTTGTAAACCTAAGTTATCATTTATTAATTTCATAATTATATAATGGCACCATAGTCTGCATGTATGATATTTACTTAATCGAAAGTACACCACTAACAAGTCACGTGTAAATTCAGTAAGCATTCCATTCTCATGGTAAAGTGAATATTTGTGGATTATCATGAGTTTTGTTTATGTTGTGGATGTATTAATATCAACAATTATGAGTCGGAGATCATTATTTGGTTATTGACTTTTATTGTGTGAGTTATCTAATCGGAGTTTCTATTCATTTCAGCGTTATTAAGTAGTTTTCACAATGTCAAAGATTAAACCTAACACTCGAGCGCCCCCATTTCTAATGGAGCACTGGCAGGACAAACTTATAGGGGCAAAATTGCCTTCGAATGGTGAAGTGTTATCAGTATTCCTTCATCTTCACCAAAATTAAAAAAGAACTGTAAAAGATAGTTTGAAAGAGGTACTTCTGGACGTAGAAAAGTTTTGGAATCGAGCGCGAATTCTTATCAAACGCACAGACCACTCAATGGAAAAGTTAAATAAATTATTTGTTAAGTGGCAGAGACTAAAGAAAGGCATGAAGAGGTGGTCAGAAACGCAGATCAAGAACGAAGACGAATTCACGAGAGAATCAAAAAACCTTTTTGATATCGCTCATGAAAACGCACTTGCCATGATAAAACTTCCTAAAGATCGAACTTTCTTGTTGGCTCAGAGAACCTGGTCGCAAAGGATCTATGGCTGGGATTGATATGGTCCTTGTTTGGAAGGAGGAAGCGGCTATGAAGCGGAGGCTCAAATATGCGGAATATCAGGCTGCTGTGGCTTCCCGGGACAAAGCAAAAACCTCAACTGCACATTTGGAAAGCTCTTCCAGTGAAAATAACAGTAATGTTTCCAGTGATGCCGAGGAATCGGGTACAGAGAAGGAAGAATTCGGTGCAGTAGCAGGTGGTTCTTCACATCCAAAGCGTCGACGTGCAACGAACGCTATCATGACTCCTAATCTAGCATCAACCCTTGATCGCACGAATGTTAGTGATCGCTCAGCAGCCTTCGTGTTGGCAGCTACTGCACAGGGACTTGGTCATGACGTATCGGAGCTAGATATTAACCGTTCTAGTGTGAGGCAGTATAGACAGCAGCATCGCTCTTTAACGGCTCAACACATAATGGAAGAGTTCAACACTGACTGTCCTATCATTGTTCATTGGGATGGAAAAATTCTCCCGGACCTCACTGGTCAAGCCAACGTCCATCGTCTCCCTGTCTTAGTCTCCAACAAAGACACGTGTCAGCTCCTTGGTGTTCCAAAACTCTCTTCCGGAACAGAAGAGCAATCTCAAGCTATTTGAACCAGCTCCAAAAGTGGGGTCTTGAGCAGTCCGTTGTTGGGATAAGTTTTGACACTACCGCTTCAAATACTGGCCATCGCGCAGGAACTTGCGTTCTCCTCGAGCAAAAACTAGGGAAAAACCTCCTGTATTTTCCATGCCGTCATCATATTATGGAATTGGTGTTTGGAGCTGTTTTCGGGTCTTATTTTGGAGCACCTTCTGGCCCTCAAGTACCTTTATTCATGCGCTTCAAGAAGTTTTGGCCTCAAATTGATCAGTCCAGATATAAGACGGCTGCAGATGACATCGACAACGAAGAGAAGAGGTCATTAACTTCTTTTGCTTGCAAGATGCTACAGGAAGGAACAGTTCGAGATGATTACAAAGAATTCCTGGAGCTGGCATTTCTTTTCTTGGGCCATAACCCTTGGGATGGAAAAGAAATTCGCTTTAAAACTCTAGGAGCTATGCATCACGCCCGATGGATGGCTAAGGTTCTCTACTCCATCAAGGTATGGTTGTTTCAGAGTCATTTTCAACTAACTACCAAAGAAGAAAGGGCCCTAAACGAAATTTCTTTCTTTGCTGTCCGAATTTACATGAGAGCGTGGTTTCGTGCTTCTGTTTCTGTATCTGCTCCGCATGAAGACCTTATTCTCCTTAAGAAACTTCAAAGATACCCAAATAAGATCATCGCAGAAGCTGCCATTAGAAAATTCAGCTCACATCTCTGGTATCTGTCAGAGGAAATGCTGCCCCTTGCATTATTCGACGAAGACGTTCCTGTAAGCGTTAAGCGTGAGATGGTTCAGGCCATGAGGACCAAAGAAGGAAGTGATGATTGTCCAAAGCGGATCGAGCTTCCACATAATGCTCAGGTCAGCCTTGTTGACTTAACATCGAAAAACTCAGTTAAGTTTTTCAGAAGTTTGGACATTTCAGACGAATTCCTTAATGAAGATCCTGTATTCTGGACTGTTCATGATAGTTACAAATATGCATGTAGCATTGTGAAAGGTATAAAAGTTGTTAATGATAATGGCTGAACGAGCAGTGGCCCTCATTGAACAGTTTAATTGCCGATTAACTCACGACGAGGAGCAACTGCAGTATCTGATGCAGGTTGTCGCTAATCATCATCGAAAATATCCTGACAGCAGAATATGCACACTCGAGTCCAATATTCAATTACACTTTTTTTGTAATATGAAAAATATATTGTTTTGGTTTCTTGTAACATTAAAAATATTTTGTTTTTATTTCTTGTAATATGAAGAATATATTGTTTTTGCTTATCATGTTTTGGGATGTTATGTTTTTTTGGAAAGAACACTTAGTTTTATGACCCTACTTTACATGGAGATTTATTTAAATTTTGGTAGCATATCTGAGATACCGCGAAGATTATTTATGTTTATTTTCTTAAAGTATTCATCATTTATATTGTTTTATTAGTCATCCTTTATTTTAGTTTCCGTTTGATCAAATTTTAAAGTTACCCATGAAATACAAAAATTTATTAAGCCAGTGCAACCCCTAAATATTCTCTAAAATAGAAGAAACTCTATGAGATAAGTTCATTCATTCAAGAGTACCTAATTATGGGTTGGGAGCATGGAAAATTTAATATATATATATATATTATAATTTGATACTTGTTTCACTGTGATATGTATTATGTATGATAATTAGAATATTTTTAACTGGCATAAGTTTAGGAAATAAAACATCGCCTTACCTTATTTATTTATACATGAACTCCAATCTTCTTGGTTTTATTGCAAATTCTTCAACCATTTTGTCGTGCAACATTTTATTTTTCTCTAGCGATATTACAATTTCTTTCACTATGGCAATTCTTGCTAAACTAGACAGCCTTTCCTCTGACATGGTATTCCGTAGGTACGTTTTTATTCTGTTAAGCGTCGAAAAACTTCTTTCCGTTGACACACTGGTTACGGGGATTGTCTAAAGGAGCCGAATTAATTTGATCGTTTTAGGTAAGGCTGTTGTAAGTCCAAGGTCAAGACAAAGCTTTAAAATTTCTTTTGCGTGTTTGCACTAACAAAAATCGGAGTCCTGATAGATGTATTTTAATTCTGACGTTAAAGCTTTTATGTCAAATTAAGTTTTTGGGGAAATTTTCTTTATATACTGCAAACATTAACAAATTCAACAGCTCAAAAAATGAGAACTCCTGAATGCATTCAAATCGTTCCTTCAAGTCTGTTACAGAGGTATTCAGAATGCTAAAGTAAATATCTTTAAAGTCTGTCACTTCTACTCTGAGTCTCACTCTCTTAGTAGGGGAGGAATTGCCAAATCACTAGATGACTTTTTATTTCTTTTATATTTGCCGCTTTGAAGAATTGCTTACAGCAATACTGAAAAATTATTTGATGTTTTACATTGCAGGATAGCGGACATAGAATTTGCAAAAAATAAAATTAATGATTTTATTAGTTTTCTGGATGGAAAAATCAATGACAAAAGTTATTTCATTATAACTTTTGTCATTGATTTTTCCTTCAGGAAAACTAAAATCATTAATTTTATTTTTTGCAAATTCTATGTCCACTATCCTGCAATGTAAAACATCAAATAATTTTTCAGTATTGCTATAAGTAATTCTTCAAAGCAGCAAATATAAAACAAATAAAAAGTCATCTAGTGATTTGGCAATTCAGCAGCATTTTGGATTCCTGTTTCGAAGCAGATGTGACATTTTATATAAAATGAACACTTTCCACGTGTCGTGTATTAATTTCCTAAAATTTACTGTACTATGCAGAAGTAGAATATATAGAAATACCCAACTGCCAGTATGATATGCAAAAAATGCTTTTAAATGTTTAGTAATTCAAGATAATAACATATTTGGCACAGCAGCAAGTCGTCAGGCAGATACGAATTTACCTGACTTCGAACATTAAAAACTTGGTTATTCGCGGATACAAAGTAATAAATCAATTAAAATACTAATTAACTTTACGTATAGCCAATACCCAAATGACTTTATAACATTATAAAGTAATCATAAGATTACACCATAACATGTTTCAAAGAGAGACGTCAGTCTTAAAATTGTTTGCCTGACAAGACGTGGAATTGTGCATTTTTTTGCGAGTTGTAAGGCTTTGTTATATGAGAAGATGCATAATAATACAGTAATAATTAACTTTATGTACAGTCACAGTGTATATGCAAATAGCTATATAACCTTATTTATAAATCCTAACATGGTCATTATAACACGTTTTATAAAGTAAAGATATCCGACTCAAAATTTTTAGCCACATATCTTCCCTCTCTTCCCGCGTCTCTCTCCCCCCACCCTCACTGGGGAAATGGGGTTTAGATGATAGATGGATGGATGGAAATTTTTAGCATGACAACTTGACAAGAGATGGGATTGTGTATTGCGAGTTTTTTAAGTCCCTAGCAGGAGAAATAATAGGTCAGGCTCAGCCTGACCTGCCTGACCCCCTCCGTCGCCACTGATATATATATATAAAAGTGGTGGACCGGATATCCGCATCATTTTTAACATCCGCATCCGTACTTCTGACTGCGGATGTTATGCTGCGGATATTGCCTCTAATAAATTATGCAATTTACAATTAAATTAGCTTATAAAGTAGCTTATAAGGCCCAGTCATGCACATTTCATGTAAAGTATTAATTAATGAACAAACTAATATATAAACCTGAAAATATAAATACCTGGTAACACAGAAAATTGAATGAAACTTGTTTCATTCAATTTTCTGTGGCTGAAACTCTTGAGAAAGTTATATATATTATTTTTATCATAATGAAAACATTAATATTAATTTTAATTCTTATGCATTGCCTGCCATAATAGTAATATCACGAAATTTGAAAAATTATGTCATATATTCATAATTCTACATTATATTAATAGATTAACTAAATATCCGCATCCGCAGATATTGAAAAACTGACATCCGGTCCACCACTAATATATATATATATATATATATATATATATATATATATATACACACACACATATATACAAGTAAATACCAAAATAAAGTGACAGAAAAACAAAATGACACAAACGCAAAACATTACACAAACATTACAAGCCAAACAGATAACAGCACACCCACAAGTCAGGGATTGTGGAGTAATAATGTCATGTAACAAATATTTTAGCAGCTAGAAAACTAATGGGAATTATCTGGAGGAACTTTTATAGCAGAATATTTATCTATTCATTTTATTCAATGAATAAATAAATGAGTGAATAAATGAATGAATGATGAGTGAATATTTATAAAATAAATATTACAATTTTACAGTTTTGTGGTTACGTAAAACATTTTTAGGATCACCTGAAGATCAGGGCCCCCAGTCTTCTTTAGTTAGCCTTATAAGGCTAACTAACGAAAATATCACGACCTAACCTAACCAATCGTTAGGTCAACTGTACGCCCTTGACGATTGGTTAGGTTAAGGTCGTGATATTAATGTGTATCGTTCACGTGTTCTTTCCGAGGAGTAGAGTTTGAAGGACTGTAGTCGTGATCAGTAGTGTTCATGTTTCGTTTCTTCTATCTTGGACGTAAAGATATTAGTATATTTGCTGTCTCGTTTTCTGTATGGGATTTGTGAGTAATGAGCAAATACTCAATTATTGATAAGACTAAATTCTTCTATAATTTTACATAAAATGAATGAAATAATTCAGTTGACAATTATTTTTCATGTTAAAATGTAAATAAAAATGGGATCACCCGAAGATCAGGGCCCCCAGCCTTCTTTAGTTAGCTTTATAAAGCTAACTAAAGAAGGCTGGGGGCCCTGATCTTCGGGTGATCCCATTTTTATTTACATTTTAACATGAAAAATAATTGTCAACTGAATTATTTCATTCATTTTATGTAAAATTATAGAAGAATTTAGTCTTATCAATAATTGAGTATTTGCTCATTACTCACAAATCCCATACAGAAAACGAGACAGCAAATATACTAATATCTTTACGTCCAAGATAGAAGAAACGAAACATGAACACTACTGATCACGACTACAGTCCTTCAAACTCTACTCCTCGGAAAGAACACGTGAACGATACACATTAATATACATATGGAATATTATATATATATATTTATTGCTACCGGGATGTCTAAAGACAACACCAAAACTATCCGGTTGTCCTTGTACAGAATATTATATAGAGCAAGTACGTCGCGGTTCTGGTAGTAAAATGTGGCAACTTTGTGAATTCCCAACGTTTACTGTTCATTCCACACACAAATTCGAGTCCAACTTCCGACTATTGAATGTTCACTAATTTTCAGTAAAGAATGAAAAATCAGAAAATTAACTTAAATATAATAAAACAAAATACACGGTTAAAATAATGAAAGACTAAGGTGACAATCACCGATAAATACTCAAAGGCCCTAAGCCCAAAGATATATAAAAAAGAAAATTGCACGAATGAATTATCAAAACTATACAGTTTAGACCATGAAAAATTGTCTTAGTTGCGAGACCAGGTATCCGCGGAGCAAACCAAAACCAAGTATCTATGGAGGAAGGCGAGGCAAGGTATCCAAGGAGCGAGGAAAACAAATACCCGTTCCGAAGTAGTACCCTTTTCGCGATTCTCAAAATGAATTTTGGCTCAACAATTCGAAGTAACCCCAGATCAGTTGTTTTCAGACAGTTTAAGTAAATTAACACTAAATGTAAACTGCGTCCGGTACCACCTCGTAATATATAAAACATACCGTAAAGGACATTAGACGGTAAATTCCTGGTTTAGAGGAGTCTTTCAAATTTTGGTCATTATGCAGAAAATGACATGGCCTAAAGTTGAATTAAAAAATATATTTTTCTAGTGTATTTTGGTGTGCTCTGTTCAAATATAACCATTTCTTGTGCAAATGAACAGAAATACATGTTTGGGCCATGCAATGACAACTGTATTTCTGTTCATTTGCACAAGAAATGAAGGTCATGTTCGAACAAAACACCAAAATACACTTGAAAAATGTATTTTTGACTACATTTTATACAGTAAAGCATAACTTAACATGTTCATGTTACGAGATCTCGTAAACGACGCATTATCACAGGAAACGTTCAAAACCTCAAAATTAACCAGAAAAGATTGCTCTCGTCATTTTCGTTTAAACTAACGAAAATATCACGACTTAACCTAACCAATCATCAAGGGCACTCCATTAACCTAACAGGGCATTCAATTAACCTAACATGTTAATATTGGTTATTTCACCTAAATATCTTTTCGTATTAGGCGCTCACTGTCACATTTCGGACAAGTTAAGGATGAAAGACTAACGCCGTAATTGATAAAAACATGCAATGCTTTATCTTCATCTAGGGCACATGACGAATCCAAGTTCTCAAAGACGAAACCACACGAACGGCACGTCATAATTCTATCACAAACACCGCGAAACTGAATCCAATTAGAAAAAAAAAATAGCCAGAACAGAAAAACAAACTAAGTCGCAGAGTAGCGAAAAAAATAGCCCAAGATTATACTCGTCGGACCAAAAATGAGTATTTATATATATATATATATATATATATATATATATATTAGTATCATAATGTTCACCATTAATATGCATTTGCACAAAAAATGAGTGACAAATTTGAATAAAGCGACAAACTACCTCATAAAAAGTTATTTTGATTTACAGGTCCAGCCCATGTCATTTAATACATATTGACCCAAATTTTTATTGCACATGTATAAAAGTTACACGGTCATTGGATTGGAAATAACTTATTTATGAACGTTGTGAGGTAGAAAAAGAACCTAACGTAACCTAACTCGGGCATCAATCGACCTAAACTGGGCATTATTCGGTCTAACCCAGGCATTAATAATAATAATAGAACCCCTTACCCGCTATTAATATCCTGGATTATACAGAGGTGCAGCGGCAACAACAAAATGATCAATAAACTCAAGATTATCATAAAATTGTAAAGTAAGTTGAATTATACAAAATTACAACCTTGGCATGAATTAATGTTACCAAACTCAATATTTTAAACTTTTTAAAACACACAGACACACACACACACACCTTTCCCTTACAATGTCAAAAATGTGACTAATTTTAGCACGAAGAATGAAATGTTACATTACTGATAATGATAAGTTGGAAACGGAAACCTAAAAGCTTAGATTTACTCCTGAACACAATGGAATTATAACCAATGTTCAAAAACCGTTTAAATAAAAGATGATCATCCTATTCAAAATGAACAATTTAACTTACTGCTAAATGAGGCAACAATGGCGAACAATAAACGGGCACGTAGAGCAGAACCAGCAAATGCCTTACGGCAAATAACAATGACAAACTATCCAATAGTCAGTAAAACGTAGATGTAGAACACCAACAAAATAAGCTTTATTTTAAAATTTTAACACTTGAGTACAAAGTATGAAATTTGGGCGTTTGTTAATCGTTTTTGAGAATCCAACGAAATCTTTTGGTTCAAACTACCATCAATGACTCACATTTAGGTCCACATTTACCTATTCGAAAAATTATTGGAACATTAGTTTAGAAGAGGCTTCTCCAGTGACGTCATCAAACCAATCTCTCTCTCTCTCTCTCTCTCTCTCTCTCTCTCTCTCTCTCTCTCTCTCTCTCTCTCTCTCTCTCTCTATATATATATATATATATATATAATATATATTATTATATATATATATATATATATGGGATGAATTTTACAATTAAATACGTGAAATGAATGAATGATGCAAACCCACAAGTTTCGTGTATTCAGAAGTACACCACGTCAGGGAATAAAACGGGATTGAGTTGTTTACTTTAGAAGTGGAACAAAACAACTCAATCCCGTTTTTGGATGTGCGTGTACATAGGGAAAGCCCAGGTTTTAAGTTTAGTATTTATCGAAAAAAAAAAACAATTGTCCTACGTACACTTTTACTCTAGACATGACACCCCCATCAAGAAAGCCATATTTTCTTCAATGTTTCTCCGCGCTTTTAGGATCGCCAGTCCGGAATACATGGATACCGAATTAGAAAAAATCAACACTATTGGAAGTGATTTGTGTTACCCACCTGCTTTTTTGGAATCTTGTCTTAATAAGGCAAAACGAACTTTCTATCGTGTGAATAATAACCCTCACATTTGGTCGAAGAATATTTTAGCACTTCCATTTATTTTCCAAGGCTTTTTAGGCATTGCTAAAGTACTTAAACTTTTGAATATTAATGTAGTTTTTTCATATGACAATATTGTGAAAAATATCATAGTAAAAAATAGCCCTACCAATAATTCAGGCATTATCTATAAAATTGGCTGTAAACAATGTGATTCCTTTTACATTGGACAGACGGGAAAGGATTTGCGCACGTGTAAAACAGCATCAATATTCCGTTAGAACGGGACAATCGTCCAGTGCCCTTTTCATCGATTTGTCAGTTATCCCACTGTATTGATTGGAATAATGCTTCAATTTTGTTTCACTCAAGCAACATTGTTAACAGAAATATTCTTGAGTCTGCCATTATTCAACTTACAAATAATTTTAACATTAGCCAGGGCCCTTTTTCGCTTGATCCTGTTGTTTTGAATTAGTTCAGAACGGATTTAGTCAAGAGGGGCAAAGTGCTAAAACTCTGGTAGCTTTTCCTTATAAATTTGTATGCTCCTCCTACAATTTTTATTTTTCTATTTTATTTCTTTTTTTTGGTGACCTATGTATAGTCTCGAACTTGTTATTTATTTCAGTGTTCCTAAGGATGCCATTAGACGAAAGCGCTTGAGCACGATTCTGTGTTTCCTTTTTCTTTCGTGGTTATTTTCATCATAAATATTATTCACGTGTTACTTTCGTGAAATAATTTTCATATACTGTATATATATGCACACACACACACACACACACATATATATATATATATATGAAACGTTGTGAGGTTTCAGTTAAATAGATTTAAGCAAAGAAGTGGTGTGTGTGTCGTATTTCACATTATCAAGAGAATAAAGTTTTGTGAGTCGTAATCGTCGCTGTTCTTGTCTTTGTATTCGTCATCTTTGTCGTCGTTTTGTTTGTTGTTTGGTATTGTTGTCATCATCATTCTCGTTGTTGTTATTTCTTATCGTTGTTCTTGTCTTCGTTGTTGTTGCTGTCGTCGTCGTCGTTTTTGTCATCGTCTTCGTAGTTGTAGTCGTTTTCGTCCTCGTTGTTGTCGCTGCCATTATTATTGTTGTTGTTGTTGTTGCGACCATCACCGTAAGCAAAATGATGAGGAACGATATACTTTCGCAAGTTCAATCCCCGAATAATGCGAACACGCATAAAATCGAACATCGACTTTAAAAAATTCGACATTGTTCGTGTAATCCGAAGGTTACGTTGTAGCCAATGTCGTAAAACCGTTTCCCGTCGATCAATGAGTATTAAAACGAAAAAATAGGTTTAAATTTTTACATTTCCGAGACCTTAAAATTCTAAGATGGTTTATTTATTATTTACAATATAAACTTTTTTTTTTTTCCCCCTTTTTGTTTCATTTCACATATCGAAACTTCAGTTGCATCAAAACCCCTCCTAATTCACCATTTTGGTTGTTTTGAATCAACGCACAAACGAGGTTGTTCAGTTTAAAAAATTAAAATTAAATAAATTCACGGGGGGCGGGAGGTTTGGGAGGGGGGGTTGTAACTATTTTGTTTGAAGTTCATCGATTTAGAAATTTTTCTTTCTAAGAATTGGTGAAGAGTAAAAGATACGAGAATAAACACTTACTGAAGAATTCAGTTTTTGGAGGAGCGATGCGGCTTTTTTTTTTTATTTAATTTAACCAAAAATTTGGTGAATTCAACATTCTTAATGGACTTAAAAGTTTACATAAAGAAATAAAAACATCGATATCTGACTTTTACAGGCACGCAGTACACGTGTGTGTGTGTGTGTGTGTGTGTGTGTGTGTGTGTAGTCCATAAACAGCCTTTAAAACCATATATGAATTCCTTTTCACGTATATAAAATACAATGGTTGGCCTATTTGTACATAAAACATCTTTTCATTATTTAAATTTGGTTGGCATAAGGCTGACATACGAGTATGAGGCTTTCACAATAGTCAAAACTGGTTTACGAGGATTCGCCCGAATTTGAAAACAAATCCCCCCGACTCCCAGCCGTAAAAAAAAACCCTGAGTTATATGTTTTATTTGCAATAAAGACTAAATTAACTATTAAACTTTGTTGACGTAAACTGTGGTAAATGATGACATAAATGATGACATAAACTGGTAGTTTCCCCGGTAAACAAATATTATTTTCTGATCTGCGTCTGAAGTTGTAAGCAAGCTTAATAATAATAATAATAATATAATAATAATGATTTCCGGTTGGGCCTCATTAAGTTATAGGTTAGGCCAGGGTTACGATAGATAAAGTTAGATTAGGCTAGGGTTTGAATAAGTGATGTTAAAGTTATGATAAACGTTATGATAAATTAAATTAATTTGTCCGAATGTTATGAACATACATATGTGTGTGTGTGTGTGTGTGTGTGTGTGTGTGTGTGTGTAAACTTTAGTTTAATTTCAACATGTCCCAAACATATGCCATAAATATTCAATTTCTCTTCATTGAATAACTTTTCTTTTAACTTTTTTCTTTTTTAAATCGAAGGTCCTAAATTTGTTCTTTTTTTTTTAAATCGAACCCTGAACCATAAAATAATCCTGACGCATTCCTCTTTTTACACTATTTCGCATTAAGTTTACCATTCATTAGTTTCTATAATCAAGTTTTTAAAAAAAAATAATTAAAATAAAGTAAATATCCCAACTCTAATATCGAATCAAAACTTTTTTAATTATATTTATATTTTACAAAAATGGAGCTAAAATCCCCCTGGCCCCCCCTCCCTCCCCCATTTTCATTTTCTAATAAAGTAATTTTTAAATTAGTTTCCGTTCGTCGAACGGAAGTGCCATATCCACTCCTTTCTCCTATATAATTATATTTTACTTCCTTTACTCTTTAAATAATAGTTCCTCTATTCGCCATTCATTATTATATTTATTAAGATTAACGTCATTTTCAGATATTGTTAGAAGTACGTTGGGGGAAGGGGGGGGGGAGAGGTGAGGGGGGTAAACCTAGGGGAGGGAGGTGGGGGAAAGGGAAGTTGAACATATTATAATAATAATAATAATATTAATAATAATAATAATAATAATATAACAATAATAATAATAATAATATTAATAATAATAAAGTAATGCGAAGGTGCGGATGTGTTTCCCTCCGGATTCAAACCATTTTCCTCTTTTGTTCGTTATAATGTTGTTGAGAAAGTTTGAATGGACTAAAACAGTTTAATCTTGTTATTTTGTTTGCAGAAGGATGATTAGTTTTTGTTTTTGTTTTTCCTTCTTTTTGAAATAGAAACGGTAGGAATTTTTCTGTTTGGAGTAGGTGGGGGGGGGGGGGTGAAATGCTCCTATTTTTAATGGGAGGAAGGGGGAAATTTCCTATTTTGGGGAGTTTTTTTAAAGACTTTTGAGGTTCTTTCTTTTGTTAATGGTTTTGTTTTGAAAATAGCTTTAAAAAAAAACCAGGTTTTAATTTGCTTTTTTTTTCCATTTAATATTTCTTGTTAAACGGTGTTGGTTTGTCATTACGTTACTTCTTTATTTAGTTCGTTTGCTAGTTAATTAATTAATAAGTTAATTAGCTAGTTAGTTTCTCATTTACCGAGTCAGTCAGTCATTTAGTGAGCTAGTTAGTTATCTAGTTACTAATTAGTTACATAATAACTTAGTAATTAGTATTCAAAAGTACGATAAAAACACATTTAACAAAAATGGAGAATCCTGAGTCGCCTAAACTATACTAATGGTATGATCCCATCCAATGCCTAAGGTGAAGAAGATATTGGAAGAGTTTTGCGCGTAACCGCGAACTGACAGCGACGACCGTTTAACAGTTACTTTAACTGCAAATGGACCAGAGATGCAAGCTTTCGAATCAGAGTCGGGCCTCTGCATTGCGAACACCTTAAAATAGGGGAAACTGGGTTTGGTTCGTACGTTTTTTCAAAAAATATTTACTAAAGTCAAACGGTGCACGAAGCCGCATATTCTTGTATGTTTCAACGTTCTGAAACTTTTTTGCAAAAGATAAAATAGTTGAAAAAGTTAGACGGACCAGCTGTACCAACTTACCCCTCATTGCGGCAGGTTCGTACGCAACATTTTATCATTATTAACATTAATTTGTAACATTAACTGTTATTGCAAGAACTGTTATAATTTGGCCTGAGTAAGTTTAATAAATAAAGAGCAAAAACATCCAGCCCAACCGACAATAAATAGCGACATTATAAATTATGGCAACATCGCCACAGACCTATTCCAATTTTATGCAATTCCCACTCTCATCCATGGTTTTCCCAGTTTAGTTCAGGTTAAGTTAGGTTTAACTAATGTTAGATTAAGCTGGGTTAAGTTTAATTGTTAGGAAATATTATCCATTCTCATTTGGCACCTTTACGCAAACACGAATGGTGGTAATATTCTTTCTCAAATGAGAAAACGCTTTTTTTCAAATGTGGATTTCTCAATTTGGGCATTTTGACTTGCGGGCTGAGAATGATAATGATAGTGAGTGGGAAGTAATCATATTAGCGATTACTTCCTACGATCATTCTCATTGTCATCCGTGGTCCGCAAATGAAAATGAACAAAGCAAAAACTTCACATTTGAGAAAATTGTTTCTTGATTTGAGAGAAAATGTCACTCCATTCCCATTCGCGGTAAAGGTGCCAAACGTTTCCTAACTTAATTTAACCTAACCTGAACTTTTGTAAAATTTGCTCTCTCACGAATGCGCTGTCCCGAATCAGGGATGGGATCCTGATGCTGAAACATATCCAAAGTTCCTCTACCTGAAATTCTGCTGTAAATCTAGTTGCGGCACCATTTCACAACGAGGCTACAAAAGAGACTTTGAGAACAAGGATAGGTACACCGGTATCTTAATTTTTGCTTTGGGGCAGAACCGCGCTGTGCTTATGGAGGAATTTTCTTGGCCAGAATTACTGACTCTAGTTGTACGTTATAATCATAACGGCAGTAGTTTATATTTAGAGGCAACAATTTTCTCAAACTACTTCTCACAGAGAGGAGTTTATTCGATTAAGTTCCTCAATACTTACCCCAAAATACAGCGTGCCAAGCATCCCAGATTGCCTATCAGACACGGCAGATTTAGCGCCAAATTCTATGCCAAACTACTGTACATTAAACTCTGCTATAATTAAATCTCTAACTCTCGCGCATAAAATTTTTGCTTGTACTCAGAGTTAGATGCCTGGTTTGGCGATTGCAGTTGAACACTATACGCTCATATCTCTTTCCTAATCACTGAAATGTACGTTTCTATTTGTACACAACGTTAAAAATATCGTCTGTACTAAATTTACAATTTTACATATAAAAACGAACCAACATCAAAGCTAATCTTCATCATTTGAATGGTTTTAATCCGCAATTTTATTTTTACATCCGAGCGAAGCGAGCTTACCTACTATATATTAATTTCTAAAAAATCGCTTATACAAATAATAATTAATCCAACACAAGTTACATAGCAACAGATGTATAAACGCGCGTAAGTTCACAAAAACCCTCAGAAATCAGGTTACCATAGCAACAATCCTGTAGAATATAAACTACAGTATCATAAATAAACAGAATTTGCAGTGCAGTGACTTCAAAGGATTTTGCCAATGTAAAAATAAAAGCTTCGAGACGTTTGGTAGAAAAAGTACGTTGTGTACCAAAGTCACTATCAAATGTTATTGTTACATTTTTATCATAGAGTAAATGCAGTAATTATTCAGTAAAATTATAATGAGGTATAGTGAGTTATGTTATGTTTTAGGATTCATGCATGAGACTTGTAGTGTGCTGCTGAGCGACTTTTTTAATATGTAATGAACAGGATATATGTATATATATATATATATATATATATATATATATATATATATATAATTATATTTTAAATACAGGGTGTCTCAAAAGTCACTGTGTGCGCGCGCGCGCACACACACGCACACACATATATATACAGGGTGTTTATAAAGTCCCTATCTATTTCAGTGAAAACGTAGCAAAAAGGGTAAAATTCAATAACAATATAATAGAAGGCATACATTTAATGAATACTTAAGCATATGATTCTACATGAACATCATCAGTTCTCTACAGAGTCCGAATCTGTCAGCAGCATTGCGGAACACATTTTGGAGCATGACAAGGGGTTATTTTTGTCACTGCTGTTACGATACGAGCACGTAAACCCTCGTTTGATAGACGTTTGATTTGATAAAACCCCATGCAAAGAAATCCAAGGGCGCTAGGTCAGGAGATCAAGCCGCCCAGTGCCTGTTGTCTCCACGTCCGATCCACCGATTTGAAAATCGTTCATTTAGGTACTCCCGAACAATATTTGCGTAATGACAAGGTGCTCCATCTCGTTGAAAGACGACGGTGTTTAAAATGCCATCTGAATGAAGCTGGGGGGATTCCAGGAATTGCTGAAGCATGTCCAGATAAATAAGCCCTGTAACTGTAGCTTCAGCAAAGAAAAAGGGCCCATAAATCTTAGATTTGGTCATACCCAACCAGACAGTAACTTTAGGAGAATCTGCCCATATGCGGCAGTTATGGCGATTAACCTTTCCACACGTGTGGAAAGTTGCTTCATCACCGAAGAGAATGTGGTCCATTAAATTTTCATTCTGAATGTGTTCAACAAGATCGGCACACATTGCACTTCATTTGGATAATCCTCTTCATGCAAGTCATGAAGCACCTGAATGTGATATGATAACTTCTCTTCTTCAACGTCGATTTCAAAATTTTGTGGACAGTTGATTTGGGTATCCCGAGTCTATGATGTGGTGCGAATTGACACGCTTGGATGTTCATCGATAACATTACGTACCGCATTTACAGCATGCTCAGAGACACTTGGACGTCCAGATCTTGACTCATCATGAACAGATCCCGTTCTTTTAAATTTATTGAGCAAATCACGAATTGTCTTGTCTGTAGGACCTGGCTCGTGAAATGTTTTTTCAAACCTCTCTCTAATTTCTTTGCATTTCTTGCCTTTAATCCGAAGTGTCACCACCATCAACCGTTCTTGTACATTCATTTTCATAGGGTTCTGCAACAAAAATAAATAAAAACCGTTAATTCAACGAAATAGATAGGGACTATATAAACACCCTGTGTATATATATATATATATATATATATATATATATATATATATATATATATATATATATATTGAATAATACTTATCGTATATTCAGAGAGTGTGTATATAGTATAGGTACACAGGAACTTTTGAGACATCCTGTCTAAAGGCATAAGTAAAACACTTTCATTTCATAGTTTACCGAACCATTTAGTTTGCGTGATAACTGATAATAACATTTTTAGTCAGAGTACATAATTCAGTGGGTAACAGCGCTTCCCTCTATACGAAGTGAAGGCCATGAGATCGGGGGTTCGAACCCCGATGATGCTGGTAATGATAATGCAGAACTTAAAGCAATGGGTTGTATTAGTTGGCCTGAGCGCTGTACCAGTTTCTGGCCGTTCTCACTCGTTATTATTCTTTAAACAACATGGCTGTCTAAGATTTTAAACCACAGCGTAATGCTGTTTCCACTATGCCTGAAACTAGGCCTCTAAACGCCTTTTTCAAGCGTCTGAAAGCAGGAGCTTGAGTACAGGCTGGTTGTAAGAAAGTCACGGATCAGCGTCTGACGAGAGGATTGAATGACGCCGATTGATTGGGACGAGTCACGTGGTCATTTGAATCAAAACGTGGCAAAACAGAAATGGGAACGTGAACAAGTTGATTTCCTCATTTCATGAACGTGTAAACGCACATGACTTTTTCCTGGCCTGTTTTCAGGCATAGTGTAAACAGTGATGAAGTCATATTATAGGTCTGTACAAGACGAGAAATTTATACAGTTGCCAACTTTTAGCTGCAGTTAAGTGTTCCGTAAGCCTAGACAGGAAATAGACGGGAAATGCGTAGAGTTCCCTTTTCTGACGAACAGGTAATGTATACATTTGACATTTTTTAAGCATAGGTCATATACAGGTGCGTAAAACCAGTCGGGAAATAGATGAGAAATGCGTGTAGTTTCCATTCTATCGGGCAAAGGTCCGTACGACTAGACGGGAAACAGAATAACAGTCCCTCACACTAAAAGGGAATATATTTTTGTTCAATTACAAAATACATCTGGAAGAACGTTACACCAATTACATTAACGCGAAAAGAAACTTACCTTTTTCTCCCTCCAAAACGGGATTTTTCTTTACCCTTTCCCCCAAATCCGGCAGCTTAAGTTCAAACTTTCTAAATAAAGACTACACTTGGCTATTGAAAACAATTATACGAGTCTCCGTGAGAATTTACTTTAGAAAGATTAGATTTGAGAAAAAGAAGCTTATTTGGAAACTTACTAAATAAAAACCCTAATTTTTTTTTCTAAGCTTAAATCGTCATTTGTCACTAATAATATACACTTAAAATAAAACTTTCTTAATTTACGTGAAATAGCTTCATTTTGAAGGTGAATTCTAAGGGAAGTTTATCTTCTTTTGGGCATCCAAGCCTCTCTTCAGATGAAAGAATAACTTCTTTTTGATACATATCTTCTTTAGATAGAAGATATGGTCTTCAAACTTCTTTTTTGAGTGAATTAACAAAACAAGATAATATTTGTAAGTGTTGAAGGTTGCAGGAATTTTTTTTCGCGTCGCGGTCGCTGCAGTGAGGGGGGACTCCCATTCTGTCAATGTAAAATCACACGCGACTCGAGTCGTCAGTCATGAGTCGCGAGACGATCCTGTGTGCGGCCGGCCAAACGCACCTTTAATTTTTTTTATGATAAATTCTGTAGAGTCTATTGAGAAATAACTATTTTTCTCAACATAAGATATTTTTACATACTATTTTTCACAAAATAAAATTCTTATTTTTTGAATATTCCACGATACTTTGACAGTTTTTTTTTTTTTTTTT
The DNA here is from genome assembly GCA_023014485.1 of Bathynomus jamesi. Taxonomy (NCBI): domain Eukaryota; kingdom Metazoa; phylum Arthropoda; class Malacostraca; order Isopoda; family Cirolanidae; genus Bathynomus; species Bathynomus jamesi. The sequence goes on along the minus strand of JAJOZX010002327.1, from coordinate 632,728 downwards.
TTTACAAACTTTCTATTTTTACTGAAAAATGTTCAGCAAAATAAATTGCTTTCCTATAAATTATATGTTTTTTATGTAAATAAACTATTTTTTCGCGTGAGATAATTTCTCGCTTGTTTATGAATAAAGTTTTACGTTTTGATTGGTTTTGATCGACACATTCTCATTCCTTTTCTGTCCAACTCTCTAACGCGAGTGTTAATCGGTATTTTCAATCTTACATCGACTCAACCGATCAACTCTGGAACAACCTTCCTCAATCCACCTTTCTCTCTGTCTATGACTTCCAATCTTTCAAACGCAGTGTCCAGACATCTCGAAAACTTTGGACCTTGGTTTTGGCTCTCTTTTTCGTCTATGGGGCCGGGGCGTTTTTGTAGGCATTCGCCTTTGGCCCCTCCTTCCTGCATAATATATACATATACTGGGTGATCCAGATAAATGGGACCCATAAAAAAAAGCCAAATATTCTTAATATTTAATTCCTTTCATAAAAACTATATATCATTCGAAAGAGTAGAGTTACAAGTTTATTATGAAATATTTATTTTTTAAAAATGACTCCTTTCAAATGTGCTCCATTAGTTGCCAAGCATTCCAGTGTTCTCGCTTTTAAGTTCTGCATCACTTTTGCAAGTGTGCGGTGGTATGGCCTGTATCTCATTTGTAATGGCGGCCTTCAATTCTTGCAAGGTCGTTGGGTTATTTCTGTAGACCCTACTCTTTAAATATCCCCAGAGATAATAATCTAAGGGAGAAAAATCCGGAGACCTTGCGGGCCATTCAACGTCTCCAAATCTTGAGATTAACTCGCCTGGAAACGTTTGACGCAAAACTGTCATGCAGTTCCTCGTGGTATGGCAGGTAGCTCCGTCTTGTTGGAACCAGTGGTTTTCTAGACAAAGATCTCTAAATTTAGGAATAAGGAAATCGGTCAACATTTTTTCGTAGCGATCACCATTTACAGTGACCGTGTTTCCGGTGGAATCCTCGAAAAAGTACGGCCCTATGATCTGAGATGCAGTAAGACCACACCAAACAGTTACACGCTGACTATGCAACGGGACTTCGGTAATATTCAATGGATTTTCTGTTGCCCAGAAACGACAATTTTGTTTGTTTACAGTTCCATTCAAGTGAAAATGGGCTTCGTCTGACATAATCAAAGTTGCTAGAAAATTGGTGGTGTCATTTACCTTCTGTTGGATCCATTGACAGAATTGTCGTCTTCGTGCGAAATCTCCATCGTTCAGTTGTTGCACTGTTTGAATTTTATATGGAAAGAACATTAAATTTTGCTTGAATATACGGTGTGTTGTTCCATATCCAACTCCTAACAGCTGAGAAGCACGTCTGATGCTTATGTTAGGATTATCCTGTACAATTTCATGAGTTCTATTAATGATCTCGTCTATCCTTGCTGTGCGCACTCTTCCAGTTGGTTTTCTTTTTCCAATGCTGCCAGTTAGGGAAAAATTTCTGACACACCGACGGATTACTTTCTTAGAAGGTGATTTCGACATCTGAAAATTTGTCTTGAAAGATCTTTGAGCTGAAACTACACTTCTTCCAGGCTCATAATATTGCTCAGTTATGAAACGCAGCTGTTCCATAGTCCATGCAGTCATCTTGAATGGTTAGTTTTAACTAACACTTTTATTTTGTTTTGTATCTTATCTTGTCTTGTCTTGTATTGTCAAAACCTATACAATCCTGTACAAACTTGTAACTATCCTCTTTCGAATGATGCGTATGATTTTATAAAAGGACTTATACTTTAAGAGTTACAGGGGTTTCTTTTGGGTCCCATTTCTCTGGATCACCCTTTATATATATATATATATATATATATATATATATATATAAAACTCCAGTATCAACTATTTTAATTTGTGGGGATTTTAACTTTTCACTCATAACGAAAAAAAATAACGAAATTATGTTAAAAAATTCCATAGTAACATTACAATGATGATAGTCCTAGGCAATAATGCAATTATACAGGGTGTCCCATAAGTCCAATTTCATAGGAAAATTTATCTTAAATTAAATTTACAAAAGTAATACATTAGAACTAAAACAATATTCGAAAGTTTAGATATGAATTCAAAGAGTGGATTAGAAGACTGTAAATGAAGATTTAAAGAAAGTAAATTGGGAATTGCAATTTCACGAGAAGACTACAAAAGGAATGTTATTTATAATAGAAAAAGAAACTAAACCCATATTGGTGAAACATATTCCGAAGGGACAAAAGAAAACTCAGCAAGCTCGAGAGAAAAATCAGGACATTCTTTAGACAACGGAAACAAACCGTAAAAATTCTCCACACATGCAGAACTGAAGCAAAGAGACTCAAACTAGAGAAAAAATATGGGAAACAAAAATGAACCAGAAAACAATGAAGCAGAAAACATAAAAAAATAACTCAAAATAATTCTACATATTTGCGAAAAGAAAATGCAGTGTAAAGAGAGTATTGGTCCGTTAAAGATGGGGCAATCGAAGACACAAATGACCTAGAACAAATGAACGAACTGCTTAACCCTTCCGTTACAGGGGGAAGGGTTAAATGTACGTTAATGTACGCTTCCCGTATTTGAAGGGTTAAGGAACAATTTAGCTTCCACAGCAGAAAAGCAAACATCATGCTAAGACTATGGAACAGTCTAATCCTATCAACAATTGAGTATTGCTTAATACTTACAAACCAATACAGAAAACAAGACATTGCAAATGCAGAAGTCATACAAAGAACTTTTACGTCTAAGATAGAAGAAACGAAAAATGAAGACTACTGATGACGACTACAACTCTCGAAACTGCTCCCTGGAAAGAAGACGCAAGCGGTACACAATAATATAAGCATGGAAAATACTCGCGTTTTGCGTCCCTAACCTTAGAAATGAAATAAAAATATAGATGAATGAGTGAACAGGCAAATTCTGTACTGTCCCAGCTGCGGTGGGATAGGGGTCCTTCAGAATACGAATCCCAAAACTTTTCAATGTGCTGCCAAAAGAACTGAGGAACCTCCAGCACACCAACCTGAATAATTTCAAGAACCAGCTGGACAGATTCTTGTGACATTCCCTGACCAGTCATGCGTGGCTGACAACAAGAGCAGAAGAGTGGAAACCAATTCCCTCCTCCGTTAAATCCGGTAAATGAGGCGGGATGCTGCAGAGTGGTCGACCCTAAACCGTCGTATCTAAAGGTATTTAAGAGGTTATGTTTTTTTTTTGTTTAAGAACGAGGAAGGAGAGAGCTGCAAACAAGATCTCCAAGGTTCAAAGATGCCACTTTCTTTTTATAAATTTTGAAAAGATTGTGTAGTGTATAAGATGCATGTATGTGTAGAGAGGAATAGAGGGAGAAGTGTGTGTTTGAGAACATGCTGGACTGCTCACAGGGTAGATGAGACACGGAAAAGGATCAACCAAAGGGGACAGTGACACGAGAAAAGGGAGTTCAAGCACTCCATCTCCTGGCTAATGTTTCCCCCTGGTCAACTGGTGTCTACACTCTCCTCCTATATATGTACATATATCATATATAATGCATTTAAAAAGAACATATATATTGAAAAATGAAATAAATTCTCTATTTTTTTTAATATATATTTTTTCCATTTTTCATAAATTAATTTTTGTACGAGTCTCCCTTCAATAAAGATGCACTGCATCTAGATTTGAAAAAATCCCATTTTCTTTTCAAAATAATATTATTTTTTTCTTTTTTTCTTTTGACATTCTTTAATCTGAACAGAAATAATTTGTTTACAGTTACGTATGAGAGGGTGGAATGAAGCGTTCGACCTTCAGCCCCCACCTTACTCTCCCCCTCAACTGCAGGGATTAAAAATGTTGATACATTTATTTGCCTGGATTACCCTTCACGTTTGAAGATACAAGAGATAGAGTGTATATCGAGATGATTCATTCGGTGCCCCTACTCTGATGTATATGTCCACTGAGGAAACACAAATAAATAGTCCAATTTCATAATTATTTATTTTATAAATAAATAATTCAGTGTACATATATACTGTATATGTAAAAATGAACAATGAATAATTCTTATATTCATATATTCTATTCTTATATTCTTATATTCATTTTTGCATATAGAGTCCAGACTCGCGTAACGCTGTCTGTATATGAAACGCAAGTTCGGATAGATTTTTTTATTTTCTTTCTGTTTTATCTTTGCTGAATAACACTGGGTAACAAAATTTGAAAAATTTTCTGTTTATTGTGATTTTTCTGTCGTTTCTTAATGATTTCGGGGCGCTGATTCCCAAAATGATATTGGTTTTGCTCTATCATCAACCGTTTCAAAAATATAGGTTATCACACTTTTCATATGGCAAAGTATATAAAGAAGGCTAACATAAATATTTTCTGAAAATAAAAACACTATTGGAAATTAAGGTTTATTGAGCCAAAATTGTTTGACAAACCCAAAATGGTGCAAAGGATATAATATATATCATGAGGAGAACCGATAAGAGAATAACAAGCCTCGTTATGCAATGTGCGTTCCTTAAAAATGCACTGAAGAACGCGACTTCCGCGTATGAACATTCTTATCCTTTCTGATCAGCGTAGAACCTTGCAAACTCTTCATGCCGCTTTCGGTATACAGTGCTCTTGCAGTCTTCTCCAAGCAAATTCCACTCTTTGAGTCCGGAGGTCAGAAGCTCAGACCCTGATTTCGTCAGGCCCAAATTTCTAATTAAGTCGTCCAATTCCCTCTGATTTGGAAAGTGAGGGTTTGTACTGAAAGTTACTGTATATTCTTCATCATGACTGTCCTCACCAGCCGACATCTCAGATGAGCTAGCTGCATCCTCATTTTCAACCTGCAAAGCAAAGAAACAAAATATAGGCATAGCTATATATGTGGAAGAGCATCAGCACTAAGAAAAATCGACACATAATGACCCACAGTCTGTAAATACAGAAGGTAAAGTAATGGATAGATACCTGTTCTGGCGGACGTGGTATTGGAAGACCTTCGCCATGTGGTACAGGAGCTATGGACGACGCTATGCTTGGATACTGAAGAGTCTGCCTTCCTTTAACTTTCCTGTACTTAGAAACATCTACCATGCAGTAGTAGCAATCGTCGTGGTGGCTCTTTGGTTCTCTCCATATTCTGGGTACCGCAAAGGGCATTGCCTTGCGTACTCCCCGCAGCCACCCTTCAAGTGTGGAGCGGCAGCTTCCACAGATCACATGGGGTGCCCAGGGCTTATTTTGGTCATCCATAGGCATACCAAAATAGAGTCGATACGCGATCCAGAACTTGGTGCCTTTCACAATCTTGTGCGATACTTGATTGGGGCTTATGTAATACCCACAAACGTAGCAAAATATATCCGGCGAGTGTTTACAAGCTCTAGTTGCCATTCTCTTTACCAAACTGTACTACATTAATCATAACCTGCAGATATAGAGAGAAGAGTTATTAAATCTGCAACAGATTACAGATTCCAGAAAAAAGATGTATTCACAACACTGAAATAATGTTCGCAATAAAAAAGGATCGATAACACTCAAATCGTCAGCACAGAGAAGCACAGAAACACAGTACCTCAGTGCTGGTAACCATCAGACAAACAACCTGTTTTCTTTGTGTGCTCACACTTACTGACTTCTCAGACTCTGCGTTCTTCTTTATACAGCACAGTGGAAGTTTCGGGCAATTTCTAGAGCAAGAAACTGTCAACGAACATCCGGATTGTTCTCAACAATTCCTGATTATTCTGATATTGCTGCGCCCATAATAACATTATACTTTAAAACATGAAAAATGGATTATCTCTGAAACCATTGATGATACACACAAACCAAGGCCAGATTTGGACTCAGCGCCCACAAATGCATATAAAAACAAAAAATTCTATATAAACAGAAACAGTGTTACACAGTGTAATTAATGAATTATTTATTTTTAAAATACTTAATCATTTTTTTTAGATTTAGCTTAATAATGTAATCGTGTTAAATTCTGCAATGTTCATTTTCTTTATACATTCTCTCTTCGTTGTAAAAGATGAAGTCATGTCTTGCTTAACACTTAATTTTAAATCTTAAGCATTTAATTTTTGCTCATATGCATATTTAATTGTAATTCATAATAAAATGCATTTTTTTCAATTTCCAATTTTAGTTAACTCGGCAGATCATGATAACATCACATCTGTCAATATGCGGTTTAAAATAAAAATATGGCTTCATCTTCAAATATCTTGCTTATCTGTCTAGACAGCTACAGCTAAAATATTTACCTTATCTTCAAATATTTTGCAAATTAATTCAGCCTATTGAGAAAAAAACAAAACAGGTCAGCATTAAATAATAATGATGTCAGCAAAATTTATTTATATAAACGTGTAGAATTTCTCCAGTTCTTATTCTTATTCTGATTTGTCTGATCTGACATAGAGGCTGAGGATTACCTGTAACATTTTAGCAGTAAACTACAGTAAGAGTTTGTCTTCTCCTTCGAGCCTTGTTTTCTTCAGAGAACTTAGTCTTAAAATAGAGAAAAATCATTTCCCGACACGCTACAAGAAGAATCGGGGAACCCTTAGAGAATTTAGTAAGTGTCACATAATCCTCGGATTCCTTACAAGAAGAAATCGGAGAATAGTATAAGAGAAACTATTGCGATTCCCTATACGGTACCAGCTACTCCAGAGTAACAAATCCGTTGCTATCACCTAACCAGAATCCCCGTCAACTTCGAACCGCCCAAGGCCAAAGACGGAGGAGTTAACATACTTTTGTTGAGTTTGAACGACGGTTCAGGACAGACCTGCGGTCGACCCTTCTGCAGCATCCCGACTCATTTGAGGGACTTGGTGAAGGAGGGAATTGCTGTCTGATCTCCTGCCCTCGTAGCCAGCCACGCATGGTTGGTCAGGGACTTTGCACAGGAATCTGTCCAGCTGGTTCTTGAAGTTATTCAGGTCGGCGTGCTGGAGATTCCTCACTTCTTTTGGAAAGACATTCTGAGGGTATTTTCCATCCTCGTTTTCATGGCTCCTTGTCCCACCGCAGCTGGGACCGTGCAAAATCTGCCTCTTCTCTCATTCCAGTTTGTTTCTATTTCATTTCTGTTAGGGACAGAGCCCTCAAGTATTTTCCATATGTATATTATTGTTTACTGCTCGCGCCTTCTTTCAAGAGAGTAGAGTTCCAGGGATTTTGGTCCAGACCAGTAGTCTTCACCTTCCGTTTCTTCTATTTTAGACGTAAAAGTCCTTTGTATAGCTTCAATGCTCGCAATGTCTCTTTTTCTGTGTGGGCTTCTGAGTACTGAGCAATACTCAATTATTGGTAGGACTAGACTCTTCCATAATTTGAGCATGATGTTTGCTTTTCTGCTGCGGAAGCTCCTCCAGATGATTTCCATTATTCTTCTAGCGGTTGCGATTTTGATTTTATCGCGCTCTCTGAATTCTGCATCCGACAACATTATTATTCCAAGATCCCTGATTTGTAGATTTGGTGTTATCTGTTTGGCTTGCGGAGTTTTGTACCCTTTTTTCTGTAGCTCTTTGTTATTACCATATCTTAGAAGTTGGAATTTTTCTTCGTTGAACTTCATATTGTTGTCTTCTGCCCACTGGAATAATGTTTCAATGTCGTTTGTAATTTTTTTATGTCATCTTTGTTCAATATTTCCTTACATATCTTTGTGTCACCTGCGAAGCATGATACAATACTGTGCTTAATATCTGCAATCATTATTATGAACAGCAAGGGAGCTAATACTGTCCCTTGTGGGACAGAGCTCACGACTTCCGAGACTTCCGATTTAACTCCGTTTACCACCACTCTTTGCGTTCTTTGCGTTAAGAAGTTAAATATCCACCTTCCTAGCTTTCCAGTAATTCCCGTATCCTTAAGTTTGTGTGCTACGATTCCATGGTCACATTTATCGAAGGCTTTAGCAAAGTCTGTATATATTACATCAATGTTTTGTCCTCGACATAATGTTCCTAATATTTTCTCCTGGTGGTCTAGTAGCTGTGACAGGCATGATCTTCTCACCCTGAAGCCATGTTGATTTGGGTTGTATAAGTCTTTTTCTTGTAGGTAGTAGGTAGTTTTGCCTCTAATTATGCGTTCAAAACACTTTATAAGGTGTGAGGTGAGAGCCACTGGCCGATAATTTTTGGGCATTGCTCTGTTACCCCCTTTAAATTGGGGGCAATGTTCGCGTTCTTTAAGGGGAGTGGAGTTTGTCCTGTGTCGTGATTTCCTCCACAGCAAGCATAGCGGTTTTGCAACACTCTCTTTGCATTTCTTCAGAAATGTGGCACTCCATGTGTCTGGCCCTGGCGCTGAATTGTCTCGCATCTGTGATAAGGCCGTAATTACAGCTCCTTCCGTGAACTTGAAGTCCATTAATAGGTTTGTGCCGGGATTTGTTCTTGGTTGATCTGTATCTATGTCGAAAAACTCGTCTGGGTTTTCCACTTCCATCTCGGACTTAGGGGTGCTAAACACAGATTTAAATTGTTCCCTAAGCAGTTCACTTATTTCTTTCGGGTCATTTGTGTATTCGGCCTCCCCGTCTATCAACGGTCCAATACTCTCCTTACACTGCATTTTCCTTTTCGCAAACGTGTAGAAGTATTTTGGGTTATTTTTTATGCTTTCTGCAACCTTGTTTTCCTCCTCGTTTGTCTTTTGTATGAATGTTTGCTTTAGGTCCATTTCTATTTCGCCAAGTTTCCTCTCTAGTTTGAGTCTCCTTGCTACAGTTCTGCATCTGTGAAGATGTTTTACGGTTTGTCTTCGTTGCCTGAATAGAGTCCTGATTTTCCTCTCGAGCTTGCTACGTTTTCTTTCCTGTCTCTCTGGAATATGTTTCAGTATTATAGGTTTGGTTTCCGTCTCTATTATACATAGTATTTCTTGTGGAGTCTTCTCGTGAAGTAACAATTCCCAATTTACCTCCTTTAAATCTTTATTTACGTTTTCCCAATTTACGTTCTTTGAATTTATGTTTAAGCCTTCAAATATTCCATCTGCCTCTCTTGGATGCGTTTTCGGACCTCTGGGTGCTAACTTCAATTGTATATCGATGAGGTTATGGTCGGAGAACTTTGTGTGCGTTACTTTTTTATTTATTATTATCTCGTTGTTATTTATCCAGATTAAATCCAAAACATTCTCCTTTCTTGTGGCTTCACCGATTTCCTGGGTAAGGGCGTAATGTTCCATAATATCTAATAGCATTGTTGCTTGGGTTCTATCATCTTTAGTAATGTTGCCATGAAACTTCTCAACATATATAACTTCATTTTTCTTTCATGATATGAATGGGAAATTAAAATCTCCGAAAATTAGAATATTTGTTGCTGCAGTTTCAAGTATCATAATTTTAATATGTTTTCTATTTCATTTGTAGCAAATTGGAATTAATTTTTTGTGGTGTTTGGTGGTCTGTAGATGTTCATGATGGTTAGGTTCAGTTCTTTTACTTCTAATATAATAACTTCAACTGTGCTGTTTGATTTCTTTACCCTCACTTCACATGTGTATGTGTTTTTCACGTAGATACAACACCCTCCCCCTCGTCTAGCCACTCTATCTGCTCTGTATATGTTGTAGTCCAGCAATGTTATTTCAGTATTCTCGATGCAGTTTTCACAGCCTTTTTCGCACTTATGTAAGTGTGTTTCTGTTAGGCATATGATATCTATGCTGGTTTCCGTAGCTAAATTTTGCAAGTATTGTAATTTGCAGTCTGCATGGTCCGTATAGAGGCCTTGTATATTTGTGTATAATACATTTACCGGGTTTCTAATCTTTGGGTTCGATTTTCCTAAATGATGGTCGTTTCCTGGTCGATGTCGGTTCCTGTTTGGTGTTATTGGTCGGGCGGCTGCATTTGGGAGTATTGGGGTTGCGGCTGTGATACCACTGTGGTTGTTGTATTATTGGTGGCTGGTGTTGAATGGGAGGGTGATGTGCGTAATGTTGTGGTGCATATGTTTGAGGCGTTCTGTCTCTCCTAAAAAATATGTTTCATTACTCTTGTTATTACTTCTATGTCGAATATGATCTGTTCTTTCCCGTTCTCTTCTTTGCGTACCCTTTATGTGAAAATGTGGGCACTCTATGTTCAGGCATTTTTTCTCAGTAATTGACTGTCTGCACACACGAGGGTGAAAAAAGTTGCAGTTTGGTCCGTACCTGCACTTCCCATTCCTCATCATATAGAAGCATTTTGTAGGGTGATTGTATATGCAGTTTGAGCTATATTTGCACGCACCTATTTTATAATATTTGCATATGGCCTCTCGTTTAAATTCCCTCTGATTCTTATGTGATTCGATTTCCTTCTTCTGCTCCGCCACCACTTCTTCCCTACTCAGTGGGGTTGTTTTCTTCGGCGTGTATTTCGTATCTCCCTCTCCTGCCATGGGTACCTCTTTATCTGAGGCTGCTTTCGCCCCTCCCTGTAGTGTGTTTTCTTTTTCCTTCTCAGTTGTGCAGGCGTTTTCTGTTTCCTAACACACACACATTGTTCATTCTGACGAAGGTCAAGTTTGTCACTCCACCTTAGACCTACAGTTTAACGTGGAATCCGAACCACGCCCCACCAGCAGCACAGCGTCTTAACCACTAGACTACCCAGGGTACCCATATATCTACCAACCAATTTCTTTATTGTGTGAAAATATGAACAGCTGGGTTTTGCTGTGTGCCGCCTGCCGTCACCGGGTCTCGATCCCGGTCCGATGGATTCGTAGTCAGCGACGTTAACCACTACACCACGCGTGTGTATATATATATATACACACGCACTTCAATTTAAACTATGAAATCATCAGTGCATTCATAGTTTAAATAGAAGTATGACGAGTTGAACATGTTTTTACATAAAGCACCATTCCGCCCATACGCCCTTTCAGGATACGAGCAGGTTGCAACACCATTGCCAAGCAAATAGGGAGGCAAAGTAATAACGAGGCTTTCGTACGTGGTTCGTCACCACTGAAAGCAACAATCAATGCTCCGTGTTAGTCCAGTCCAAAGAACATCCACATCCATCTTCAATGTATTGCAATTTTCGGTAGTTTATAGTGTAGACACCCCCTTTTATTATCAGTCCTGGTGCACGATTCTTCAGGAGCAAGATGCACCGCAAGTTTGTTCCTCCTTAAGTCAGCACAAATTTACCTGTATCAATCAGTCACACTAGCATATTTTTTTTATGCAGGAAGGAGGGGCCAAGGGCAAATGCCCGCAAAAGCGCCCCTCCCATAGAAGAAGAGAGCCAAAATCAAGGTCCGGGGTTTTCGAGATGCCTACACACTCTGCGTTTGAAAGATGGAAGGTCATAGGCATGTAGGCAGGAGGAAAGATGGATTAAGGAAGATTGTTCTAGAGTTGACCGGTTGAGTAGATGAAAGACTGAAAATACCGATTAACCCTTGCATTAGATAGTTGGACAGAAAAGGAATGAGAAGGTGTAGAAAGTCTGGTACTGCGTGCTCTCCTTAAAGGAGGAGGCATGCAGTTAGGGAGTTCAGAAGAGCAATGCCCGTTATGATAGCGATAGTAAAGAGAGAGTGAGGCAACATTGCGGCGAATAGAGAGAGATTGAAGACAATCAGTAAGAGGCGGGGAATTGATGAGACGAAAAGCCTTTGATTCCACCCAGTCAAATACGGCTGTGTAGGTTGAACCACCCGACACATGAGAAACATACTCCATACAGGGGCGAACAAGACCCATGTACAGAGACAGCAATTGAGTTGGGGTGAAGAAACCGCGGAGGCGGTACATCATACTTAACCTCTTAAAAGCTGTTTTAGAGAGAGAGTATTGTGAAAAGGAAACGCCAACAATGTTAAGAGAAGAGGAAGGATTGAGTTGCGTGTTGTTGAAGGTAAGGGATAGTCGTGTGGAAGATTGTGACGAGTAGACAGATAGAGGAACTGAGTTTTTGAGGGATTGAAAGACACAAGGTTTTCTCTGCCCCACTCAGAGATAGCAGAAAGATCAGAGGTCAGATGCTCCATAGCCGTACTACACGAATCATGGAGTGACTGTTGAGAAGGACGCTTTGGGAAGCGGGTGGAGAAGTGAAGAGTGGAATCATCGGCATAGCAGTGAATAGAACAGGAAGTGCGAATTAAAAGATCACTAATAAATAAAAGGAAAAGAGTGGGTGACAGGAGAGAACCATGAGGAACACCAAGTTAATAGCTTTAGGATAAGAACAGTGCCAGACTCTATCAAAAGCTTTCGATATGTCTAGCACAATAGCAAAAGTTTCACCGAAATGTCGAAAGGAGGATGACCAAGAGTTAGAGAGATATGCAAGAAGATCGCCAGTAGAGCGTCGTCCCTTGCGGAATCCATACTGACGATCTGAAAGAAGATTGTGAGAAGAAAGGTGTTTAAGAAGCTTCCTATTAAGGATAGATTGAAAAACTTTGGAAAGGCAAGAAATCAAAACAATTGGACGATAGTTGGAGGGTTGAGAGCGGTCTCCCTTCTTTGGAACAGGCTGAATGAAAGCGAACTTCCAGCAGGAAGGAAAAGTACCAGATGAGAGACAAAGACGAAAGAGTTTGCCTCGGCAGGTTGTCAGCAAAGAAGCACAGTTCTTAAGAACAACAGGAGGAACACCATCAGGACCATACGCCTTCCTAGAGTTGATCCCAGATAGGGCAGAAAAAACACCTTTAGAAGAGATTCTAATTTCAGACATAATAAAGTCAGAGGAGGGAGGAGCTGGAGGAACAGCACCGGAATCGTCCAAGGTTGAATTGTAAGCGAAAGTTTGAGCGAAGAGTTCAGCTTTGTCAGGAGAAGAGACGGCAACTGTGCCGTCGGAATGGAAAAAGAGGAGGGAAAGAAGAGGAAGTAAAGTTGTTGAAGAGGTTCTTAGCTAGACGCCAGAAAGAGCGAGAAGAATTAGAACTGGATAGATTTTCACATTTTTATCGGATGAAAGAATTTTTAGCGAGTCAAAGAACAGATTCTGTACGATTCCGGGCAGAAATATAAGCTAAGTGAGAGTCAGGAGTTGGATGGCGACGGTACCTCCTGAAAGCTTCCTCTCTGTTGCGGATAGAATTAGAACAAGTAAAGTTAAACGAAGGTTTTTTTGCATTAGTAGTAGGAATAGAATATGGAATGTACGCCTCCATTCCCGAGAGAATCACCTCTGTGATGCGCTCAGCACACCCTGAAGGGCCCCGCCACGGAAGCAGTAATCATTCCATGGGAAATCACAGAAGTACTGCCTAAGGGCCTCCCAATCAGCAGCGCTAAAGTGCCAAAGGCGCCTCCTCTTGAGAGGATCCAAAGGCCGAATTGGAGCGATAGGACAGGAAACAGATATAAGATTGTGATTGGAGGAGTCCAACGGAGAGAAAAGTTTCACAGAGTAAGAAGAAGGATGAGAGGTAAGAAATAAATCGAGAATGTTGGGCCTATATCCAAGGCGATCGGGGATACGAATAGGGTGCTGTACAATCTGCTCTAGGTCATTTAAGATAGAAAAGTTGTAAGCTAGTTCACCAGGGATGTCAGTGAAATGGGAGGAAAGCCAAAGGTGGTGGTGGCCATTGAAATTTCCAAAAATGGAGATTTCAGCGAAGAGAGAGCGGGAAAGAATATACTCTACTTTGGAAGTGAGGTAGACAAAGAATTTTGGATGGTCAGTAGAATTAGGAGAAAGGTAAACAGCGCAGATGTATTTAGTTTGAGAATGGCATGTAAGCCGTAGCCAGAGGGTATAGAATTCGGAAGATTCGAGTTCAAGAATACGAGAACAAGTTAGGTCATTGCGTACATATATGCAACATCCCCTTTGAAGTGAAATTGAGTGTAAAGTAAGAGGGTACAGAAAAGGAGTTGCTGTCCGTCGTCTCAGGCACCTGAGTTTCAATGAGGAAAGGAAGATGAGGTTTAGAGGAGGAGAGGTGGTTCAACAGATTGAAAATTTGAGAAAAGGCCACGAATGTTGCAGAAGTTTAAGAAAAGTGAATCAGACAGAGGTCCAGAACATCTGGAATGGGTGGCAGCAGATTCAGCCCCGCTGTCCGGGTCTGCGTTCCCGGTATCAGCAGGATGGGGAGCCAGAAGTGGGGACATTTATGGTTCCCTCTCCAGGGGACTCCGAGGCTCTTGAAGTTGATGCATTTTTTTTTTTTTTAAATTTTGAAAAGATTATGTAGTGTGTAAGATGCATGTGTATGTAGTGAGGAATAGGGAGAAAAGTGTGTGTTTGAGAGCATGCTGGACTGCTCACAGGGTAGATGAGACACGGAAAAAGATCACCTAAGGAGGACAGTGACAGGAGAAACGGGAGTTCCAGCACTCCCCAACTTCTGTCTAACGCCCCCTCCCGGAGTACTTCCCTGGTCGATTGGTGTCTACAATCTCCTCATATATATGCAAAATTTATCTTCCATAACGATCTGAACCAGGAACCTATGACCCGGAGTCAGAGCCGTTGACCATTTGTCTACTACGGAATAAAAGGTGATAATTAAATTTTGTCCACTGGCTCCAATGCATAGGGGTTAGCGATGTAAAAACAACTAGACGCGAAAATGTAATGTGTTTCCCTTAGGTAATAAAATGTCACCATTTTGTTAAATTCTATCCTGTCTTAATCTAATGATCAATGCCCGCGACTCCGAGTCAGAGAGCTGAGTTCGAATCCTGATGGGAGAAAAATTCTGCATATGCACATATGCTAGGTTATCCGTTTATATTTTCATATATATATATATATATATAAAGGGTGATCCAGAGAAATGGGACCCAAAAGAAACCCCTGTAACTCTTAAAGTATAAGTCCTTTTATAAAATCATACGCATCATTCGAAAGAGGATAGTTACAAGTTTGTACAGGATTGTACAGGTTTTGACAATACAAGACAAGATAAGATACAAAACAAAATAAAAGTGTTAGTTAAAACTAACCCTTCAAGATGACTGCATGGACTGTGGAACAGCTGCGTTTCATAACTGAGCAATATTATGAGCATGGAAGAAGTGTAGTTTCAGCTCAAAGATCTTTCAAGACAAATTTTCAGATGTCAAAATCACCTTCTAAGAAAGTAATCCGTCGGTGTGTCAGAAATTTTCCCTAACTGGCAGCATTGGAAAAAGAAAACCAACTGGAAGAGTGCGCACAGCAAGGATAGACGAGATCATTAACAGAACTCATGAAATTGTACAGGATAATCCTAACATAAGCATCAGACGTGCTTCTCAGCTGTTAGGAGTTGGATATGGAACAACAACACACCGTATATTCAAGCAAAATTTAATGCTCTTTCCATATAAAATTCAAACAGTGCAACAACTAAACGATGGAGATTTCGCACGAAGACGACAATTCTGTCAATGGATCCAACAGAAGGTAAATGCCACCACCAATTTTCTAGCAACTTTGATTATGTCAGACGAAGCCCATTTTCACTTGAATGGAACTGTAAACAAACAAAATTGTCGTTTCTGGGCAACAGAAAATCCATTGAATATTACCGAAGTCCCGTTGCATAGTCAGCGTGTAACTGTTTGGTGTGGTCTTACTGCATCTCAGATCATAGGGCCGTACTTTTTCGAGGATTCCACCGGAAACACGGTCACTGTAAATGGTGATCGCTACGAAAAAATGTTGACCGATTTCCTTATTCCTAAATTAAGAGATCTTTGTCTAGAAAACCACTGGTTCCAACAAGACGGAGCTACCTGCCATACCACGAGGAACTGCATGGCAGTTTTGCGTCAAACGTTTCCAGGCGAGTTAATCTCAAGATTTGGAGACGTTGAATGGCCCGCAAGGTCTCCGGATTTTTCTCCCTTAGATTATTATCTCTGGGGATATTTAAAGAGTAGGGTCTACAGAAATAACCCAACGACCTTGCAAGAATTGAAGGCCGCCATCACAAATGAGATACAGGCCATACCACCGCACACTCTTGCAAAAGTGACGCAGAACTTACAAGCGAGAACACTGGAATGCTTAGCAACTAATGGAGCACATTTGAAAGGAGTCATTTTAAAAAAATAAATATTTCATAATAAACTTGTAACTCTACTCTTTCGAATGATATATAGTTTTTATGAAAGGAATTAAATATTAAGAATATTTGGCTTTTTTTTATGGGTCCCATTTATCTGGATCACCCATTATATATATATATATATATATATATATATATATATATATATATATATATATATATATATATATATACAGTAAATCCTCGTCCAACGCGGGGGTTAGGTTCCTCGAGAACGGCGCGTTAGGTAAATCCGTGTTGGACAAACTTAATACCTTATGGGATAAATGGGGATACGTGAACGCGGCCGCGTAAAGTCTCCCATTAATACTTAGATGCGTAGATTTTTTATTCATACATAAATGAATTTGCCTACCTATATTGTATATGAAATATGAACATAATAAAATCATAAACATAATGATATTTACTTATGATAAATAAAAATATATTAAATGAAAATATCACGTATCTTTTCTTCACTCTTTCGGATGGTGCGTATGGTAGACTCATTCACGTGATAGTCGCGGCGAAGTGATGTTATGCTCATACCACCACGCAACTTATCTAGAATCTTTATTTTTTCGGCTAATGTCATAACCTTACGACTTTTCTTCTCTTCACTATCACTCGCAGATGCTTTACGTTTTGGTGCCATACTGCTGTCTAAGGGTAATAGCAAACCAACGGCAAAATACGACAAAAACAATCCAACACAACTTCACTGAACTTAACACGTTAGCGAGACTGAGACAAAGGGTGATGCGAGGAGTGACGCGAGAGGGAGGGAAATGCGGGAGTATTGGAGAGTGTAGGAAAAAACACTAGAGCGCGCATTGGCACGCGTACAGTACTACTGTATTAGAGCGTGTTTGGCGGACCATGTATAATCAAATTTTCCGCTTTCGGCAAATAATTAATTGTTCGCATTTATTTTTCCATGTACAGTATAAGCAAATTCGCGCTGGGCAAACACGCGTTGCACGAGGGTATATATATATATATATTACAATGTATATATATATATATGTATTCATATATATATATATATATATATATGAACAGAAGGATCAACACAACGGCAAACATTTTCATTTATTTGTACTTCAGACGTTTCGACAAATCTTTTGTCATCATCAGTGAATTAAGTCTTAAAACCTTAAAACAAAAGTAAAAAGTGAAAAGTGAAAATTACATCAATACAATATTAAAACCATTAAAATTAAAACCTTAAAGCAAAATGAAAATTGCATCAACACAAAATTAAAATCATTTAAATTTCATCACTATAAAAACTAAAATTAAATTAAATTACCTCAATAGGTAAATACACAATGTTTACATCCACCTCCATACTTGGCAAAGTCTAAGAGAACACTGGATGGTCAGAGGATTAGAAAGGGTATGTCTGTGAGAATCGGTTGATTAGTTAAAAGAGTTGTAATTTGTAGGATGAGCTATTCTTATTAAGGGAGGGTTTGTTTCTATAGATGTACAAAGATTCTAAAATTCGGAGTTCTGTAAGGTTATTGGATCTAGTTAAAATTTCAAACTGAGTTTTGTGAAGGGGATGGTCGTTTTCATTACTATGGTTTCTAATTGCGGATTGTGGAGGGCTACTGAGGGGACGGTTGGTACGGACTGACAAGCCCAAATGTTGAGAAAGGCGCACCTCCAGTTGGAGTTGAGTGCTGCCAATATACGCAGCCTTACAGCTGTCGCACGTGTATTTGTAAACAACATTGGGGCATACAGTTTTGGGGAATTCATCTTTGAACTTTAAAAAATTTGATAATTTAAGTGGGTTGACGAAGGCGAATCTAAAATTTATTTGGGGATTTATTCGCCTTCGTCAACCCACTTAAATTATCAAATTTTTTAAAGTTCAAAGATGAATTCCCCAAAACTGTATGCCCCAATGTTGTTTACAAATACACGTGCGACAGCTGTAAGGCTGCGTATATTGGCAGCACTCAACTCCAACTGGAGGTGCGCCTTTCTCAACATTTGGGCTTGTCAGTCCGTACCAACCGTCCCCTCAGTAGCCCTCCACAATCCGCAATTAGAAACCATAGTAATGAAAACGACCATCCCCTTCACAAAACTCAGTTTGAAATTTTAACTAGATCCAATAACCTTACAGAACTCCGAATTTTAGAATCTTTGTACATCTATAGAAACAAACCCTCCCTTAATAATAATAGCTCATCCTACAAATTACAACTCTTTTAACTAACCAACCGATTCTCACAGACATACCCTTTCTAATTCTCTGACCATCCAGTGTTCTCTTAGACTTTGCCAAGTATGGAGGTGGATGTAAACATTGTTTATTTACCTATTGAGGTAATT
Source organism: Bathynomus jamesi (assembly GCA_023014485.1). Taxonomy (NCBI): domain Eukaryota; kingdom Metazoa; phylum Arthropoda; class Malacostraca; order Isopoda; family Cirolanidae; genus Bathynomus; species Bathynomus jamesi. The sequence continues at coordinate 614,310 of JAJOZX010002327.1, read as the reverse complement.
TAATTTAATTTTAGTTTTTATAGTGATGAAATTTAAATGATTTTAATTTTGTGTTGATGCAATTTTCATTTTTCTTTAAGGTTTTAATTTTAATGGTTTTAATATTGTATTGATGTAATTTTCACTTTTCACTTTTTACTTTTGTTTTAAGGTTTTAAGACTTAATTCACTGATGATGACAAAAGATTTGCCGAAACGTCTGAAGTACAAATAAATGAAAATGTTTGCCGTTGTGTTGATCCTTCTGTTCATCTGTAAGCTCCGTTTCCCTAAGGAGAAGTCAATAGCTTTGATATATATATATATATATACAGGGCGTCCCAAAAAAATGTATACACACTTTAAATAATTATAAAGGCAGTGTTTATTAAAATACATTTTATTTTCAAAATGTAATAGAATCTACAGACATTATTTAATTGTTTTGTCAACGCCTGTTTTCAAACTGACGTCCGTTCTGGTCCAGGCACTGCTGATAACGAGAAGCAATGGAATCGCAAACATCACGAAACATTTCGTTTGGTATTTGTGTGCATTCTCGTTCAATGGCTGCTCTCAATTCAGCGACTGTTGCAGGTTTTATAGCGTAGACTTTGTCTTTTAAGTATCCCCATAAAAAAAAGTCTAGTGGTGTGAGGTCTGGTGAACGCGGAGGATATTCTACGAAACCCCTTCGTCCAATCCACATCCACATCGTGCCAAGTACCACTCGCAATACTCCACTCTTCGGTCCGGATCATCATCTTCATTAATAGCATGGACTAATCTTGGAATGTAACTTTTCCATTGACAGCGCTTCAAAATGCGTTGGACAGACGATTCTGAAATTCCTACCTCACGACTCGCTTGCCGCACAGATTTTCTTGGACTTTGGTGATACGTTTCCAGTACTCTTTCTTGCTTTGTGGGGCTTGTCGATGTCCGTGGTCTTCCGGAACGCTTCTTGTGGACATTCTGAACAGTTCCATCGGCTTCAAACTTATCTCTAATTCGAGTGATGGTAAGTCGCGTTGGTGGATCTGTTTGAAACTCCCTCCTAAACTGTCTTTGCACTTCAACTGCGTTTTCACACTTCCAGTAGCATTTTAGAATGAATTTCCTTTGTTCAAAGCTTAGTCTGACTGCCATTATTAATTCTAATGGGTTTAACTTGGAAAAAAAGAAACATCAATTGAGCTATCAGCTGTTAAAATGTGTATACATCTTTTTGGGACGCCCTGTATATATATTAGTGGTGGACCGGACATCCGCATCATTTTTAACATCCGCATCCGCATCCACACTTCTGACTGCTGATGTTATGCGGATATTACCTCTAATAAATTATGCAATTTACAATTAAATTAGCTTATAAAGTAGCTTATAAGGCCCAGTCATGCACATTTCCTGTAAAGTATTAATTAGTAATGAACAAACGAATATATGACGCGTTCGGTGGAGAAGGGGCGAACGCAACATTTTCGAATTATGCCACAAAATGCAGTTAAAGTTTGTAAACTTTAAACCTTTGTATTTTTCCGGTTTATTGAAATGTTGTATGAATTTGAAGACATATTTGAGTAAAATATTGTTGTGTAATATGTCGATATAATAAAACGCCAAGAAATTTTACAATATTATTTATTGATAGCTTCTGATGTTAACTGGTGTAATCCATTATTTGGTCCTCTTCGTCGAATGTTGTATTACCTGCTTCAACTGTTTCGGTTTCTTCCAGTTCCTTTAACAATCTTGTATAATAGTTCACTGCAGTTGCAGGCATTAGGTCTGATAATTCTTTGAGATCTTTTATTTTTTCCTTAGTTATTGGCAGCAATTGGGAATACTTTGGTTGCAGTGTCTGCTGGGCTAGATTGAATAAACTGACACTGTAGGATTTTTTCCCTTTCTGCAGTCTGACGGGATGGCTATTATCTGGGGTTGTGCGGTATGCAGTAGATATTACGTAGCCTTCTTTGTGTTGAAAGTCAAATATTAACTTTCTTGCATCTGTAAATTTAGTAGTTGTTGATTTCCTAATGACAATGCACGTTTTTAGGACGTCAAATCGAGAAAATCAGCCTGTTTCATTTCTACAACTAGGAAGCGCTGCGAAACGGCTGTAGTTATGGCCGTAACATAATCTTTTTTGGTGTAAATAATATTGCTGTAATTATTTTTTATATTTTGTTCAATTTGGCCAAATTGAGCATCACAGGGCATTGTCGAGTGACCAGAAAGTAGATAGATGTGTTCAATGTGAAGCAATGATGCGGAGTGAATTTCTCTGAGATACATTAAAACCTAAATTTTACTGTGAAAGAGTGCAGACTAACATCTAATTTTTTGCATAGGTAAAGCAAAGGTTTTAAAGGATAATTATACGAAAAAAACTCATTTTTCGAATTTTGTGGCGTTCGCCCTTTCTCCACCGAACGCGTCATATAAACCTCAAAATATAAATAGCTGGTAACACAGAAAATTGAATGAAACTTGTTTCATTCAATTTTCTGTGACTGAAACTCTTGAGAAAGTTATTATTTTTATCATAATGAAAACATTAATATTAATTTTAATTCTTATGCATTGCCTGCCATAATAGTAATATCACGAAATTTGAAAAATTATGTCATATATTCATAATTCTATATTATATTGATAGATTAACTAAATATCCGCATCCGCATCCGCGGATATTGAAATTAAAGATCCGCATCCTCATCCGCGGATGTTGAAAAACTGACATCCGATCCACCACTAATATATATATATATATATATATATATATATATATATATATATATATATGGGATGAATTTCACAATTAAACATGTGAAATGAATGAATGATGCAAACCCACAAGGAAAAAGAAAAATGATTCCAAGGTCTTTTGTGTATTCAGCAGTACACCTTGTCAGGGAATCATTCTCTAACGAGTTGTACTGCTGAATACACGAAAGGCCATGGAATAATTTTTCTTTTTCCTTGTGGATTTGCATCATATATATATATATATATATATATATAACTTGCAAAGTGATCACTGAATATGTCTTAGGAGCTTGGGCGCCCGGTAGCTCAGTGGTTACAGTGGTGGACTCCGAGCGGTGTGTTGCTGGTTCACTTCCGGCAGCTGGCATCGGGTGAAATTGAGTTGGACGCTTATTCTGTTTCTGCTCTTGCTCGGTGACCCTTGAGACACGTTCACCCTCACGTTGTGAGGAAATTAGCATTTTTTTTATGCAGGAAGGAGGGGGCCAAGGGGGAAGGCAAAAACGCCCCCATCCCCGGCGAAAGGAGAAATGTGTATCTTTATCCATTTTGTTTCTTTTTTTTAATTTTGAAAAGGTTGTGTAGTATGTAAGATGCATGCATGTATGTGCAGTGAGGAATAGAGGGAGAAGTGTGTATTTGAGAGCATGCTAAGAATGTCTGGGTAGATCAGACACGGAAAAAAGCTCCGCTAGTGAGGACAGTGACAGGAGAAAAGGGAATTCCAGCACTCTCTGTCTCCTGCCTAACGTCCTTCCGCGGAGTACTTCCCTGATGAATTGGTGTCTGCAATCTCTACAATGTGTTGTTTATACCGTTATAGCATTGTCATTTAGAGCAAATGTCGTACTGTGTATAATTACCACTAATTTATCTGACAACAGACAGATTTCTCTGTAGTGAGAAATTGCTCATTCACGGATAATCTAGATTAACTTTTTACATAAACAGATTTATTGATGAGGAAAATATTTCAAACACTTATTTAACATCTCTTTACATTGCTGAATAACGTTTTATTATAGTATCATTATTATTATTATTATTAGTAGTAGTATTAGTAGTAGTAGTAGTGAATTCTAACTTTATTCTGCTTAAATTTAACTGATAAATTCCTAATTGCTAACTTGACTTTAAACTATTCATTGGAATACTGAGAGAATTAGAACGTGTGTAGTAAACTGGTTTATGTGAAATTCAATATATTCAATAAAAAATATAATTATTTGGTAGTAAGCTGATTTATGTAAAATATAATTATTTAAAATTATATTAAATATTAAAGGGTTAAAAAATTTAAATATAAAACACTAATTGGCAACATAGAGAGAGAGAGAGAGAGAGAGTTACAAGGAGTTACAAGGACAAGAAGCACCTCAAAAAGCCTTGAGGCCAATACCGAGGAGGTACCAATAGCAACGGGTGCCAGGGAAAAATTCCTACACATTGTCACAGCTAACTTCTCGAACAGCCACCCCAGAAGACAGTAACACACATCCTCAAATAGTGTGCAAGATTCGGTCTAACCTTTTCTTGAACTGACCCACAGAGGAACTGTTCAAAACTTCTGAAGGTAGCCTGTTCCACGTGTCACAGAACTTATAGGTAAAATAATTCATACACACACACACTAGTGCTAAACCGTTTCAAATCCAACTTCCAACCATTATTGCGAGTTGAGTTATCATTTAAACTAAACATACGGTACTTCTAAAATCGACATCGTCGAACCCGTATAAGAGCTTGAAAACTTCGATGAGTTGACCGCGCATCCTCGAATTTCCAGCGAAAACAAATTCAGGGCGTGTAAGCGTCGATTGTAGCCCATATGCCTAACAGAAGGGATTAACTTTGTGGCCCTCGCCTGTCAATATCTTTCCTGAGGGTGGGCGACCAGAACTGCACAGCGTACTTCAGGTGCGGCCGAACCAGGGAATTGTACAGAGAGAGCACAATCTCCTTGTTCCAAAATCGAAATTGTCTCCTGATATACCCCAACAGCTTCTGGCCTTTCTTTTCCACCTCTACACACAGTTTGGTAAACTTAAGGTCGCTGCTAATTAGCATACCCAAGTCCTTTTCCAAATCAGTTCCCTCGATATTACTCCCCAGCGTGGAGTAGTCCGACTTGGGATTTGGCGATCCTACTACATAACAATGCCAGCGTAGGGTTGCCAGATTTTTCAAATGCCCATGCGGGACAAAAAATTTTCTGAGGTTTTTTTATAAGACTAATTTTTTTTTAAAATTGAAACTAGATTTCTTCAACGGTTACAACAAACAAAATTAGAAAAATTTTATTACAATAATATTTAACAATTAAACATCGTGAATAAATTGAAATTATTATACATAATATTGAAATTCTAAATCAGTTCATCCCTAAAAAATTTGCTTAAAAAATATTTTTTGCGGGACATTTTGAACGCGGGATTTTTGGATCAAATGTGGGACTGTCCCGTAAAATACAGGACGTCTGGCAACCCTATGCCAGCGTCGATATCATTTATGTAAACGATAAACAACAGTGGTCCCAAAACGGAACCCTGAGGAACCCCGCTAGTGACCGAGACCCAATCCGAGGTAGCCCCCTTTAATTACAACCCTCTGCCGCCCATTCTTCAGCCAGTTTCCAATCCAGCTACCTACAGTACTTCTCCATCGATACCCAGCGCACAAACTTTGGCCATTAGCCGGCGGTGAGGTACCTTATCAAAGGCTTTCTGAAAGTCGAGATAAAGTATATCAATCGCCCTACTCTTATCGTACTCACTCCACATGACGTGGAGAGAGAGTTACAAAAAGTTACAAGGAAAAGAAGTACCTCAAAAGGCCTTGCGGCCCATACCGAGGAGGTACCAATGGCAACGAGTGCCAGGGAAAATTTTCTACACACTCAAATAGTGTGCAAGATTTGGTCTAACCTTTTCTTGAACTGATCCACAGAGGAACTGTTCACAACTTCTGAAGGTAACCTGTTCCACGTGTCACAGACCTTATACGTAAAGTAATTCCCACACACACTAGTCCTAAACCGTTTCAAATCCAACTTCCAACCATTGTTGCGAGTTGGGTTATCATTTAAACTAAACATGCTTCTAAAATCGATATCGTTGAACCCGCGTAAGAGCTTGAAAACCTCGATCAGTTGACCACGCAGCCTCCGAGTTTCCAGCGAAAACAAGTTCAGGGCGCGTAAGCGTCGATTGTAGCCCATATGCCTAACGGAAGGGATTAACTTTGTGCCCTCGCCTGCACTCGCTCCAGCCTCTCAATATCTTTCCTGAGAGAGAGAGAGAGAGATTTAAAATGGGAATGAAAGGCTAAAGAAATATGCTTTAACCTCAATCTTTCACTGTTTGTTTTTAAGAGTTGACAGAATGTAATTTCGTGAATTGAAAACTGTGAAATTATTGTTAAATGTCTTTCTCTTGTAAAATCATGTAAGTCGAGCTCGCTTTCCCCCATTATTATTCTAATGTTAATTAAATAACTCAGTTAAATAGTTAAAATAGTCATTACTGACATTCTTTTCGTTCAAAATGTCGGCCACATGTTTCGTGTGTTTTGTGCAGTGGTTGGTTCCCAACTTTTTCTGTATAGTTACCCAAAACTCAATTTTAATCCAGCTCCATTACCCCAATTATTTAGATATTATTTCTTATAACTTCTGGATTATCACAATATTATTTTTATAACTTCTGGATCGCGTGTCATTACCCCACAAAATAGTCGTCATTATTCCTAGGTTGGGAACCATTGGTCTAGTGTAACTGCCGCCCGTGCGGCACTTAAACGAAGTTCAGAGTGCAAAAATCAGCGTAAAGAGTACAAATTGAGTGCAAATAACGAAATTTAAACGAAAGTAATAAATAAAACACATTCACCACATTTTCAACGTCGCTACGTCGTATCACCGCTTCCCGTTAGATCATTGAGATTAAACGACAGTGGGTCTGTTCAGTAGTTGGATGGGAAGCCGTACTCCGCATTCAGATGATGTATCGACCCTTAGATTGCTCGGATCCCTCGTAAAGATGAAGGTCCCTTCCATCACATGACTTTTTTGATAAAAAGAAGGCTGAACAACCCTAATAATAATAATAATAATAATTAATCAGTGAGGAGGGCCAAAAACTGGCACAAAGCTCAGGCCAACAAATACGGTTCATTGCGATAACTCCTTGATTATTGTAAACAGGATCGTCAGGATTCGCCAGCGAAGTGAAGACACTGCGGTTGGGGGTTCGAATCCCGATGATGCTTTAATAATAATAATACAGGAATTAAAACAACGTGCCGCATTATTTGACCGAAGCACTGTGTCAGGTTTTGGTCTGGACTGATGATTATTATTATGAACGGGATTCGAACTCCCGATCTTATGCAGTGCCTTCACATCTTTTTAAACATTATTATTAAACATGGCGAACTATGCTACAGCTATTTATACATTAATAATAAATACTCGTATATCATAATATTGGGAAGAGTTGTTGAGAAAGCAAACTGATTCAGCCTTTCACATCAAACATCTACAGTATAATCCTTTATTTGGTTTCCTTCAGTAAATCTCGAGACTGAACTCTCTTCAATTAATAAAGAGGAAACTAAACTGATTTTCAGTATATTTCCCTGAACGCTTACTTCCTGCTCAGCTCTTGAAACGCAAATGTAAAAGCAACATCCAAGTTTAAAGTGAACAATGACGAATTTATCTTTTCCGTTCTATTGGAAACTCGCAAACATTATGACAATATTTAAAAAAAAAGGGGACAAATCGTTTCCCGGAAATTATCGTCCCATCAGTATGACTTCAGTAGTTGGTGAGCTTATACTGTAGAGACGATCGTTCGGGACGAAATAGTTCATCAGTTTGAAATGAATAATTTAATTAAAGATTCTCGGCACGGCTTTCGACGTAATCGTTCTTGCCTAACCAATTTGCTCGACTGTTCGAAGATTCAAGAAGATATTAATAGGTTACTAGAGTGGGCGGAAATCTGGCAAATGAACTTTAACATAGATAAATGTAAAACGTTGCATATCATATCAGTAGAAACAATGTTAAAGAAATGTATTTTATGCGCGACAAGACACTAACTAGCGTTAGGGAAGAGAAAGATTTAGGTATTATTGTTGCCGACACTCTTAACCCTAGAATGCATGCCCCTTTAATTTTACATCAATGGATGACCCGGCACAGAGGCCCGGGTTATGCATTCTAGGGTTAAACCGAGTAAGCAATGTATCGAAGTGGTCAGAAAAGCAAATAGAATCTTAGGATTTATTGGTAGATCATTTGAATTAAATCGGAGAAAACAACGCTAAACATCATATAATTCCTCAGTACGCCCCCACCTGGAATTCTGCGTTCAGTTTTGGTCCCCATATTTATGACAGGACATAGACAGAATGGAGAGAGTGCAGCGACGGCCTACAAAGATGATTCCTAGACTAAGAAACAAATCATACGCTGCCCGTTGAGAAATGTTAAATTTATTCTCACTCGTAAAAAGGCGTATACAAAGAGATTTAATGCGGGTGTTTAAAATGTTTAAAGGTTTTGATAATGTCGACGCCGAAAAATATTTCACTTTCAGAAATGCGGACAGAATTTGTGATAATGGTCTTAAATTAGTCGTTAAATATTTTAACTCTAATAACGACGCCAAGCATTTATTTCATTAATCGTATAGTTAATTTGAGGGAGGGATTGCCAGTTAGAGTAGTTCAAAGTATGATAATTCGTACAGTCCTTTAAAAACAGACTCGATGCTTCTCTTGCCATAAACCCCAGTTAGAAGTATTTGTTAGCGTATCAAAAGTATCGTAAAAATTTCACTCGGATTCCCTCGTCTTTGCGTCAAAATTTTCACTTATCTCTAAATTTCTTTTCCTTTCAAGCTCCCTTCTTTGCTTTCTCTTTAAATTATCTTCTATATTTTAACCTTCCTTCTTAAACAGACAGCCTCGTGGAGACCAGCCGGTCTGTTGCTGTTTGATGTCCTTTTTATTCCTTTGTAAAATTAAACAGAATAAAGTTAGAATTCACTGATAATAATAATAAAACATTATTTAGTAATGTAAAGAGATGTTAAATAATAAGTGTTTGAAATATTTTCCTCATCAATAAATCTGTTTATGTACAAAGTTAATCTAGATTATCCATGAATGAGCAATTTGTCACTACAGAGAAATCTGTCTGTTGTCAGATAAATTAGTGGTAATTATACGAAGTACGACATTTGCTCTGACAATGATGTAACGGTACAAACAACCAATAATTATAATTTACGACATTATCTGCGGGTAATAGTGATCTCAATAGCTTCAGAAGGCAATTAAGTCGTTTATTCTTGTTATCCGCCTTGTTTGATCGCTTTGTTTGGAAGGTTTGTGACTAATAGGCATCTTATTCAAAGTGCCACTTATGGCACTGGCTTTATTTTATGATCACGTATGTAGTTACTGGTAACCCGTTTCAGTGATAGCGCTTTAATTAATTATTAATTATAACTCGTTAATACAAAAGATTTTCTGAGTCACAAAAAAATCGAATTTCTTGTTTGAGATTACTTGGAGGGTTCATTGCGAGAGCACAGTTGGATCACTCTTTGGCTGATCCCGCCGCCCCCACCCATGGCCTAAACCATTGGAGGTACAATAAAACTAAACATACCTTACAAAAGAGAATTTAATCCTGCATTTAATGAGAAACAATTAAAACTTGGTGTTCCCGCCATTGGCTTCCAAGACAGCCTGAATTCGCTCTGGGTAGCTTGCCAAAAGTGACGTGAATAGATCTTGATCGTTACGCAAATTTGCTAAAACAGTTTCAATGGGTTGCGTCATTGTATCCTTCGAAAATCGATTTGCTGCAGGTTCTTGAAACAAGAGACATTCAACCTTGTCCTTTATAACTGATCCAATGTGTTCACAGACGTTCAGGTCAGGAGAATTTCCTGGCCATTCGTCATTTCCAAAGAAATCGATCTCATGGTTCCGCAACAACTGTTGAGTGGCTAATGCCTTAAAGCAGGGGGCCTTATCGTGCAGAAGTGTGACCTGATCGACATCCATAACATTGTTTGGGTTTCTTAGAAAAGGAATGACATGTTGGGATAGAATAATATCACGAAAATACTGTCCATCCCAACTCTGACTATTTGGCTTCAGCACCCACATGAGCTTCTTTGCAGTGAACAAAACAAACACACCAACACAGTCTGGACTTTTTAATAATTCGCGATAATGTTCATTGTCATCGATTTCATCTGGTGTTGTGGCCCACACTCGATCATTTTGGTAGTTAGGCCGACGTGTTACGTAAACAAAAAATTCATCGGAGACAGCTAAATGCATGAAATCATCCACATCCCAATCTTCAAGATAATGGGCAAACCACATTCTGTCATCGATGTTAAGTTGAGTTTTTCTTGGCTTTGGAAGTTCATGCCAAGGTTTTAAACCTTGCCTATGACGGTACAGTCGAATGATTCACCACTAACGATCTTTCCTCTCAACACTTCCATCTCTCTAGAAAGTTTAGCAGAGCTGTTTTTCCGCTTACGCGTACCGCTTTCAATGATGTCCTTTGTTTCCTGAGAGAGTGGCAAATTTGGGCGCCCAGATTTGGTTGTATCCATTTCACATTCATCCAAAGTTTTATTCCAATTTCTTTTGACGAAGTCCTCATTTCTTCGCCACTTTTTGGCAACCCATGAACGTGTTATAAAGGTGGCTCCAGCATCACGAGCTTCCCGAAATGTTATTGCTCGTACGCGATCTATCACACGTTGCCTCTCCGAATCACCAATTAATTGAGAAGCCATTATATTATCACTTTATCAGCTAGAGTAATTTTAATACCTGCAATAAATAAAGAATTTTATATATTTTTATAATCACTAAAAACTATTTCGATATAAGTAAACATGTAAGCTGCAAATGGGGGGCTAAGGTTTTTTGGAACCCCTTATACTGTATATTACGCGAAATAAATGAGTTTTCGTGAGCAATCGTATTTATTAACTCCAATAATAAATTTATTGATACATGTTTTCATTTGTCATTTATTTCATTGTATCATCATATCTAATAAGAGTAACTGTTTACCTGACACACAATACCTAATGAGGAGTCAAAATATACACTGTTCTCTAATTGATCAGTTCAAACGTGTTGCTATATTTGGGTTTGATTGACAATTGATTCTCACAAGGGATTTTTCATTACATTGCTATTAAAATAACTTGAGATAAAGCCCCGCCCATTGGGAGGCTATTTAAAAAAAACTGGGATGTAGCCCTGCCTGCCAGGAAGCTATCTAAAAAATTTGAATATAGCCCAGCTCACCAAGAAGCTATTTAAAAACTTGGGATATAGCCCCACCCTCCGGGATGTTATTTAAAAAAAAATTTGCATATAGTCACGCCCCCCAAGGAAGCGGAACAAACTATTAACGATTACGGCCAAGTGAATTTTATTCGGTTCACGATATTTAATTGTTTCGGGTGTTGGCTCAGCGTAGGTTAGGTTAGGCTTGGTTATGTTACGTTAGGCTAAGTTTGGTTAGGTCAAGTTAGGCTCGATTAAGAGAGTTGGTGAAATGTGCTTTGTTAATTTTATTCTAAATACTATTAGTCGTGTATATATATATATATATATATATATATATATATATATACACACACACGCATCACACGTTTGTTTCCTTCGTATAGACATCTTTCAACTTTAATATCTATTTATTATCTTTACCTGTAACAGTCAAATACATTGCAGATGTTGCACTAAACGTGGATTCCTCTTGTCGGACAAGTCGACACCACGATTAATTAATTACTTCTTGTTTAAATCAAATAAAATAATGGTTAAGATGTAATAATTGCTTTAATTAGAATAACCATGGACATTTTGTTGGTTTAATTTTATTAATGTAGAATTTTGCTATGAATGGTGAACACTGAACACTAATAAATTATATTTCCAAACTTAACTCAGTCTATAAAAAAAAGGGGAGGGCATCATTGACAGGCCCGCTTTTTTAATCCCTTCCCTATAAGGCTGACTCTGACATTACATAAAGAACATAGCCTATCTTATACAGTATATACACTTTTTTTTATATTAAAGTGAAAATTTGAAATGCTAGGCTGAATTTTTATCCGCGCGGTGGGTGAATGGTGGTGTGGAGATACATCTTGCGTTCTTTTTCAAAGTCATGCGTAAATTCACCCATATTATAGACTATAGAGTATAGAGGATAAAACAACCGAAAAAATGCTAACCTTGGAAGAAATAAATTTTAGAAATACATGTTCCGAAAGCACAGACAAAAGGAAAGAGGAATATTTTCGAGAGGCAAAAGCGAGCAATATTCCGCAAAAGAAAGAGCGTTGCTGCGAAGTTAATTAATTGCACAAACAATAATACCAGAAAAGTAATACAAGAAAAACTAAAGAATATCGACAGGGAAATATAAGCCTTAATTAAGGGCCATACGGGGAGGGAAGAGAAAAATGCGGTAGAAATAATAAAAGAAAACCCAAAATACAGTACTTCTATTGCTATACGAAAAGGAAAGGAAATAATGAACTAACTGACAGTTTAAAAGAAATATCTGAAACAGTGAGGGCCCAGTACGAATCACTCTCTTGTACCGATGCATTTCCTATAATTTGTATCTTCGTTCTTGATTTTAGATCCTAGTTTCGAGTGAAGACGCTCAAACTGTTCTTTCGTCATGCGAAAATATCGAAAATAGCGTTCAGGATAAGCTTTCAACTCCACACAACCGATGGTTCTCCCCATAACGATCTCGGTTTTTATTTACTGGCTGAACCCACCATTTAGCCCGTCTTTTACGGCTTCTCCTGAATAGATAAGCAGCCAGAGCCTGCTTACGTTTTCTTGATAGTGACATCATTTTGGAACAACGTCCGAACGCAAACTGACGTTCTGGTGGAAAGACTCCATGCGTCTACGGCACCGTACCTCGATTTATCGCGTAGTGTCGAAAGTTGTCGTATCGCAACGTGACGGATGCCGTGGAAAGCGGCCTTAATAGTGGAAGCCGATGATCCACAAGAACTGTGCAACACGTAAATACAGTTCATGAAATCATTGCGCACAGTCCATAGAAGTCAAATCGACGTTTGTCAGCAGAAGTATTTCATGAACATCTGTGCATCGTATACTTCGTACCGAATTAATCCCAACAAAATTCATTCAAAAGCTTCACTGACTAATGTTCAAAAACAAAAATGAATGGAATTCGCAACATGGATGTTAGCAAGGCTAGAAGAAGAGCGTAAGTTTTTGAAACACATTCATTTCACTGACGAGTGTTTTGTACATCTGTCTAGGAAGACTAATAAGCAAAACTTTCGTTACTGGGAAAGTCATGCTGACGTTCCAATAGAGCTTCCGCGTAGTGATGCTAAGTACAACATTTGGGTAGCTATGATAAAAAACCCACTCTAATAGACAGAGTTTATTTCCACAAGTTTCGATGCCCACTGGCCAGTGGGTATCGAAACTGTTGTGGAAATAAACTCTGTCTATTAGTGTGGGTTTTTATTATCATATTTTGACCTTCACGTAGAAAAAAGTGAAGTTTTTTGCATTTATTTGGGTCGCTGTTGGGTGGTATGGGGTAATAGGTCCCTACTTCTTTGAGAATGAAACTGGAAAAGTAGTAACCGTAAAAGAAACCGTAAAAGAAATAACTGCATTACCCTAGATTCACAGTGATTTCAGCAGGATGGAGCACCTCCATACACTGCTTGTAAAATTCGCAACATTTTGAGGAAACATTTTTCTGGGCGACTAATCTTTCTTTAGGAGTCAGTGGAATGGCTCCCAAACTCACTTCACCTCACACTCCCTGACTTTTTTGTGAGGTTACATAAAAGACAGAATCTTTTCTACCAAGCTTAAGACACTTCAAGACCTAAAGCCCAAAGTATATGAGGTAATCAACAAAATCCCAGCTGAGCTATTTCCAAAAATTTTGTCAAATATTTGTGTAAGGTTGAATAATGTTAGAAAAACATGGCGATTACATGTTGTTTAATTAAGGTTTATAAACTTCTACGTTTACGTACCTATTGCGTCTGTTTTTGTGGCTAGATTCCTTTTATTTTTAACTTAGAACATTTATTTAGAAATAGAGACTTTTTTTTCTGGGGAGGGACGCCTGGTATATGACACAAGCCACACATTTCCTTCGTATAAGTAACTTTCATCTTTAGTATCTATTTATTGTCTTTATCATCTCATACGATTAAGGGGCGAACATTAATTACGAAAAATGGCTCCCGCGATGAATGAAGTTGTACTATAAAGGGTGTCCCATAAGTCAGGTCTCATTGGAAAATTTATTTAAATTAAATTTACAAAAGTAATACATTAGAACTGAAACAAATGGTCAAATTGATGTTTTCTTTTGGGACCTTTTTTTGTTGCAGGTAGAATAACACAATGGCTAATATGGAAAAGGCCTCCGGAGGCCTTTTCCTCACGAGTCCCAAAACAAGACATCAATTTGAATATTTGTTTTAGTTCTAATGTATTACTTTTATAAGTTTAATTTAAAATAAATTTTCCTATGAGACCGGACTTATGGAACACCCTGTATGTTATCTGAAACAAACGAAAATCCTTTTCAAGAAAACGCGTTCTGGATCTGATTTTTTTTTTTCAAACAATAAAGTAGCTTGATCGAATTGTTGTTTACAAAAATAGACACGCAGATTTTGTCAAACTATATATATATATATATATATATATATATATATATATATAAAATCGCAGCAAATTGTTAAAATAAAAACAACTCATTTTGCAAAACAAAACAATAATTTGGGTATCTAAAAATGAAAAAAAAAAAAGTTGCGAAACCATTTTTCTTTTTTGTTTGAGTTAAAAAACTTTTTTTTTCTTTGAACGTTTTAGAAAATTGAAGGAAAGAAAAGGTTAATTTCGTTTATTGAAACGTATTGCACAACCAAAGAGCAACAACAGTTAGATCTGCTCTCAATCCCTGACACAGTCAAGGCCTGATGAGGATTCCCTCACGTCTCTTTTGCCCTTCGTGAGGTCTTAAGGATCTCCGCCTCAGTTCCCTCAAGAACCATCCGCGAGTCCTTTATGGTCTGTTAACTCTAGGAAGCCAGCGTGCCCTATTACAATAAAAGTACGTTTTTTTTTTTTCTGGAAATGGTGTATTTTATTGTACGCAAAGTAAATTTTATTATTGTTTATAACGATAAATTGTTTAATTCAACGTATAAATGTAATTTTCATTACGAGATTACGAAGACCCGACACTAATCACTATGTGTGCGGTCCCACATTGGCTTTCTAGGGTTAATCCTTACTGATATCTTCCCACAAGCTCACAACCCCCATTACCCCGTCTGTAGGGTGGGTATGGCAACACATTTAAGTGAACTAATAATAATTAATTCTGAGAACAAAACCTTTCCTTACCCCAATTATATATATATATATATATATATATATATATATATATATTATATATATATATATATATATATATATATATAATCATATCATCATCATCATCATCACTTTAATTTAATTCCAAATACTTGTGAATGTTTCAGAAGAGATTTAAAGATTATCCAATCCTAAACTTAAAAACTATTTTTAGATTTAAAAACAAAAAAAAGGAAAAACAAAAAAACAACTAAAACAACTTATTTTTCTTTTTCATTTTTTTTTTAAGCAATTTAAAAGCATTTAGAATGATTTGGAACTTGAACCAACTAAAACAAACCAATTATGAAACTTAACTAATAAATCCACAAACTTCTCCAAAAAAAAAAAAAAAATCCCCACAATTTTACAAATTTTTTGGAAGTCTCGAAAATAAATAAAAAACTTAAAAGATTCCTAATTCGATTCTTAATGCACGAGATTACCTCTCTGGAGACATTTGAAAACTAGTTTTGCAAGGTCACGTGCATCATGTCTATATATATATATATATATATATATATATA
Organism: Bathynomus jamesi; assembly: GCA_023014485.1. Taxonomy (NCBI): domain Eukaryota; kingdom Metazoa; phylum Arthropoda; class Malacostraca; order Isopoda; family Cirolanidae; genus Bathynomus; species Bathynomus jamesi. The sequence goes on along the minus strand of JAJOZX010002327.1, from coordinate 598,525 downwards.
TATATACCACAAGGTGTCCCAGAAGTTCTGGCCCAAAGGCTAATATAATTTTGTATATTTATGTTGCAGGACTTTTGGTTTAAGATAGCCTCATATACGCTACTTTAGATTTTATGCAAACTCAAATTCATTCTCTGAAGGTCGTTCAAGTTAGAATAAAAGTACTCAGAAGGTTTATGCAATATCTTTTCGCCCTGTGGTTTATATATACAGGGTATCCATAAATGTTTATCCTGAAAACGGTATGCTCTCATGTTTTAATGACGAATCTTACATCCGTTTTCTTTTTACAGGTGATCTCATACACGCATAGAGTTTCTGTTTTGGTGTGTTTCGCCTACCGCATTCGCCGCTAGGAGCGCTGTAGCAGCTGTTCAGTTAAGATGGCGTCTGTGACAGAGAAGGCACAATGTGTTGTGTGGCTTGCAGAAACAAAATCTCCTGTCAGTGTTCAGCGAAGGTTCAGAACAAAGTATGGAAAGAATCCACCTGATGTAAGTTAATTAATCGTGGATGAAAAAATTCTTGGAAACTGGAAACGTGGAAAAGGGAAAAGCAGTGGTAGACCATCAGTTTCCGATGGGACGGTGGAAAACATTCAAACTGCTTTCACACGGTCACCAAGAAAATCGGTGAGACAAGCTTCATGCCAACTAAAGATACCGAAGTCTACGGTGCACAAGGTGTTACACAAACGTTTGAAGTTACACGCCTACAAGTACAAATTGTTCAAGAACTGAAGCCTGATGACCGTCCAAAACGTGAACAATTCGCTATTGACATTTTGAACAGCATTGACGAGGAAATGACTTGTTACTGTCTGCTTTTCAGACGAGGCTACGTTTCATCTTAGTGGTAGAGTCAACAGACACAATGTGCGTATTTGGGGATCGGAAAACCCACGTGCCGTAAGGGAGCATATTCGGGGATCCGAAGATCAATGTCTGGTGTGGACTAATGCATGACCAGATAATTGGTCCTTTCTTCGCTGAGAACACTGTTTCCGCAACTGTGTACCTGGATATGCTCACCAATTACGCCATCCCCCAGCTGCAGGGCAGCCAACTGCAGCCCAATAAGATGTAGCCCTGTTCAAAAATCAACTTTTTCTTATTTTCATAGGTTTCTGTACCTTTTCCCATGCTCTTTGACCTAAAAAGGCCGAAAATCACAACCATTTGACCTAGGTTGTTGGGAAGCATTGCCGCATGGAGCTTTAAGTTTTCTGCCTTGAAATCGGCCAAAAGCACCAGTTCCGGGGTCCCTTGAATCATGTTTTGCACTATAACTTTTTATCTAAACAAGATAGAGCAACAAAATAGGCACCAAATTAAAGTGTTTTTAATCCTCTTTCTAACTTATACAATTATGATAGTCTTGGAACAAGAATGGCACATTGTACATACAAAGATTTCAGAAATATCACAAAATTCGTTTTCTCACACTCAAGGCAGACAAGGCGCCTTATTCATGACACAAATTTGAGATTAACATTTTGTCACAAGTCTAATCGATCAAGAAGTGAAAGCATTACATGATGATTAATTTCATAATGACATTTACACAGTCAGTTGTTGAGAGTTTGTTTCTTGAAGCTGTCAAAGCGGCGTCTGTTGAACTCCACAGCTTGAAGGAGATAGTCCCTTTGCTTGGCATCTGTTGTTATGACATTTGCAAAGTCGCTCATCATCTTGACACCACGTTCAGCAATGTCATTCACCGCTTTCAGATTCTTAACATAGTCCAACGCTTTTCTGTAGTCCTCATTCTGTGGCCAAGACGTGACAGGTTCCAGAAGCCACTCGGATCCAATGTTCAGTGTGTCCAGCAGGAAATGATTCTGGGCCAATGAGATCAACCAGGGGGTATTAGCTGTGACTCTCTGGAATAGAGGCTTTCCTGTTCTGAAGCTGGCTGGCTTCTCAGTGGCATGTAACTGGGCAGCAATGTCGTGCTTCAATGTGTCACTCAATCTACTGCTGAACAGGGCAAATGGCACGACTTCCTGCGTCAGGTACCATTTGTGGTTTTCCATCTTATTAAGTACTGCATCAGCAAGCTCTGGGTCAGTTTCTTGTACTTCAACAGTCCTGGATTAGACTTAGATCATTCACGGGAGCATCTGCAGCAGACATTGACATCATCCATACAGGAGTGTAGAACAGCGCAAGGAAGGTGTTGAGTCCTTTGATACAGTCTTCGTCGTACTCAAGTTGATCTGCAAACATCAGCATTTTCATGGAGTACAGGTTTGGCCATCCATCTGGCCTGATGAATGGCGCCTGGTCGACTCCAGTGAATACCTCGAGGAGGCGTTCCTCCAACAATGACTGTCAGTTCAGCCATTTCCTGTAGTCGGCTCTTGGAAGCCTTTCTGCTGTTAGAATGTCTTGGAGTATTTCTTCACTGTTCTTCTTCTTTTCCTTCAGCCATTTGCTGTTGATAGCCAGCATCTTTGGGTTTTCCTTGGACAAGTCCGTCCAAACATCCTTCAGATGCTCAAACCAGGGATTATCTGGCCCCTTCACCTTCCAAACAGCTTCTCCCAAACTGCTCCTACTAGGATTTCCAGGATGATGTCGACAGGCCAGATAAAACACCTTTTTGTTCAGCATTTTCTCTAGCAATTTGGCAGCTCCTCTGTGAACTCCACTGTTACTGGATGTAGTGTCAAAAACAAGGGCAGTAACATTATCCGTAAGTTCCCATGTCTCCAGTAAATCCATTGAAGCCTCAGCCTGAGCTGTGCCAGAAGAATTGTCGATGACAGGTACTCCCAATAACTTTCCTTCAGTGTATGAAGGTGGACCAGACACTAGCACAGCTAAAGTCTCTGAGGTACTTCCAGTTCACTGCCCAAGACATCTTTGAGCAACTTTCCATCCCAGTGTAAGGCAGCGTACTGTGGGGGGTTTTCACAAAACTTGGACATGTGACTCTGGCTGATATTATACCTGGACAGCATTCTGTTGCGACGTGTTGTTGAGGTTGAGATGACGAAGTTATCCAGATCAGCCCCTCCAGCTTTCAAGGTGGCAGAAACCATGGCAGTAACTTGATTGTCTGATAAACCAAGACGATCAGCTGTATTGCAGATGACATCACATTCCATGACCTTCCTTGGAAACGTCAAGTCACACTAGTCACAGTGTCTTGATGGTGAGAACATCCAGGACGAGGCTGATGGTAATCCATGTCCTCTGTGTTAGCGTCGTTGTCAGTTGAGTCACCCAGGTAATGTCATCCACATGAACAACTGCCTCTTGTTCTGCTGCAGCTGTAAAATACACAACATGTTAAGACAGTAATTGTTAAGTACATGCTAAATATCGCAATGGAGTAAAACTTAAAACTTTTTGTAACGTTCAAAGTAATTAGTTTTACCTTGTTCTTGTCTATGCTGCAGTCTTTCATTCCTCGCTGCTTGCTGCAGGGATCTTGTCTCAAAATCTTGTCATGACCAGACATATGACCTTTCCTCTCAGTATTTTGGTCTTCGTAGAACCTGATATCCTCATCTTTCTTCTCTCTGGATAACAGTCTGTTGTTCTGTATTTCCTGGATTGCATCTGGAGCTCCTATATCGAACAGGCTGTCTAATTCCAGCACAAATGCTCCTCTTTTTCCTCCAGGGTTACTTGCTCTTCCTTTGCTTTTCACCAGAGCACGATGTTTCTCATGTAGTTTCATGAAGAGCTTCATTGCGTTGTACTTGGTCATTGTCTTGATCCTAGCCATCTGCCAGAATGGGATGATAGATTCAACTGTTTCATATGCAAGGTCTTGAACCATGGGCCTCCCTGCATTTTCCGGTAAATTCTGAAGATTAAGGAAATACTGGAACGCCTGTCTGTTGGTGGGAAGCTGGGAACCACTGATAAAAGCTGAATGGTATCCAACCAGGAAAGTTTCAGTGAGAGATCTGGTTGATGGCCCAGTTGACACCTGCCTGTGGACAGTACGTGGAGGTTCTGAGATATCAACTGTGCGCCACGGAGCTCCCTCAGCTCCTTGCTTAATGCCATTGTGAAGTTGTAACTTGTAGATGGTTTTCTAGATTCTGATTGAGTTTCTGTTGTTTCCTGAAAAATGATAGATAATTATTATTATTATTATTATTATTATTAATTATTATTTATTTATTATTATTATTATTATTATTATTATTATTATTATTTATTAATTTTATGCTCTTTCATTTGATACCTAATTTGTTGCTCTATCTTGTTTAGATCAAAAGTTAAAGTGCAAAACATAATTCAAGGGACCCCGGAATTGGCGCTTTGGCCGATTTCAAGGCAGAAAATTTAAAGCTCCATGCGGCAATGCTTCCCAACATCCTAGGTCAAAATAGTTGTGATTTTCGGCTTTTTCAGGTCAAAAAGCATGGGAAAATGTACAGAAACCTATGAAAATAAGAAAATAAGAAAAAGTTGATTTTTGAACAGGCCTAAAGATGGGGCACCCCCTCATTGGGCGCATGTTGTTCGTGAAACTCTCGACGCAACATTTCCAAATCGATGGATTGGCAGGGATGGGCCAATCCCATGGCCCCCAAGATCACCAGACATTACCCCGCTGGATTTCTTTCTCTGGGGTCATGTTAAAGATTTGGTTTATGCAACAGTTGTTCCAGATATCAGGACATTGCGAGAACGCATTACGGATGCAATTGCAACAGTTAACCCACAAATGTTGGAAAATGTGTGGCGTGAGTGTGAATACCGTTTAGACATTTTACGTGCCACTAGGGGTGCACATGTGGAAGCTTATTAAGTTCATTAACTATGTATCAAAACTTTGTATGTTTATCTACTTATGATTAAACTGTTTGAATACGAGTGTTTATTTAAAAGTTATAGCATGTTTAATCAGGGTAATCATTTATGGACACCCTATATATATATATTATATATATATATATATATATATATATATATATATATATATATATATATATATCGTTCTCTTCAAATATGAGATAAAATCTGCTAATTTTGATTCGTATTTAAGCCAGGATTAAAAACTTAACATGAAATCCGAAAACCACGGGTCACTTATTCATCTGGATGGAGAGGGTGGTCACCCATACAATTACTACCCAAACATAACGTCGCTGATCCTACGGTCTGTGCCCACGACAGCCTTTCTCAATTTCATTAAATTTGGTTTGTATCAGATATTATCTCTGTTCATAACATTCACTACTGATTAAGATGACATCCTTGAAGAAGGTCCAATCAATGGAAAAAGTTTCGACGAAGAAATAAAATTTATGGAGAATAGACAGAAAATTTAAAAAAATTCAGCAAGAATTCATAATTGGTTGGAAAAATATTCGAAACACTCAAACAACAGTGGAGAGTAGGAAAGGAAGAATGTGTCGTGTTCCCAAATTAAAGACTAGACAGGGAACATCCTCACCTTTGAAGGAAAATAGTTTTGTTGTGAGAGAACCAAGACTCTTCAACCATTGCCCAAGGACCTGAGGAACACGAGTGGTGTAGCGATGGATATCTTCAAAAGAAGACTAGACGCCTGGCTCGGAACAATTCCAGATGAGCGGGGAGTACCTGGCTTTGTGAAGTGCAGAGCGGAAGAAACCAACTCTTTATTTCACCAGGCCAACTCAAGAAGAGGAACATCGAGCCTGACCTCCGTGAAATGAGGAATCATCGCACGGAACATCTGAAAGGTTAAAAGGACAGATATAACTGACCAATTGAAATGACAGGGTAACTTGGTATCGTTTTTCTTTCCCTTTATAATTTTCCACCAGTTATAAATTTTTGGTGAATTTTGAAATTGGGAGCATTTTTTCCTTGACTTTTATTTTTTTCTTGGTAGAGTTTTTAAATAAATATATATTTTTTGGTGGAGTAAATATGGCTTATAAATTGGGCGCTATGTCGTGGCCACGACGAAACCACTTCTCGTTAGATCAATGAAGTAAAGCATCGCGGGTCTCATCAGTGGTTGGATGGGTAACTCTTCTCCGCGTTAAGATGATGTAGTGACCATTAGATGGTTCGCATCCCGTATAAAGCTGGAGGTCCCCTCCGTTACGCGTAACCTTTATGTATAAATGTTACAAAGGAAACTAACAACCCAGAAATTAATTAAATTAATTAAGTTAATTATTAATAAAACTATAATTAAAAACAAACTGAAGAATCTTCAGTAATTTCGTCACATATTTGTACAACTTTATTATAAAGCTTAAATAGAGTAATTTTTTTAATAAGAGGCGGCCATTTCTGTTCAGGGTTCAGTTGTCCGCATATGTAATGTTCCTCGCCTCAAAGGCGACTCCGTACATGTGGCAACGCCGCAGTGTTAGTCAAGGTACCCCAACTGGGGGAAGGTGGGGTGGAGGGGGGACAACCGAGTCCAAGTCTGTGTTCATAAAGATAAACAATTAATATGATCGTGAACAGCGTTGAACTCCATGTAGTTTACTAGTCTTATACAGTAATAAGGTTCCATTATGATTACTGCACATGAAATCTATATGAACAGGTACTACAATAGAACTTTTATATACTAGTGAATGCGAAATGTTCCCCTGCAGGAAATTTTTGCGTTTTTCGCGAAAATATCTAGCAACGAAAATTTGACAATTTAAACTAATCTTTGGAAGATAGTAAGAAAATAAAACTTGGATCATTAAAATACTTTATTTGAAAAGTAAATTCAGTATATTGTAATAAAACATTGTAAAGTAAAAGCAGTAAAAACATTTTAATTATACTGTATTATTACTATATAACAAGAATGTCATGAATGCCGCTAATTTCTCAAACCTTCCGAATGGTCTCCCTCATTTTGTGTAGGTTATCCCATGCAGAGACAATCCATTTAGCATGAATAGGTTTCAGTGTGGAGAGCTTCAAATCTTTCTTACCGAGATTCATTACGTTGAGTGCTGCTGAAACTTTATCCGCATACCAAGAGGTAAAACTTGTCTTCATATACGACCTCAACCTCGACCACTCACAGTCCAGAATAAATGTCGTCATTCATGACGTCATTTTAATCTGTAAGATTATAACTAGCAACTGTTGACCGCGAAATTATGATGCTGCAAACTCGTCGAAGGATATGAAAGGGCGAAAATTTGCTGCCACAAAATTAACCTATTTACAGTATATATACTTATAAACTCGTACAATATTATACTAATGTTTGTGAAATGACGTTGATGGGCCAAACCGAGGTGTTGACATGGTTACTGGCATGATCTATGTTCATACCATATTTCTACACCGTATAGCGAACACCGACTCTGAAATGAATCCAGTTCAAGATGAAATTGCACAGCGAGGCCGGATAATTGGTATGCGGGAAGCAGGCCTCTTTGTAGCTGACATAGCCATGGAACTGGGAATTTCAAAGCCGACTGTTCGATGCTGGGTGCAGAAGTGGCAGGAGACTGGGAATCTGCTAGATCGTCCTAAGTGTGGGGCATCAAGAAAGACCACCCCAGAAGAAGACCGGAGAATAATCAACGAAGTGCAGAACGACCCTATCAACAACGCAGTCGCCTTCCGAGAGACACTACATATGGGCGTGTCAGTGGACACCGTAAGGAGACGGTTTCATAAAGCAGGCTATCACCACCGTACTCCTGCCAAAAAAAGAGAGGATCGAGGAACGACATCGTCAGGCCAGGCTCTCGTTTGCTCGCCAGCATATGAATGATGATCTCGCATAATGGAGTAGAGTTATCTTCTCTAACGAGAAGACGTTTGCGTCTACAACTCACGGTCGTCTTCGGTGTTGGCGACAGGACAACACGAGATATGCCTGCCAAAATATTCACGAAGTGGGCACGTGACGGCGAATGTGTGGGGATGGATGCACCTGCAAGGACTGACTGAGATCCACGGGAGGTTTACGGCAGATCAATATATAGAGATCATGGAGGAGGTGATGCTGCCTTCTGTACGCGCGTATGCCTTGCCCTATCTTGAGCAGATTATCTTTATGCAGGTATGTTGTATTTGTGTGTTATAGAATATTATACTATTACTAGAGTAAGATTTATATATTACACGAATTTGTATGTCTGGTTTCCACATTTACATGGGACGAATAATGGTCATAAAATTGTTCTTTAACTCTTTCAGTACTACGCCAACACTTTAGGATTTTATTTTGGATAACTGTAGACTATTATTTGTATAACGGCGCCCAATTACATTTAGCTGAGAGAAACCCCTAATATGATACATAGGGGTTAAAACCTATCTCGAATAGTGGGTTACTGATGAAGTGTATGGATGAGATATAATTCTACTTTTAATATTTAAAATCCATTTGCAGGACAACTCTCCCATCCACACCGCCAGGATTGTTAGAAGGTGGTTTGAAGAGCAGCGAAATCTAGAATTACTGGACTGGCCTAGTAAGGGGCGTGACCTCAACTCCATTGAGAACGTGTTGGAGAATGTGGTGAACTCATGGGAGCCTGGGCAGGAGCGGACCAGCCGCTGGATCACACTATGGCTGAGTGAGAGATGTTCCGAAGGAACCCACACATCATACATAACCATGTTGCATCTATGCCACACAGATTACACGATGTAATAGAAAATAATGGGGGATGGACCAAATACTAACTATGAACCGGGTATAACTGTATACCATTGCATATTTGTTGTAATAAAGAATTGGTGTTTTATTGTATATATATATATATTCCTTGTTAAGATCTAATAATATCTCTACATTGATAAATAATGCAACAGGAAATCTGGCAAACATTAATGGGTTTACCTGTCCATCGTGATTAAATCATTATCTCTCCACATTGATAATACAAATACAATCTGGAAAACACTATTAATATGATAGGCATCAGCCACAAACCGGTGGTGATATCCTGCTTCATGCAACCGTCACCTTACGTTTTCCACTGACACGCCCATATGTAGTCTCTCCTGGACGGCGACAGCAAGTAACCATGTCAACACTACGGTTTGGCCCATCAACGTCATTTCACAAACATTAGTATAATGGTATATGAATTTATAAGTGTATATAAATACGTTTGTTAGTATAACCGTGGATTATTCCTTTGTGACTTTGATGATCATTGATCAGTTACTGTTATTCAGATTGAAACTGTTAACAAGTTCTTTGTGTAACAATCGATAAGCCATTTCTCACTAACTCTCTCTGCCCCTCTACCTCGCTCTCTCTCACGCTGTCTCAATCTTTTTTCCGCTCAATGTCAATATATATATATATTATATAATCGTGTAGATTCGTAAGTTAGTAAAGGTTTAAAACTGCACACGGACTCTACAAACAGCTTTATTAGTATTGTTATATAATAATTTAATATACGCGAGACTGGTGGGTGGGGAAGGGGAATGAGGGAGTGTGGAGGATGGTTGTGTAATGTCTATTTTTGGTTCAAATTCACTAGTATATAAAAAGTTGTATTGTGGTATCTGTTCATATAGACTTGCAATAATCATAATGGAACCTTATTACTGTATAAGACTAGTAAACATCGTGTTCATAAAGATAAACGATAAATATTATCGTCAACAGCGTTGAACTCCGACATTACATTATAGTTAGGGGCCGTTCAAAAATTACGTAACGCTATTTTTGCTAATACTTGACACCTCAGATCCCCCAGGAACGTTCTGTGACGCTAGACCAGGCACCCCCTAAGATGTTATGTAACACTTCCTCCACCCCACACCCCACACGTGTTCATAAAGATAAACGATAAATATTATCGTCAACAGCGTTGAACTCCGACATTACATTATAGTTAGGGGCCGTTCAAAAATTACGTAACGCTATTTTTGCTAATACTTGACACCTCAGATCCCCCAGGAACGTTCTGTGACGCTAGACCAGGCACCCCCTAAGATGTTATGTAACACTTCTTCCACCCCACACCCCACACGTTATGGAACGTTACAGTGGGGGGGGGGGGAGGTCAGGTTTTAGCAAAAATAGCGTTACGTAATTTTTGAACGGCGCCTGACCTGTATGTCAGTGTTATATATTGTTGGACTCGGTTGTCCCCCCTCTACCCCACCTTCCCCCAATTGGGGTACCTTGACTATCGCTGCGGCGTTGCCACATGTAGGGAGTCGCCTGTGAGGCGAGGAACATTATATATGCGGGCAACTGTACATGGTCGGTTGGTGTTCGCCATGATACAATCTCTCTCTCTCATATATATATATATATATATATATATATATTATATATATATATATATATATCGTATAAGACGACCCCCAAATTTTCAAGTTAAAATGTAGGTTTTGGGCTATACTCGCCAAATAAGACGACCCCTCTAATCGAGCACTTGATTCGAGATCTGCCGGTAATTTCTGTGCAATTTTGGTCTTCTGTCTCAGTACCAGATTATGTCTTTCCACGAACCGAGTACACCATGATGCAGTGGCCTTAAATCTTTTGCTGGATTCTGGGTTAGATTTTGCCCACTGAAGAGCAAAAATACATATTTTATTTCTTTTCACTACATACCCATCTTGACGATGTTCACGCACCATGTCTGCTACATGTTTTTCAAGAATCGGCCAATGTGTGGTGCCTCTTCTTAATGCACATTTAGTCCTTGGCATGCTCTTTAATGCGTCTTCATTTACTCTCCAGTTTCGTACCATCTTTTCAGTTATACCATATTGTCTTGCAGCAGCACAGTTGTTATGTTCCTCGGCAAAGGTTACTACTTTCAACTTGAAACTTGCTTCGTATTTTCTTCTTTTAGTTGGTGGGGCCATGATGGGGTCTTGCGATAGCTGGAGATTCTAATAATGTTACCCTGAGAATGCGAGTAAAAAAGTGACGGCTCGCACCTCTGTGAAGCCTGTGATTGGCTAGGCTGACATTTGCATTTTGTTGTCGTCATGCAATCATACCACATATTATTTAAGGTTAGACAACTTTCATTACACTGCACTTTTATTATTTTATTATAATAATGTGAATTAAGTTGAGTTTCAGTAGAAAATATTTGTGGCAGGAGTTACCGAGGCGGGGGTTAGCCTACCGTACACACTCCATCAACCATCACCCATGTTAACAACTTACCGTACACCACAGGATTTAAGGTCCACATTTTATACCTAGTGTATAAGACGACCCCTAGTTTCGGGGGATTTTTTTTAAGCTTCAAATGTCGTCTTATACGCCAGCATATACGATATATATACATATATATACACACAATATATACGAGTATATGGCTTCAGTGAATCTTGAAGAATTTTTTATACAAAACTATCTCTGAATGTAAAAAACGACTTATACGTTAGATTGGACTTTGGATTAGAAGACAAGTTTTAAACTACAGGGTATCCCATAAGTCCAGGCTCAAACGAAAATTTATTTTAAATTAAATTTACAAAAGTGGTACATTAGAACTAAAACAAATGTTCACATTGATGTCTTGTTTTGGGACCTTTTTTTTGTTGCACGCAATGGCTAATATGGAAGTGAGTTACACTTCTCAGGACAAGGCCTCCGCCTTTTCCTGAGGAGGTGTAACTCGTGAATGGAGAATATTGTAATTCTTACTCGATAATACTGTAATCCTTACTCGAGAGTCGAGAATACTTTATACCTGAATTGAGGATACTGTACAGATGATTCGGTGCTCTTCCAATATGTGCTCTACCTTAAAATTTACATTCCAATACGTGATCTACCTTAGATTATTCGGATTAGCAGCAGGTACGTTAGTTAGCCTTATAAGGCTAACTAACGAAAATATCACGACTTAACCTAACCAATCGTCAAGGGCGTATAGTTGACCTAACGATTGGTTAGGTTAAGTCATGATATTTTCGTTAGTTAGCCTTATAAGGCTAATTTCACGGTAGAGCAGGTATTGGAATATGGTAGATCACAGTTTCGCGGTAGAGCACATATTGGAAGAGCACCGATGATTCACGAATACTGTAATCCTGGATCGAGAATATTGTAATTATGAATCGAGAACACTGTATTCCCGAATCGAAATCGAGAATATTGTAATCTCGAGCCAAGAATATTGTACTCCTGATTCGAAAATATTGTAACTGAATCAAGAATATCGCATTCTTGATGCGATAATATAGCAATTAAATCGACAATACTGTAGTGTAAGCCACATTCGAAAATATTATACTACTCATTCAAGAATATTACGCTTCTAATTCGAGAATATTACGCATCTAATTCCAGAGCAATGTAGGCTACTCCTGATTCAAAAATATTATATTCCTAAATACCCAAATGCATGCAATCCAGGGCTGTGGAGTCGGAGTCGGAGTCAGGAGTCGGAGTCGTGGAGTCGGTCAATTTTGAGTGGAGTCGGAGTCGGAAGTGCATAGTTGGATGGAGTCGGAGTCGGAGTCGGAAGTGCATAGTTGGATGGAGTCGGAGTCGGAGTCAGGAGTCGGAGTCGTGGAGTCGGTCAATTTTGAGTGGAGTCGGAGTCGGAAGTGCATAGTTGGATGGAGTCGGAGTCGGAGTCGGTGCAAATCCTTCAATTATAACCATAGCAGCCTAGTCCTAGGCCTAGCTCAATTTTATGAATAAAATAGATTTAACTTAATGTTTTAATATATAATATAATATATAAATAATATATAATATATAACATATAAATATAATTGCTTATAATTAATAAGGATTATAATTAATTAATTAACATAATTAATAATAAGGAAATTTAAAAATTTTGTACTAGCAACCCTAAATCTTTTCAGATTTTTAGATTTCAATTTGATAATTTTGATAAGCATCACTGAAAGAAGATTTAATGGAAGCGATCCTTTTTTTAAGAACAAATTCAGTTTAGGTTAGTACATTTTGTTACGGATGTTTATAATAATACAAAAACATCTTATTAATTTGCTAAACCAATAATAATCTTATTTTGTTTAAGTTTCAATCAGTTTGTATTTTGGGATTTATTGTCATTTTTGAATAAAGAGAAAAAAAGCCATTAAGGCATAGTTACAGCCACTAAGTAACCTGATGAGTCATGTGGTGGTGACGAAATGCCTTGTTTATGAATCTCCATTGGCCTAATAAAGCTAATCGTAATCAATTTGGCCTTAACATTCCATCGGAGTCGGAGTCGGAGTCGTAATTATACAAGTCAGATTTCTGGAGTCGGAGTCGGAATGTTCAAATTTTTGGAGTCGAAGTCGGAGTTGGAGTCGGCAAATTTTATCACCGACTCCACAGCCCTGATGCAATCATACCTTACATTGTAATTTTTAAAACGCAATGAACTGAATTTTCTTTTATCAAAAGATTAAAGTCCTCAATTCCAGCGTTCTTAAAAATTACATATTAAAGGGATGTTGATGAATGAAAATGATTATGTTCGATGAGCTTCTATGATGTTCTACGTTTGTTTATACACGCCTAGACGGCTAGGGTAACCTGCACCAAATTTAGTGTATACATTAAGGGAGAACTAGGGAAGGTTTTAGTAACACACCTGCCCCTATTACGGGTCTACTCCCTAATTTATGTTTCGGGGATTTTGTTGCATAAGGTGCAGCGGTCGTTCTAGTATATATATGTACAGTGTGTGTATATATATATATATATATATATATATATGATAGACACAGACCGTGCATGGAACAAGGAACTCTTCTAGGAAAATTATTATCCACTATAGTCCGAATAAGTAATGGTAAATGACAAATACTATAGTTTTTTTTTTCATGATGCTAGCCCGACGTGGGCAACGGGTCACTCGCAAAGAGGTCCCAAAAATATAGCTTCCCTCACCAGCTATCTGCAAAGCAGATAGGATCCAGCTTTGTGACAGGATCTAGGGTTTAAAGAAGCCTAGCCCAGCTACATTTAGAACCTCAATATAAGCAAAAGACTCGCTGCCTTCACGTCAGATTGAATACATCAAAGAAAAAGGGGTAACTATTGTACTTTTAGCCGAAAACCAAAACTTAAACCTCAACTGGCAGAATTGAGCGTCCACTTTTCAAGGCACATAACATGTCCGTTTCATGATGGGAATGAACTCAGAATGGTTCCCTGAGGTTTTTTATGATACACACAGACCGTGCATGGAACAAGGAATCTTCTAGAATAATTAAATCCACTATAGTTTGAATAAGTAATGGTAAATGACAAATACTATAGTTTTTTTCTTTTTCATGATGCTAGCCCGACGTGGGCAATGCAAATATACACGTTTGCCCCCCCCCCCCCCCCCCCCCCCCCACTAAAAAAAACAAAACATTTCAATATAATTAAAAAAATCAATAATTAATAAATTAATTGAATAACTATTTAAAATCGTGTTCCTTTCCTTTTTACATTTATTATTACTATTAATTCAATAAATTTTTTATTAGTTATTGACTTTTGTAATCAGATAAAAAAAAAGATTGGAAACAAACAGTTGTCTATTTACTTTTGTCCACCCTCTGTATATCGTACATTGTAATTCAGCTTACACTTATAGTTTATATATATATATATATATATATATTATATATTATAATATATATATATATATAGTGATAAATTCATCTATATTACTTAAAACATTCTACAAGTAAAGTTTCTTAAAACTTTGGAGGGCGGGGGTAGGGTGGTACATTTAAAAAAAAAAACGTTCCAAAATCTCTCCGGAAAAGAACTTCAGCAGATAGATGTCAAGAAACCTGGAATTCCAGTCTAAAACCTTTCTGCAAAAAAATCAAGAAAAAAAAATCCCGATTTTTTTCAAATAAACTTTTCTGGGAAGCTTTTCTCATCATCATTTACAAAGACATATAGACATTTAGCATCAGTAGCATATTATATACCGGGTGGGCCAAAATAACTATTACCCAACTTTTGAAAAAATATTGTGGCTCACCCTGTATATCGATCTTACTGCTGAGGCCGTATGTTGTACACATACTTTTACTCTTTCAAACGCTGGCTTTGAATCTAGATTCAACGCCCCCAGGAGTAGAGGTACAGGGTCACAACTGGAGGGACGTATCAGAATAGGGTGCTCAATTGAGAGGCGGTCAAAGTCAGCAATTGATACATTCAGATGACAGTCAGTTTCTCCAGAAATAATTAATTTTCCTAAATTTTACACAAACTAATTAATTTATTTCCTTTTTCATTTCAGACCATCATTCTGCTATAGTTGGTGAACAAGTTATAACAATGAAATACTCTTTGGAAGATGAAGCATTGATATTGAACCTGCGTAAGGAGAAACACTAGGGTGCAAAACGAATGAAGAAAGAGTTTCCAAATAAACGATGGACGATACCTGGATTTCAATATTTCATAAAGAAAATCGATATCACAGGGTCGACCAAACGAAAAGAAGGCAGTGGAAGGTCAAAAACATCACGTACTGAGGAAAATATTGACACGGTTTCATCCATGATATGCAGTCAAGAAGAACGGCCCAACAACCACAAGTCCGTTAGAGAAATTTCAAAAACTACTGGTATTTCTCGCTCTAGTGTTCGTCGTATAGTAAAAGATGATCTGGGTCTTAAATGTTTTAAAAGAGTCGAAGTTCATAAGCTCTCTGCATCAAATAAGCAAGCAAGAGTTTAAAAATGTCGTGCTCTGTAGATCGATTCGCAGACAGAAAAGTGTTGAAAATATGGTTCAGCGACGAGAAAACCTTTACGGTTGCTTCAACAACACACAAAATGACCGAGTTTATGGAAGAGAGGACCAAAAATCTATCAATCTAGATCGACTTTGCAGGGAACGTCCGCTTTAAAAAAAAAAAAAAAAAAATCATGGTTTCCATCTATATTTCAAAGTTAAGAAAGGCAGGGATTGTTTTTGTTGATCAAAATGCAAAATCACTGCTGCTTATTACCAAAAAAAATTCATTGATGCGGTAGATCAATGGCGAGCAAGGTTGCAAGCGTGCATTCATAATGGAGGACGGCACATTCCGCATAATTTTGGATTCAATTTGGTAACTGTGTAGAAACAAAGTTTTTCTATCCGTGTCTGTATAACAGCGAATTACAAAATAATGGTTACAGTTAGCAAACATCCAACTTCACCACGAGATAGACCATGAAATTCTATACAGGACACATATATTGATTGTACAAATAATATTTGATAAAGGTAAAATTATATTGTTCAAAATCAGGGTAATAGTTTTTTTGGCCCACCCTGTATATATATATACAGGGCGTCCCAAAAAAATGTATACACACTTTAAATAATTATAAAGGCAGTGTTTATTAAAATACATTTCATTTTCAAAATGTAATAGAATCTACAGACATTATTTAATTGTTTTGTCAACGCCTGTTTTCAAACTGACGTCCGTTCTGGTCCAGGCACTGCTGATAACGCGAAGCAATGGAATCGCAAACATCACGAAACATTTCGTTTGGTATTTGTGTGCATTCTCGTTCAATGGCTGCTCTCAATTCAGCGACTGTTGCAGGTTTTATAGCGTAGACTTTGTCTTTTAAGTGTCCCCATAAAAAAAAGTCTAGTGGTGTGAGGTCTGGTGAACGCGGAGGGTATTCTACGAAACCCCTTCGTCCAATCCACATCCACATCGTGCCAAGTACCACTCGCAATACTCCACTCTGCGGTCGGATCATCTTCATTAATAGCATGGACTAATCTTGGAATGTAACTTTTCCATTGACAGCGCTTCAAAATGCGTTGGACAGACGATTCTGAAATTCCTACCTCACGACTCGCTTGCCGCACAGATTTTCTTGGACTTTGGTGATACGTTTCCAGTACTCTTTCGTGCTTTGTGGGGCTTGTCGATGTCCGTGGTCTTCCGGAACGCTTCTTGTGGACATTCTGAACAGTTCCATCGGCTTCAAACTTATCTCTAATTCGAGTGATGGTAAGTCGCGTTGGTGGATCTGTTTGAAACTCCCTCCTAAACTGTCTTTGCACTTCAACTGCGTTTTCACACTTCCAGTAGCATTTTAGAATGAATTTCCTTTGTTCAAAGCTTAGTCTGACTGCCATTATTAATTCTAATGGGTTTAACTTGGAAAGAAAGAAACATCAATTGAGCTATCAGCTGTTAAAGTGTGTATACATTTTTTGGGACGCCCTGTATATATATATATATATACAGTACATATATATATATATATATATATATATATATATATATATATATATATATATATATATATATATATATGATACACACAGACCGTGCATATATATATATGAAAATTAAATAGTTATTAAAAATTGCTTGTTCGAATTAATTTTTCCAGATATATATATATATTATATATATATATATATATATATATATATATATATATATATATATATATATATACACACAAAAGAATACAAAGGACATCAAAGAGCAACAGACCGGCTGGTCCCTACGAGGCTGTCTATTTAAGAAGGTTAAAAGATGTAGAAAATTTAAAGACAAGTAAAAGTTTTAAAGCAAAGTCAGGAAGAATTCCTTTGTCGATGTCATTGATATAAATAATAAAACGAATTGGGTCTCAGAACTGATCCCTGAGGCACGCCGCTAGTTACACTTTTCCAGTTAGACGCTTTGCCATTAATGACCACTCTTGTTTACGTCCACTAAGGCAATTTTAAATCCATTTGAGAACATTACTATCAATTCCGTGAGAATGAAGTTTAGCTAATAATCTCCTATGTGGCGTGTGGCACTTTTTCAAACGCCTTTTGAGAAGTGAACTAAGTAATATCTACTGTTTTACTCTCGTTTTATATATATATATATATATATATTATATATATATATATATAATATATATATATATATATATATTATATATATAATTATGCGGGTTGCTTCTACAGAGCTTCAATTTAATATTTAGTAGAAATCCAATGACAAGGAGAAATGTAAATGCCATGAAAAGTCTTCTTTATTGCGCAACGTTTCGAGCAATACGCTCATCTTCAGGCTGTTTAATAACAATGTGAAATTAAAATCAATATTGAATGAAAAACAAACAGAAATTTCTATAACCTATTCGTAAAGACAAATTTTAAAAGACTGAGAAAAGAGGGTTAAGTTCTAAGTTATACAGATTTACATATCAAAATTAAGAAGTTATTTTTAAATACATGTAGTAAATGTGAAATTAATACACTGGAAAAATTACCAATAGTACACTGGAACAATGGAGCTATCTACCTTACACAGCAGTATCCGAGGCCGACTAATTTGAGCAGAGGAGACGGGAATGAAAGATGGCGAGGGAGATAGGGGAAGGAGGGATTATAAGGAATTGGGGAAGGAGGAGGGATCATAGCAGATTGAGAGGGACGGACGATGAGTCAACATTCAGACTAGGGGACAATGCTTTAATGAAAAGGGATTCTAAAATTCTTAGTGAGTTGGGACAAGTATTACAACCAAGAATTTTAAAATTGTCTAAAGTGACATCAATTTTGCATTTGATGCTATGTTCACGTATGCTGGAGGCTTCCTTAGTTTTTAAAATTTTACCTGTTCGGCCACTTATTCCCATATGCGAATAAAATCTAGCCCTGAGAGAGCGAACAGTGCTGCCGATGTAATTCCCAAGGAGACACCTAGGGCAGGTAAATAAATATACAACACCGCTACGCAACGAGTCAGGGGTTCGATCCTTCGCTGAGAAAAAGCTACCTAAAGACGTTTTATTAATAAATATGATGCGGAAATCAGTATGATAAAAAATTTCCTTAACAATTTTGTAAATTTAAGCTTAAATTCCTTATTCAAGGGACCCATTTCAGGTACCAAGAAATATTTTATATCCTTCGGCACTGTAATACATGGAAGTTGAGGGCTATAAACATTATTTAAGAAGGATCTAATTAGTTTGTCTACATATTGAACAGGAAAACTATTATTAGTAAGTATGATCTTAGATTATTAAATTCATCATTAAGTAAGGTAAAATTAGAGGTCAAATTATATCCTCTGAACAGGAGAGTTTTAATACAAGACATCTTATAGTTGAAATCAGTAAAACTAAAAAAATTCATGCCCAAACCAGTGAAAGTGGGTTTCCTATAAACTGATGTAGTAATAGAATCACCGTTTTTCGAAATTAAAAGATCTAAGAAGGGGAGGGAGCCATTTTGCTCAGTTTCCATTGTATACGTTATATTGGGGTGCAAAGAATTTAGGAAGTTAAAGAATTGTTGCGCTTGTACCGCATTATCAAAGACTGCTATCGAATCATCAACGAAGCGTCGATAGAAAATTGGCTTGAGATGAGTGGGAGATTGTCTAAAAATTACACTTTCTAAATGAGTCATAAAAAAGTCAGCTGCTAGCGGTCCGACTGGTGCCATCCCTACCCCATCAATTTGTTGGTAAACCTTATTGTTGAAAGTGAAATAGCATTGTTTGAAGACCAATTCTAAAAGTTCCTTCAAATGAGACAATGAAAAACCATGAAAATTATCAACTGAGCTAAAAACCCTATCTAAAATAATGGCAATAGTTTCAGATACAGGTACATTTGTGAAAAGTGACTTTACATCAAAACAAATTGATGGGGTAGGGATGGGATCACCAGTCGGACCGCTAGCAGCTGACTTTTTTATGACTCATTTAGAAAGTGTAATTTTTAGACAATCTCCCACTCATCTCAAGCCAATTTTCTATCGACGCTTCGTTGATGATTCGATAGCAGTCTTTGATAATGCGGTACAAGCGCAACAATTCTTTAACTTCCTAAATTCTTTGCACCCCAATATAACGTATACAATGGAAACTGAGCAAAATGGCTCCCTCCCCTTCTTAGATCTTTTAATTTCGAAAAACGGTGATTCTATTACTACATCAGTTTATAGGAAACCCACTTTCACTGGTTTGGGCATGAATTTTTTTAGTTTTACTGATTTCAACTATAAGATGTCTTGTATTAAAACTCTCCTGTTCAGAGGATATAATTTGACCTCTAATTTTACCTTACTTAATGATGAATTTAATAATCTAAGATCATACTTTACTAATAATAGTTTTCCTGTTCAATATGTAGACAAACTAATTAGATCCTTCTTAAATAATGTTTATAGCCCTCAACTTCCATGTATTACAGTGCCGAAGGATATAAATATTTCTTGGTACCTGAAATGGGTCCCTTGAATAAGGAATTTAAGCTTAAATTTACAAAATTGTTAAGGAAATTTTTTTATCATACTGATTTCCGCATCATATTTATTAATAAAACGTCTTTAGGTAGCTTTTTCTCAGCGAAGGATCGAACCCCTGACTCGTTGCGTAGCGGTGTTGTATATTTATTTACCTGCCCTAGGTGTCTCCTTGGGAATTACATCGGCAGCACTGTTCGCTCTCTCAGGGCTAGATTTTATTCGCATATGGGAATAAGTGGCCGAACAGGTAAAATTTTAAAAACTAAGGAAGCCTCCAGCATACGTGAACATAGCATCAAATGCAAAATTGATGTCACTTTAGACAATTTTAAAATTCTTGGTTGTAATACTTGTCCCAACTCACTAAGAATTTTAGAATCCCTTTTCATTAAAGCATTGTCCCCTAGTCTGAATGTTGACTCATCGTCCGTCCCTCTCAATCTGCTATGATCCCTCCTCCTTCCCCAATTCCTTATAATCCCTCCTTCCCCTATCTCCCTCGCCATCTTTCATTCCCGTCTCCTCTGCTCAAATTAGTCGGCCTCGGATACTGCTGTGTAAGGTAGATAGCTCCATTGTTCCAGTGTACTATTGGTAATTTTTCCAGTGTATTAATTTCACATTTACTACATGTATTTAAAAATAACTTCTTAATTTTGATATGTAAATCTGTATAACTTAGAACTTAACCCTCTTTTCTCAGTCCTTTAAAATTTGTCTTTACGAATAGGTTATAGAAATTTCTGTTTGTTTTTCATTCAATATTGATTTTAATTTCACATTGTTATTAAACAGCCTGAAGATGAGCGTATTGCTCGAAACGTTGCGCAATAAAGAAGACTTTTCATGGCATTTACATTTCTCCTTGTCATTGGATTTCTACTAAATATATATATATATATATATATATATATATATATATATATATATATATTAGGGTGTTTCACTCGTACAGAGGAAAATATCAAAGGTCAATATTTTTCTCCACTTTGCTTGTGCTTTTACTCCTTTTCATGTAAGAAAAGGAGTGATATTTAGGGGTTGCACACATTTGAACCTTTTATAATAAACAATTTTCTTGTGTTACGAAAGAATTCTCCCTTGAAACCACGGAAAATGAAAAACTCTAATAATAAAATTGGAAAATTCAAATCAATACACATTATACAACACAATACAATTTAATAATACAAAATTTTCTTCAGTGTTACAAAAGAATTCTCCCTTGGAAGCACAGAAAATAAAACCTCTAGTATTAAAATCAGAAAATCCGAATCAATTTTTGAATTGGCACAAGGACGTTCCCGCCTTGGTTCTTTTTGGCCCCTCCTTTCGATGATGTTCAACAATCCGCAACAAGAATTGTTTTTGCTTCTCGTCCTTAACTGATTCATTGAATTGCTTGATTAATGCAATTCCCCTCTCCGCTGTGTCGTTTCCGACTTTCAGCGCGTTGACTGACTCTCAAGCCGTCATTTTTGGTGTACTCCTCTACGTTGTCGACATCCCCGACGCCGAAGTTGTCTAAGAATGTCTTCGTCCTTTGAGTGACGAAGTTGCTCAGATCCTTGCCTTCAAAAGTCAGGTTTTTCCACTCGAGTCGTTTGAGTTCCTTCCTCGACGCAGGTTTGTTCAAGGCTTGGAACATCTTTTTTTTCTCATTTGGCGATATCCGTTCATCAAGGAAAGCCAAGCCGACTAGAGTCTCCGAGAGATACCATAGATGCCTTTTGGCAACTCTCAAGGCAGCCTGGCCCAGGTCCTTGTTCGGATATGAAATCAACAGTTGAATCATATCTAGGTCATTTTTCGGGGCCCACCTACTAACCACTGCCTCGTACCAGAACCGGACATACTGTAAATGAAACACGTAAAAAGGGCCACGTCGTGCAATTCCTTCACCTCTCGGTCGGTGAGTTCCAGTTGCTCCCGGAACAAAACCATTTTCAGCACATAGATAGCTTTCGCCATCCACCTGGCTTGATGATGGGCTCCTGGATTCCTGAAGGAGAACTCAGCTCCACTCCAGCCTCCAAGGAAAAGGAGCGACAGCTTGAGGAGTTCCTCATAATCTTCTCTCGGGTGATATGAACTTTCAATGACTCCACGAAGATAACTCACCATCCTGATTCGTTCATCTTCCAAGTACCTAGTTGTTGGCTCTTCTTCATCGATCATGGTTTTGAAACAATTTTTGTTAATAAAGTCCCAACGCTGCTGAAATCGTCGAAACAACAAGGATTTCAGGACCACTTGTTTGCCACAGGGACTTATGAAGACCTCCTTCAAAATGAGCTCATAAATGTGGTGACGGCAAGGCAACCACAAGAGCGACCGACCAAGGAATTGTTCAATCCTCATACATGCCCCTTGCAGAAGTCCGGTATTGGACGCCGTAGTGTCAAACGAGAGGCCAATGATGCGGTCCTGAATTGTAAATCGTTGCAGCTCCTGGATGACGGCTCGAGCCATTTGTTCACCAGTACCATCTTGGGCAACAGGCACTCCAAGAAGATGCTCGAACTCCTTCTCTGTTACCACAACAGCTACTCTGTCTTCCAAGCTTCTAGAGCTTCCGCCAGCAGCTTGGGGTAGTAGCTTGCTGTCCCAGTGCAGAACTAAGAGAGGTGGATCTTTGAAGATCGACTCCTCAAGTTGTTTGGCCATTTTCTCTCGATACTTGGCACGTGCTCGATGAACAGTTGATGGCGAAATAATAATCTGCGATACATTTTTCCGAGACTTTTAGCAGTTGCAATGAAGGAAGTGCTTGCTTGTCGAATAGAGAGTTGTTCTCTATCCCAAGTAGCCACGAGTGTTGGATCAAGTGTGTTCTTGGAACGACGAGGTGACTTAGAGGCCAATGGAGCAGCAAAATCTTCTTCATCATCATCTGTTGTCGCCGTTGAACTAGAGGATGTGCTATCCAGCTTCATTTTCTCGGAGATCTTTTCAGCTTCTTCAGCATGCTTTCATTTTCGAAGTTCAAGTTTCTTAGCTGCTTCTTCTTTCCGTTTGACAGCCATGGTGTGTTTCCTATCCACCCCAGCCATTGAAGAACTCATTCTGTCCTCCCTCTGGGAGGACAAGAAAACCTTATCCTCCTCCGGAACTGAACTCATGCTCATCACACCTTCACAAGCGATGTCGAAAAGGTCAGCAAGGTCTCCCTTCCACACCTGACGCTTCATAATGGCTTTGTCCGTCTCTCTCGACTTCTCCTTCTTCAAGTTTTGGTACTCTTTGTACAGCTTTAGTATAGCAGCTCTAATGTTCTCCTCTGTCTTCACGGGAATATTCGCCTTCTTCCAAACTTCTTGAAGCTTGATACTCGTAGACTTGATGGCAAGGGGGATTGTTTCCTTCAGCTCCGGGTGATGGTATCATACATAAAGCAGAGGAGGACTTGCTCCCGGGATGGCAATCTTGCTCCTAAGAGCTCTTCGACTGGAGTCTTTTCAATCAGCCAGAACTTCTTTCTTTCCATTTTCAACACTTTTTGCACCTGTGAAAGAAAAGAAAACATTACAATATGTTGGAAGTTGGGACGTTCTCGAGATTTGGTTACAAAGGGCTAAGGTATCAGAGGTGACATAAGTGTGCAACCTCTAAATGGTGTTCAATTTGCTTCAAATTTGATACATATGCTTTACAGATCATAAGGTGTACGGGGAAGAGCAAAGTGTAGTGAAATTCACAACTTGATAAAAGTGGAACACCCACATATATATATATATTAGGGTGGTCCATAAAATTGAAGTTTTGATTTTTTGTTATTGCCGGGCGGTAACTTGTGAGGATGAATGAGAAAACACCTCTGGCCAATTTTTTCCCAAATCAATCACTTTTTAGGGGTAGCACACAGTACTTCATTTTTGCACTTTTGCACTACCTAGTAGATTTACTTGTATATTATGTTCCAGTTCCAGTAATACATCTTTTCCTTGACAGATTATTGGTGTAGTGTTCATTGGTTGTGTTTAGTGGTTGGATATATGATGACAAGTTCGAAGCTCTTGCTTTATCTCCTTGAAGGAGATAAGTGAAGGACAGCTTCTTGGAAGCAAATTACCATCACGTGGAGAAGTATTGTCATGCTTCCTTCATCACCACACTAATCTCAAGAAGGAGTTGAAAGAAAGTGCTCAAGTAGTGTGGGGTCAACTTGAAATATTTTGGAACACAAGCTCGAATCCCGACAAGGGAAAAATACAAAGGAATCCAAAAGATCTTGGACCTTCACCAAGATTGGATCAAAATAAAAAAAGGACGAATGAGGAGGAGCCAGAAGCAGGTGAGTTGGATGATCAATGATAAATAAAATAGTTTCTCGAGAGTATGACATATTATACTGTACAATAGTCAATACATTTATCATATATATATTATATATATTTATTATTTATATTTAGGTGTACAACGAAGAGGGATTCAAGGAGACACTTTGGAACCTATTTGATATGGCACATGCTGATGCCTTGTCTCTAATCAAAAACCCAGAAGACAAGGCCTTCTTGCTGGCCCAGCGAGAGCCTGGAAGACGGGGATGCATGGTGGGAGTAGACAGAAAAACAGCAGAAAAAGAAAAACAAGCTGCCCACAGGAAGATGGAGGAGGAGATGCGAAAGAGAAAGGTGAGATTGTTCTTCAAATTCCTACTTTCATTTGATTGCAATGATTAGGTTGTTCGTTAACACTAATTGTCCATTTTCTTCGATTGTATTGCAGGCAGTCAATGAAGGTGCATCAACGTCGGGTACAGCAGTATTGGTGTCCTCAACAGAATCCTCAGTCACTGACGAGTCATCCTCCACCGAAGATGAATGGGCAAAAGGTGGAAAGCGACCTCCAAAACAGGTGAAAAGAGTCAAGAATGTGATAACATCAAATCTAGCTGCTGCCCTAGATCGGACACACACTACGGACAGGATGGCAACCTACATAATAGCAGAGACTGCATTGAGCCTTGGCCACAGCCCAATGAATTTTAACATCACCCGGACCTCCATCAAACGGCAGAGAGAACGACATCGGATCATGATCTGCAGTAGCCTAAAAGCTTCCTTTCAGTCCGGTCCTGCAATCATCCACTGGGATGGAAAACTTATTCCAGACCTCCTCAACACCAGAGACCATGCGCATGTGGATCGGCTGCCTGTGCTCATTTCCTCCTTTTCGGGTCAATCTCAGCTCCTTGGAGTCCCCAAAATACCAACTGGATCAGGAGAACACCAAGCCAGCGCAGTTTTTGAATTATTGACTGATTGGGGCCTCGAAGAATCTGTCGTGGGGATGTGTTTCGACACCACTGCCTCCAATGCTGGTCGTTTGAATGGAGCGTGTGTGTTGTTGGAGCAGAAGTTGAAGAAAGACCTTCTCCATTTTGCCTGCCGTCATCACATCATGGAAGTGATGATCGGTGGAGTTTTCACTGCTTGCTATGGCCCAACGAGTGGACCTGATGTTCCATTGTTCAGCAGGTTTCAGAGCAAATGGACCTTCATCGACACAGGAACATACGGCACCGGATGGGATGATGAAGAGGTGCATCGACTCTTGGCCCCCATTAGAGATTGGATTCTCCGCTTTGCTGAGGAAAAACACTCCTCAAAATCCTTTCGAGATGACTATCAGGAATTCCTCGATCTGTCCATCATTTTCTTGGGAGGGAGCATTGACAACTACACCTTCAAGCGACCTGGCCCCATGCACCAAGCCAGATGGTTATCTAAGGTGATCTATTCATTGAAGATGTGGCTGTTCAGGGGACAAATCCCAGCCCTCACTCCACGAGAGCAAAAGTGTCTTAAGGATGTCAGTGTCTTCGCTGTTTCCATCTACCTGCAGGCATGGATGACAGCGCCAATAGCTGCTGCTGCGCCTCGCAGC